>BTHU01000023.1:1751862-2154362 GCA_036184795.1 Tokudaia tokunoshimensis | reverse complement strand
CTCCTTCTTCCTCCCGCTCTCACCGCCCCCCTCTCTCTCTGCATGTGTCATTAAATCCCTAAAAATCTTTGTCACAACCCCTGATACTCTGTACAATTTATTTCTTATCCTTAGTAAACCAAAATAATGAGAAGTAAAGTAACTTGTTCCAGGCATTTACAAATTGTCGAACTAACATTTGAATGTAGAAGTTCTTGATTCATGCCCTTGCTAGTTTTTCTTCTCTCATGTAAGAAGAATATGATATGTCTGGTGTTTCCACTAATTTTCAAGCAAGAGCATGTCTTTTAAGAAAATGTCCATAAGGTTGCAATGGGGCACTTGCTTAACATATATAAGGATCTGGGTTTCATCCCTAATACTGAAAATAACAAAAAAATGAAATGGGGACCGGAAACCCATGATAAATATCCCTTCTAATGGATTGAATTTTACAAATGTGTGTGAGTGGTAATTCTGTACATGCACTATGGTTAATTGGCTTAGGACACAGGTACAGTGTAGGAGAGCTTAACCTTCTACATTTTGCCCATGAGGAATGAGAAAAATGTCTGTGGCATTCACTAAGTACACCAATGTGCACGACTTCTCCAATCAACAGAAGGGAGCTGAGTCCAGTTTCACCCACAGCATCTCCCTCCTGCTTGTTTCTCTTGTATTCATTTCCTTCACAGGCCTTCCTGATTCCAATCCAAGTTTCTGTTTTCAAAGTGATTATCAAGAAAAAAAAACTTGCTGGTGGAATTCTTATGTGGTTCATGTTGGACATAATTTTCACAAAGAATTTCATAGGTACTATGCTTCATTCCTTTTAAATGATACACTGTAAACATGTCCAGAAATGTTCCAAATTGTTCGAGGAGTGAGCATACTAGGATTTGTTAGGGCATGATCTTTATGTTTCCAAGTTAAAAAAGATTTGTGCCTTCTCAATTCTGATGTCTGAGTACACAGGAAAATAGTACTCTTTCAAAGTCCTCAATAGTTCACATTTAAGGAGACTAGAAAGGGAAATGTAAACCAAGAAAAATAACAAAAAAAACCCCGCATATAATAGTAAAACATTAAATAAAATACAGTGCTAATAGATCAAAAGATATAATTTTTTAAATGTCTGGTTTTTTTGAGATTATAATTTAATTACATTTCTCCCTTCTCTTTCTTCCCTTCAAACCTTTCCATAGACCCATTCCCACTGTCTTTTAAAGTTGTGGTCTCTTTTTTCACTAATTGCTATTGCATGTATAGATATATTTGTATGTGTAGATAGATAGATAGATAGATAGATAGATAGATAGATAGATAGAGATATATATATGTATATATATACATATATATATATAATTAAATATAACTTAGTCTACCTATATAATACTAGCTGTATATACATTTTAAGGGCTGACCATTTGGCATTGGGCAGCCAAAAAATGGTTTGTTCTTTCCTGTGGAAGGTCACCTTACCTGTTCTCAACTTTCTTCAGTTAACTATAGTCCTTTATCTGTGAAACTGTAGTGATATGGAGAACATGATACAAATTATCCAGAAATACTTGGAATGTACTGTGCATGTTGGTATGACATGCGCACACACAAACTGTGGCTATTACTGGGTGATTTTTTAATTTTCTCATGGATTGATTTTTATTCACTTCTCAATATTTTACAAATGACATTTTATGAAAATAAATTCAATTTGATTTAAAAGAATTGAGTCGAAGTTCATCCTAAAAGGAAAAAGACAACACAAGATTCCTACATCAGCCAACAAAATTCCAAATAAAGGTGTTTAGGGATATAGCTCTTTTGTACATTGCAAGCTGGGAAATGAGAAGGAGCCAGCAGCTGGGACATAGTACTGAGCTAGTATCTAACTGAAGCTGAATGTCTTTACTGCTTATCTCAGCATAGACCCCTCTAAATCAAACAAATATCATATATCAAAGAAGCAAAAATTATAATACCAGTCAAGAGGTTCAGAGGCCAGGAGGTACAAAGAGTAGGTGGAGTTTGAGACTATCAAAATGCAGGTTGATCCTCTTAGTTTAGGCTCAATATTATTCTATGGTGTCTATTGTATCTAATTAAAAGTCTGAATTTTTCATAGCTTATAAAGTCCTATACAATCTGGTCTCTAGTATGTCCATGGTTTTACCTTTCTCATTATCCTTCTTGCTTACCAGGACTTTTCTGCCTATGGATGTTTGTCCCCTCTTTCACTTGATGCCTATTGTGTTTTACTGAAGCAGTCTCTGAGGTAGAGTTTAGATGCAGGGTATTTGTGAAGAGATCAGCACTTGTTGAGGGTGGGCATGAGAGAAGGGACTCAAGCAGATGTAGGCGAAGTCTAAGCTGAACAAAGGCCACTGAAAACTTTGGGACACTATCAAGTTTAAATGGTCCTTCAGAAATTTTCTGAATTGAAACAAGAAGCCCATACCTTTATACCTTCTCTATCAGTCCTTGGAGTGGGGCCTATCCTGGGCCAGGATGTGGCCATTTTCAAGGTGTTTTTCTTCATGTAGTACAAGACCCTGTCTCAAAAAATAGGACAATTGAAAACTAAATTCTCAGTCTTCATTATTATATTATACTAATAGAAATGGACCAAAACAAGGGTAGCTTGCCCAGAAATGAAGGTGGAGGTGTTCTCTCTCTCTCTCTCTCTCTCTCTCTCTCTCTCTCTCTCTCTCTCTCTCTCTCTCTCTCTCTCTCTCTCCCTTCCTTCCTTTCTTTCCTTCCTTCCATTCTTCTTTCCTTTCCATTCCTCCATCTCTCCCTTTCTTCCTCTTTCCCTCCCTCCCTCTCTCCCTTCAAAGGTAATTTTCTCACCATTTCCCTAAAGTTCTTTTTACTCACCACTATGCACCTGCTATCCAACAATATAAAAAAAATAAGTCATATTTGTTAAGCTCTGACATTGGGGTAGCCATCCATTTGAATATGCATCTGTCCAAGAGAAAATTGAGAGCCAGGAGGATTTCAAAACTCAGGTCTCCAGATCAACAAACAGCAGAGCTCTAGTCAGTGCCCATGACCTTTGACTTTCCAGCATCAGCAAAAACCTGCCACGCTATCAAGAATATACAAGTCTCCATTTCTTCCCATGTTTTCTGTTAACTTAAGGTGCTCCTGCCATTCAGGATGCCCTGAGATTTTAATTTGGGATTTTTATTAACTTCCTTTCACGAGAAGCTACAGCTATCTCTGGTCTGTGTGAATGTAGCTGCCAGAATTCGAATATTTTTATTGTTTCATGTTCTCCTTCACATCTGGCTCCCAATCACTGCTTTGACATCATCCCTTTATGTGGCCTCATTTTCAAATGTCTCTGCTCATTCATGGCCTTTGACCTTGCTATACTAGGACAGGCACTGTTCTATGCTAACTTTTCAAGCGTTCTTCGTTTAGGTGACTCCTTGTCTAGCTTGACAAAGCAGACCATTAGCTGACTCTCAGACATTTAAACATGATGAAGCATCCATATGAACATGAATATTCAGCACTCATTCATTACTTTATTTGTTCCCAATGTTACCAAATGCTTCTTGTCCATAGTTACTGGAGACAGAATAAGCCACTGATTAACAGGTGGAGTTTCCAGCACTGGGAACACAAAATTCTGATTTCAGGTAGACACAGAGGCAATCCCAGAGGGACCTAAGAGGCAGGAAAGTGGAATAAGTGGCTCAACATAAAACATGCAGTCCTTTACTTCCAGAGATATGATGCTATTCACTACAATGTACTGGCCAATGTTCTTTATCTATCTTCTATAGGGTTGAAGTGACAAGTTACCATAAACTGGGTGGCTCAGAATGACAATGTATTGACTCACTGTAAATTAGAAATCCAAAGTCAAGGTATCAAATAGGTTGGTTGATTTTGAGGACTGTGATGGGAAGCATCTGATCCATGCCTCTCTCCACTTTTGGATAGGTTGCCAGACATCTTTGGTACTCCCTGGCTTGTTGATCTATTTTCACATGTTGTTCTTCATGCCTCTTGCGATATAATTTGTCATCTTTGAATGCATGTGTGTCTCTACATGTTCCCTTTTACATGTAGTCAACACATATTGGGTTAGAATCCACCTGAATTATCTCCCTTGAACTCTATAAAGAAGTCCTTATTCCAAATAAAATTATATTCAGATGCACTGAAGGATAGAATTTCAGTACACCTATTTTGGTGTTCACAATTAAAGTTATACATATTCTTCAAGAATGGTTGCTTTGCTTCTGCTGTTCGGGAGTACTACATAGAAATGGCTCCCAGCATTTCTAGTGGCTGTCACTGTACAGCCCAGATTTGTCTTGAATCTGCTACCCTCCCATTTCTGCCTCCTGAGAACTGGAATTATAGGCATGTATCATCATGCTTAGCTCACTCTTGAGTAAGTTTTTAAAGCAAATTTAGTTTCCACAGTTCTTAATTCTGGGGAGTCCAAGAGTATTGTGCCATCATCTGACAAGGCCCTTATCCTGTGTCCTAACAGGGCCAAGGGCATGAAAGTATGGGAGAGATGGAGCAAGTTCATCTGCAAGAGGAGGGGGAAGGGAATGGGTGGAGGAGGAGGATTGGTAAAAACAAATTCACAGAGAACAAAGAATAGTTGTTCTTATCAGACAGAATGGAAACCCTTTCACATGGTGTGGCAAGGTTAAATGATAGTCATCTAACATCATCCATGCCTGTGGATACATTGTGTCCCTTTGCAGATGTGTTTACATTAAGAATCTGGAGGGGGGGCTGGTGAGATGCTTCAGCGGGTAAGAGCACTGACTGCTCTTCCAAAGGTACTGAGTTCAAATCCCAGCAGCTGCATGGTGGCTCGCAACCATCTGTAATGAAATCTGATGCCCTCTTCTGATGTGTCTAAAGACAGCTACAGTGTACTTGCATACAATAATAAATAAATTTTTAAAAATGATGTTTAAAAAAAAGAATCTGGAAAGGGAAGCATTTATTCTGAATTATCTAAGTGGTTCCAGGGTAATCACAGAAGTCCTTATGCAAAGGGGGCAGGAGGTGACCATCAGACCAAGAGATGACATGGAAATAAAGGACAGTGTTCGCATTGACTTGAACACAGTCAGACTGACTTTGGACATCTGGCTTCTAGAATGGAAAGGTGTTTCCATTCACTGTGTTATTTAAAGTCACTAACTTTGTGCCACAAGTAGAGGTAATTCAAACTGCACATATAAAAGCACTATTTGTAGGCAGTGATCTAGTACAAACAACTCTATGAGATTTTCAAAGTCATAAATAGTGCTAAGTGAACTTGGGCAAGGTTATAAGAGAGACGTATCTTCAAAAAAAAATCAGATATCTGGGGCAGTAAGATGGCTCAGTGGGTAATAGAGCTTGCTGTCCAAACTTGATGATCTTAGTTGTATCCCTGGAATATAATCAATGAAAACTGAAACTACTCTAGGACTTACTGAATACTGTAAAGAAGAAACATTTTAGGAGAATTTTAGGAGACCTACGTAAACAGAGATCTTCTGTATTCTAACTATGAATCTACACAATGGAAGATCAAAACTGGGGTGGGAGGATAAAATGTTTGCACAGATTCTTCCCTAATTACAATAATTGGATGGTGAGGCACATGAAAAGAGGCTCAGCATCACCAGGCATTGCAGGAATGCAAATTGAAACTATACTAGTATAACACTATATATCTGTTATGTGAGTAAAATTGAAAAAAGTCTACCCTATCAAATGCTAACAAGGATGTAGGCCTTCAGGACCTTCTATATTGCTGATGCTGATGTCAAATCTTAGATCACTCTGGAAAAGAGTTTAGGATGTTATTCAAATATTAACTGTGTATTTACCAGCTATTCTACTCTAAATTTTTAACCAAGAGCTATGAAAGCCTACTTCCCAAGTACCAGGACTACTGGTGAGTGCTACCATACCTGGCACCAAAAATTAAATCGTGTGAAATAAATTCTACAGGAAACTTATAAAGTCTATATGAATAGAATTTTTAAACATTCTTGAAAGACACCAAAACAGATTTAAAATGACAGTATGATATTCATTTGGTTTTGAATATGTTCTAGAGAAAATCTTCCCAGAATACCCAGGTAAATGCTGAGAAAAAACCTTGACCTATGAGAATTGACTAATGCTTCCGTTTTAGTACTTTAGGGATCTGAGAATTAAAACCATGCAGTAGTGGTGGACAAATGATAGACTTTCTGCCCATAAATATACCCAATTATATGTGAAATTTTTGTATGTAACACAGACCTAGACTAATAAGTCTCATGGGCAAAATTTGACATTTTAATAAATGGAACTGAGCCAACACGGAAAAAGACAAAAGTAAATTTCTTCTTGTTGGTGGTGGTGGTGGTTTTACCACTACAAACACCATTTACAAGAATAAACTCCAATGGATCAGGAATCTAAATATAAAAGTGAAGCTGTGTAGGTACTAAAAATAAGCAGGCAGCCAGGAAAGGGCAGCACACACTTTTATCCCAGCACATAAGAGGCAAAGACAGGCAGATCTTTGAGTTTGTAAGGAATGACTTTCTAACTGTGACTTAAGATGGAGACTCATTAAAAGATGGAATAGATAAAATGAAATTGTTTTTACATGTCAAAAATTTCATTAACAAGACCAAGAAGATGGCTTGGTGGATAAAGTACTTACTACACGAGCATGAGAACCAAAGTTTGGATCTCCAGTCCCTACTTAAATAGTGGGCAGGATGGTAACCAAATGTAATAGTAGAAAACACAGACAAGGCATGCCTGAGCAAGCTGAGTAGCTAGAGTAGACAAAGCAAGGCAGAAAGCAATCAAGAAAGATCCCAGTGTTAACTTCTGGTCTCTATATGTACATGTACCCCACACGCACACACACACACACATATGTATCCCCACACATATTTGAATACACATACATGCATGGACACTGCAAAACTAAAAGACAATTGTCAAAATGAAACTGATATCCCTAGTATAAAATTACTACAACTGAGAGACCATTTTGAAATGTACAGTACACCATTATGATACATAATTATTATCTATAAGTTAAAATTCAAATTTGGAATGCCTGGAGAAATGACTACAATGTTACAAGTACTTGCTTTTTTAGAGGACCTGGGTTCAGTTCTCATTACCTCTATCAGTCACCTTTAACTCCGGTTCAATGAGATTCAACACCTTCTTCTGGCTTCTGTGGGTGACCATACACACATATGCAGAGCCTCCTGCATATGTACATAATAAAGTAAAGCCTTTAAAATTAAATAAAATTTGTAAAAATTAAATGTCAACTTTTATTTTTGGAAAAAAAAACCTTGAGGAATGAAAGTACAACCAGCAGAAAATGTGTAAAAGACATGAACAATTGGCTCTATGACGTTCATAGACAAATATTCAAACTCATTTGCACTTAAATTATATAACTGGAAAACAAAACATGGAGATGCTATTTCTCACCTATCAGACTCACAATACTTCAGAATCATGGCAATGCACTCCATTCCCCACAGGAATGCACGGGAATGCAGGTATGTATGCCTGGAATGATTGCAAAATAGTATAATCTTTCTGGAGAGAATTTTGCACTATCCAACTACTTATGTAATTACTTTTTCATACAGCAATTCCAATGCTGGGAATGTACTTTGAAGTTATACCTCCCACAATAAAAATATATACACACTGGAGGTTTAGTTGCAGCAATGTTTCTGGTGGAATGCTGGAAACGATCCAAAGTATATACAAAGGAAAGGGTTTGAATAAGCTCTCATTTATCTACACAATGGGGTGCTATTTAAAACAAAGCATAAGGACTGATATCTCCATGAACCAATTTATGACAAAAAATATCAAAGTGCAAAAGAATATCCATAATATACCATACTTCTTGCAAGAATAAGTAGAAATATACAAGAAAATGCACACATATTTGCTCGCTCGTGCTAAATATGTAGGAAACAGATAAACCAGAAACTGAAGGATTTATCTTCTACAAAGAATGGTTACCAAAAGGAAAGCAAGGGAGGAGGTTCCATGAGGAGGAGACTATGCTTCTATAACCTCTTTAACATGACTTTACCTCTTAGAAATATTCTGTATGGGAAATTTTCCATTGGGTCCCACCCCTAGACAAAGATCTACAGGCAATCAATGACTACTGGGAGGAGAATTAGCCTTTTCAGGGATGAACACTCTTATTTTTTTGTCCAATGAAGCATGGTCAGCCTTGAACAATATACATTCTAATATCAAAAACAGCGTCAGCAGATTGTATTTATATATAATTACATAAAGTTTTGTATGTGTATGTGTGTATATACATATATGTACATACATATATGTGGCAGCAATAATCAAAGTAAAAGAAGTTAGCAGTTCAAGAGTGGCGGACATGGGAGGTGTTCATGGGAGGGTAGTTAGAAGGGTGTGGAGGAGGAAATAGAAGGGCAACGTGATATAATTCTATTTTAATTTTTAAAGAAGAAACATGCATCACATATACTCCTCCAATAAATAAATGCATAAATACAGAAACCTGGATGTAAGCACAAACCAAAATGGAATATGGTCATAAATACCAAACTGTATTGCAAATGAATATTATAACCACATGGAATAAGAAAGGGAAGAAAAGTATGAATCTAAGTGTTTTTAGAAGCAGATGTTTTGTATAAGATATCATAAAATCTAAAGACATAAAGCACTTCACACAAATGTCACCCTAATTTGTCAATCTAGTTCTTATAGACATGAATTGGTAATTCTGAAATTATTTTGTGTGAAAGGTAGAGTTGAATAAATCCAGGAACAATATAATTTTTAAGGTCTTAATGTTTTTTGCTTTGCTTTGCTTGCACAGAGTCTAATATGGATTCTTTCATTCTGTCTTGAAATATCCATTCAAGGTCACATAGTCCAATTTAATGAAGCCTATGTCCTTCACATACTAACTGAAACACTGACTACAACTATTCAGCCCATATTACTACATCAGTCAGAACAGAAAGAGCATGAACCCTGACAGACCTTCTATAGATGACTCTAGTAGAGGTTCTGGTGACACATCTTGCCTTCAAACAGCCAACAAGGGAAACAGAGAACAATATACTTTATATGATGAGAGCCGTGTTTGTCGGCCTCAGAGTTCAAATAAGAGACATTGAAACAAACCTTGTGGCATTGGGTTGGAATTAGAGGCGTCAGAAGTAACTTACAGCTTTTGATATACATCCAGCTACATCAAAATACAGATGCAGAATCTGGTGGCTCATGCCTTTAATCCCAAAACTTCTGAGGCAGAAGCAGGCAGATCTCTGTTAGTTCAAGGCCAGCCTGGTATACATTGTGAGTCCAACCAAGGCCACATAGAGAGACATTGAAGAAAAAGAAGGAGGAGGAGGAGGAAGGACGGAAGGAAGGAGAGAGAAAAGGAAGGAAGAGAATAGATGGATAGAGAGATAGAGATAGATATAGATAGATAGATAGATAGATAGATAGATAGATAGATAGATAGATAGATAGATAGATAGATAGATAGATAGATAGATAGATAGAGATAGATGAGAGATAGAGAGATAGATGTGTGTATATCTGGGTTAGTAGACACATGCATTATCTAGCTCTATCTACTGACAGTCTATACAATTAGCAAACAATTAGCAGAATTATTCTCCAGGCCTTGATTTCTAAAATACAGTTCTCCTTTGAAAGAATGGAGCTCCTTGGAGAAGTAGTTGATTCCAGAGCATGAATAAACAAACAAACAGATAAATAATATTTATATATATATATATGTCGAAAAGACATTGGCACCAAACAAAATCTCCCAGTATCACAATGTGAACAGTTTGAAGAATAACAATAATGGATAGTAACCTATGGGATAAAATAAATGTTCATAAATCTGTGTTGATAAATACATATGTAAGTAAGCTAAGGGCTTATAGATCTCATATCCCTGCAGAGGGATCCCAAATTTAAAAGAATATGTAAATTTACAAACATATTGCTCTCTCAGCTTTAATTAGAGAAGACTCTCTTTGCAGTGAACAGTGGCAGTGACTGAAGACATGAAGCATGACATTTATACTGTGCCCTCCAAAGCTTAGGAAACACTGTGAAAGAAAAGAGTAGGCAGCATGTGAGAGCCAAAAGATAGGAAGAATGGCTGTGAAATGTCATGTCCTTGGCAAGACACAGCCATTGTAACCACAAAGTCATAGCAACTGCAAATGTCTTCAATGTACAAGAATAGGCCAACCAGCAGGCAAAGGATAGAGCAAGGCTCCCAGGCCCTAGTCCTCACTGTTGTACTATTTGCTGTTGAGAGATTTATTGATGAGACCACCAGGTTCCAATGGATAGTTCCAATCCAGTGGTCACACAGATGGTTCAGTTAAACTAAATGGGCCACAGAATAATACCAAAAGTCGTGAATATAAGAAACTGATAGCTATGGCTGGAATGAGAAGATGATAAAAGAGGGTATAGGGAAGAGAATGTATGTATATATGCAATCAGAATACATTGCTTGTGTGTGTGTGTGTGTGTGTGTGTGTCTTATATATATTCACATATATGAAATTATATATATACATATATATGATAAATTAGCAAAAGTACTTAATAAAAATGGATAGAATGGGAGAAATGAAAAATTACAACATGACAAATACCACAGTAATAATTGTTACAGGCAAGACTTACCTGTGCTAAAATCAGTAGGTGAAATTTTGAGGAAAGATGGGGATTAGCATAGTTAGAAAATATTTCTTTACAGTTTGTATCAACGCTAAAGGGAAAGGCTTTACCTGCAGGAGAGAAACTTGGCAGCCACAACCTAAACCAAATAATGGAGCAGCCTGTGCCCCTGTGGTGATGTGCTAGTAAACGCACAGCAAATTTCTATATTACACTGGCAAAACCTGCACAACTTCATACTAATTGTTGGAAAAAAATCACTCCAAATTAAAAGTTCTATTACAGAGTAATAGACCCTCTCATTAAAAGTTTTACAGGTTACTGCTGGATTTGTTGTAGTATGCCTTTAATCTCAGCACAGAATAGGCAGATCCAAGATGATTCTGTGAGTTCAAGGCCAGTGTGGTCTCCATAGTGAGTTCCAGGACAACCAAAGTAAGACCTTATTGAAAGAGAGAGAGAGAGAGAGAGAGAGAGAGAGACAGAAGATGTTTAGAAAATTCACAGTCACAAAAGGCAAGACTGAAGAACTACCACAGATTAGAGAGAAAAAGAAGAAAAGATATAATAAGTATATGTGACCTGGGTCACTTGTGACAGAGTAGGAAAAGGTAATTATGGGATTCTGGAGTAGAAAAGGCCATTTGCCTGGAAGAAATAGTTTGATTTATGTGACAGCAATGTTCCTGGTTTGAATAACTGAATTTGCTGGCACAAGATGCTAACATGAGAACACAGTGAAGTAAACACCTACTGAAATAATCTGTACTACTTTTGTACCTTTCATGTAAATCTAAAATTATTTCAAAATTTGAAAAAATATGCTGGTTGAGGAGGAGTGTGTGCGTGTGTGTGTGTGTGTGTGTGTGTGTGTGTGTGTGTGTGCAGGCAAAGAAAAGAGAAAAATGTCACATAGCAGAGATGTGTGACAGTGACCAAATGTATATATCAGTACCAGCCAACATTCACAATAGTGAAGGTGCCATGGACTAGAGACACAAGAAACACAAAACCAGGGTGTGGTAGTTTGAATAAAAGTAGCCCTCAGAGGCTTATAGATTTGAATGCTTGGTTACCAGGAAGTAGCACTATTTGAAAGGATTCAGAGATGTGGCCTTGTTGGAAGAAGTGAGTCACTGGAGGTGAGCTTTGAGGTTTTAAGAGCCTGTGCCAAGTCTCTTGGCCAGTGGAACAGAATGCAGCTATCAACTACTTCTCCAACACTATTTCTGCCTATGTACCACCTAGCTTACCACCATGATGATAATGGACTAAACCTCTGAAACTGTAAGCAAGCCCCCACTTAAATGTTTTCCTTCAGAAGAATTGCAATGATCATGGAGTCTCTTCACAGAAATAGAAGAGTGACTAAGACACAGGGACATTCACCTTCCTTAAGTTACAGAAGCCTCCCTGGCTTTCCACTATCTGATCCACTGAAAGATGAACCTGCCTGAGATTTGTCCAGTCAACTCCAACAAGCCTGCACCAGCCCAAAGAAAGCAGAGCTGGGCAAATCCCTGACAAGACAAGAACCTGGTGACAGCAAAACCACAGGTGAAATCATACCTTTACTGAGAAGGAAATTCTCATTCTCTGTGAGGCAAAAAGGCTTTAGAATTTCTGAAACTCTTATCTCTGGTATAAGAGGTTTGCCACTCATGCTAGGAAGCACTGATCAGCAACAGAGATTCCAGTGCCTAGTGCCTGAAATCCATGCTTCTGTACACCCACTATATTGACTACAATCTTAGCAAGTAATTTTGGATATCTGACTAAAGCTTTCATGCTTAAAAGCCACTTCAAGCGATGGGTTCTTTGGATATTTGTGCCTTCCTTTATTTTTTTTTCTTTCTGACAAAATTTCGTCTTATCATCTTATTGCTACTCTAGCTAGTCCATATGAAAAAGCCTATATCAAGGCTCTAATACAATACCTGCAATTATTTTTTAGCCTTTGAACTCTTTTTAGCATGAGCAGTCATTTTTAATAGTGGAGTTTGATCAATCCATTTTGCTGCTAAATTACTCCATGTTAGATGAATGCACATTAGTGATTCAACTAGGCAAAGTAACAAGACAAAAAGTCATTTCAGACTATTAGAGAAATGATAATTATTTTCATTTCAGATAGGACAGAACAGATTATAATAATGATGTTTAAGAGTGGATACAATTTTCTGGATTAAAAGAAGTGACTCTGTGAATATGGTGAAGAAACTAGAGATGGCAAAGAGGATTAATTTATGATGGAACAGTCTTAATGCAGAATGATCATGCTTTTATTACAAGGCAGTCGATATCCTATGTGCTAAGACATCCTATTTTGCTGTTTTACCCTAGATTGTAAAGGAAGGACTCATCTTGGGAAGCAATTAAGAAACGAAAGCCTAGTAAAGGAGGTAGGGTGTGTGGAGGCAAGGCACAAAGGGAGTAGCTTCAGTGAGGGAGAATATATAGGCAGACTGAGAAAATGCTTATGGAAAAGTGTGCATAGGGAAAAAGAGTAAACATATTAGAAGGCTTATGCAAGTGAAAGGGTAAATGCAGGTGAGAGAGCAAGTAGGTGAGAGGGCATATGCAGGTGGGAAGACAGGTGGAGGGCTTATGCAAATGAAGAGGAAAAGGCAGGAAGAAGGGCTTATATGCAGATGGGAAAGGAGGCAGAGGCAGGAGGAGGGCTTATGCAAATGAAAGACAGAGGTGGGAGGGCTTTTGTAACTAGGAAAGTATAAGCAAGTGTGAGGGCCTATGTAGGCAAAGAGGCATATACAGGTGGGAGGGCATATAAAGCCCTTGCAGGTAATATTACTGAGCTGGCTAAAGCTTCTGAACATCTAGCTGGTTCATAGTGACACAACCCCGAGAAATTCATCCATCCTCTCTTATTCATCAAAGTCATCCCTACAGAACTTTCTTTTCTACCACACTCAAGAGGAGCTGCTGGTAAAGCTGGGACCTCTATTGGTCTACCAGGTCCTAGCTGGGTATTAGAGCCCAGCATGATCATCATAGTTGAAGCTGCATCTGTGGCCTGGCCCCTTGCCCAAAACGATCAGTAGTATTAGAAGATGAGGCATGGGTGTTAGCTGGTGCTCTCAGGAAGCAGAAACAACGATATAAGCAACAGAGTGATATAAGCAGCCAAGGCATTTGAGAGGTATTTTGCTTGTTTCCAGGGATGCAGACTCTAGGATAAAGATCAGTGTGCACCAACAAACCAAATATAACTGTTAGGAAAGTAGAGGAGAGGACAAAAGATTCAGGATTGTAAAGAGCTAAGGGGATTGATTTTAAGAAACCTTGAAGTCAATCTAATTGATGTATTGAATCATTCTGACTGTTTTCAGAACCTTCCATATGCAAAGTGTGCTTCACCCATCAGTGATCAAAGGAATTCAAAAAGGCAGAAGTCAGCAATGTAGGAGTGATTTGGCAGAAGATAGAAGACAGCTATCCTGGCCATGCTCCTTGTTGACCTTACTATTTCTTTATTATTATTATTATTTTTATTTTCTAAGGTTTTTATTTACACTCCAAATCATTTCCCCTTTCCCGTTTCCTCCCTCCCTGAAAGTCCCATAAGCTCCCTTCCCTCCCTCTGTTCCCCATTCAACCCCCTCTCACTTCTCTGTCCTGGTATTCCCCTACATCCAGTCTTTCCAGGACCAGGGGTCTCTCCTTCCATCTTCTTGGAAATCTATTGATATGCGAATTGTGTCTAGGGTATTCTGAGATTCTGGGTTAATATCCCATTATCAGTGACTGCATACCATGTGTGTTCTTTTGTGATTGGGTTACCTCACTAAGGATGATATTTTCAAGTTCTGACCATCTGCCTAGGAATTTCGTGAATTCATTGTTTTTAATTGCAGAGTAGTATTCCATTGTGTAGATATACCACATCTTCTGAATCCATTCCTCCGTTGAGGGACATCTGGGTTCTTTCCAGCTTCTGGCTATTATAAATAAGGCTGCTATGAACATAGTGGAGCATGTGTCCTTATTGCATGCAGGTAAAGCCTCTGGGTATATGCCCAGGAGTGGTATAGCCGGATCCTCCGGGAGTGTCATGCCCAGTTTTCTGAGGAACCGCCAGACTGCTTTCCAGAGTGGTTGTACCAGCCTGCAATTCCACCAGCAGTGGAGGAGTGTTCCTCTTTCTCCACATCCTCCCCAACAACTGCTGTCTCCTGTGTTTTTGATCTTAGCCATTCTGACTGGTGTGAGATGGAATCTCAGGGTTGTTTTGATTTGCATTTCCCTAATGACTAAGGATGATGAACATCTCTTTAGGTGCTTCTCAGCCATTAGATATTCTTCAGGTGAGAACTCTTTGTGTAGCTCTGTACCCCATTTTTTAATAGGGTTACTTGCCTCTCTGGAGTTTAACTTCTTGAGTTCTTTGTATATATTGGATATTAGCCCTCTGTCGGATGTAGGGTTGGTAAAGATCACTTCCCAGTTTGTTGGTTGCCACTTTGTCCTTTTGACAGTGTCCTTTGCCTTACAGAAACTCTCTTACACTGGCACAAAAGGAGAATGTCAAGGTAATGTTTCACCACTGGAAAACACACTGTTGCTTCCCACCTGTGTTCCAAAATCCGTGCAGCTAATGTTTTTGTCTCTAGCTTTTTCTGTCTTTGTCCATTGGTACAGACTTCAGACAGGAGAAGAATGGTGTTATGAATTACTGTTTCAGTTCACAACAGTTGTGATTACCTTCCTTCTGCTGTATTATTTAATATGCTATGCAAAAGAGGGAGAAAGTGTGGAAGAAAAAGAGAGGGAGTGAAAGAAGTTTCAATTGTAGGCATACTCTGTATTAAAAGTTCTCACATTCTCATTCTTGGAAGAAAGTTTTGACTTAGGAAAGATACTGACTGAATCAAAGCCAATTACCAGTGAGGGCAACAGGATTGTTTCTTATGATGGAGGAAAGTAGCGTGAGAGAATGGTGCGAAGACAGAGAATGAGACAGAATACAAAGGAAGTGGTAGCCTTTATGAATATTTTATATACAAATCCTACCAGCATTTCCAACAGCAGAGTTCTAAAAATGTTTGCCTCAATGATAATAACTTGGGAATAGCTGTTAATTTGGTCTTTCAAGGTTATTATCTTGCAGCATAATATTCTTGTGGATAATCACATTCTATCTAGTGTTTGCAAGGTCACCATATAATCAGCCTGGGTTTTTAAGGTGAAATTGTACTATTCATAATTATGTTGGAACAATGGCATAAATCAGTACTCTCCCGGGAGAACTGAGACACATGGCATCCTAGACATATGTTAAAAAAAATAAATCTTTCCCAGTAGGCGTCCTTTAAGACAATCATCAGAAATAGCCTCTCAGATAATTTCCATGGTGAAGTTCTATAGAAAGAGAAACATTTATCAAGCATTCTTTTTATTAAATTTTTAAAGTTCTTATTTCTAATTTTTTATTGAAAACATTTCTTCCTGCAATACATTTTAATTAGTGATTTCCCTTCCCTGAGACTTTCAAATCTTTTTTTTTTTGGCTAGTTCCTTTATTCACATTTCAAATGTTTTCCCCTTTCCAGGTCTCCCCTTCAGAAACCCCCTATCCCATCCCCCATCCCCCTTGCCCCTGCCTCTATGTGGCTGCTCCCCCACCCACCCACACCTGTCTTCCTGCCCTGGCATTCCCCTACACTTCAGGCCCAAGGTCCTCTCCTCCCACTGATGTCTAACAAGGCCATCCTCTGATACATATGAGGCCGGCGCCATGGGTCCCTCCATGTGTATTCTTTGGTTGGTGGTCCAGTACCCGGGAGCTCCAGGGGGGTCTGACCTGTTGACACTGTTGTTCCCTCCATGGGGCTTCAAACCCCTTCAGATCCTCCAGTCCCTTCTCCAACTCCTCTATCAGGGATCCCTGAGCTCAGTCCAATGGTTGTCTGCAAGCATCTGCCTCTGTCCATCTTTGTCAGACTCTGACAGAGCCTCTCAGGAGACAGTCATATCAGGCTTCCATCAGCAATCACTTTCCTGCATTAACAATAGTTTCCAGGTTTGGTGGCTATATATGGGATGGATCCCCAGGTGAACATTCTTTACTAACATGGTGTACTACTTAGAGCGTAGGGAGGAGCTTCATTCCTTTGCTACCAACTGTGTAGGGAACAAAAATTCCAAAACAAATGTGAGAAAAAGAAACTGCTCTCAAGTTACTACAATTTACCACTAGATGTTCTAATAATACCATCCCAAATGATTAGTGAGAATGGCATTCCTTCTCCCACTCCCCCAACACCCTGGACCGAGGTAATTATCATAATAACTACTGCATTAGCTGGCTGTAATTGTGGACACTATGAAGGACTGCCTAAGATCCTTCTTCAGTGCATTTTGTGTTTTGATAATTATGTAACGAGAGGAATTTATTTTCTGGTCCAGTCTATTTGGAGTTCTGTAGGCTTCTTGTATGTGCATGCCCATCTTTTTCTTTAGGTTAGGGGAGTTTTCTTCTATAATATTGTTGAAGATATTTACTGGTCCTTTAAGTTGGGAATCTTCAGTCTCTTCTATACCTATTATCCTTAGGTTTGGTCTTCTCATTGTGTCCTGGATTTCCTGGATTTTTGGAGTTAGGAGTTTTTGCATTTTCTTTGACTGTTGTGTCAATGTTTTCTATGGTATCTTCTGCACCTGGGATTCTCTCTTCTATCTCCTGTATTCTGTGGGTGATGCTTGCATCTTGAGTTCTGATCTCTTTTCTAGGTTTTCTATCTCCAGGGTTGTCTCACTTTGTGATTTCTTTACTGTTTCTAGTTCCATTTTTTTACATCCTGGATAGTTTTGTTCATTTCCTTAGCCAGTTTGATTGAGTTTTCCTGTAATTCTTTAAAGGATTTTTGTGCTTCTTCTTAAAGGGCTTCTAGCTGTTTATCTGTGTTCTCCTGCATTTCTTTAAGGGAGTTATTTATGTCGTCCTTAAAGTCCTCTAAACAAAGAAAGAATATTAAAAGCAATAAGGGGAGACTGAATTTTTTGCTTGATATTTATAATTATTGTATCAATTCTGAAGAAGATGATCATCTTAATACATACACCATTTCTTAAATCAATGTAACCTATTCCCTGTGGGCTGAGAATGATGACAATCACTCAAGTCAAATAGCTTTGACCATAGAAGAAAATCTATATCCAAATATTGTGCCTATAATTCATTCCTTGATGCAGCCAAACTGTCAACTCTTAGCTTAGCTACTATGTAGGTAAAATCCTTTGGCAATGTGCAGGACATTGAAGTACAACATTATTACAATGAACTCTAGTGTCTAAAAATTATTCTTATTTTGGGTTTGTACCACAGTAACAGCCAAGATTTTAAGTTCTACTAAAAACAAAACAAACAAACAAAACAAACAAACAAAAAGACTATCATTTTATGTTCATTTAATAACATGTCCATCATTTTTATGACTAGTATAAAATATATATATTGTGTTGAATATAACAAAAGTAAAACAAAAATTAAAAAAACGATCCTTCTTCAAAACAGAAGAACTCATTCCCTAAGCTATTGAGAATGTCAAATCATAGTTCTCTGTTAAACACTTTCAAGGATTGCTTTGGGTGAAAAAAATAAGTTCCCTAATGGAAGACCTAACCAGAGCAGCCATAGCATCTAAAGTCTGAACAAATAAAGTACAAAGGCTTGGCTCCTTATCATTCCAAAACCAGATTTCCCCTACAGATTAATAAATGACTCTTTTGGAAGCAGAAGTTTAAGCTTTCCCTCTTCAGGTGTTGCTGTCCCCTCCTTCCCACAGGTAGTGATCCTAAAAGAAAGTCCAATAAACAAGGCAGCAGATTACTGAGGACATCCTGCTAGTCTCTTCTAAGACAAACACTGTCCTATTCCAGACAGGCACCTGATGGCCTGCATAAAGTCATGAACAGAAGAAGTGCATAGTATATGCTTGGTGAGTGAATAAATGTGTGCTAGGATAGAAAGATGGGTAATTTACACAGTGGTCCAGGGCAGTACTTCTGCTTTCTAGAACTGCAAATGGCCAACTCAAGAGGAGGAAACTGCAGGAAAAAGAAGGGTCATGGAGGGGCTGGAGAGATGGGTCAGTGGTTAAGAACACCGACTGTTCTACCAGAGGTCTTGAGTTCAATTCCCAGTAACCACATGGTGGCTCTGAAGATAGATAGATAGATAGATAGATAGATAGATAGATAGATAGATAGATAGATAGATAGATAGATAGATCGTGGAAATGAGGGAGATACAGTGCTCTTCTCTGGCCTTAGTAACTTTGCTCTTCTCTGGACTTAGTAATTTTCACAGCTCTCACCTCTGTTCAAAGTATAGGCCATGTTTATGTTTACTCCCTGTAGGCTTTTGGACAGCAAGCTTCTTCTATAGCAGTTAGGATTGGCATTGGCAACACACTAGCACTGAGTCCTAATAGCAACCTTATTAGATCATATACTCGTCTTACATTTCCACAGAACAAAGGCATTGCCAGCCACAAGATGGCTTCACAGTGGACTTGCCCTCAAGCCAGTACTAACTACACCAGGCTGAAAACCTGCTCAAACTCTTATCACAGGGAAATGAAAAGAACCTTCAGATACTGCCAGCCTTTTTCTTTTCTGGGAAAACTATGATTTAGTAAAAGGACTTTTGAACGTGACTAAAGCATCAACTAACAAAATATTTTAAATGATGACATAAATGGATGGTACTTTCTTAACAATAAAATCAATTCATTTTTGAAGAAAAAAAGGCATTTAGAAGAAAAGCCTTTAGGTTATATCATACTCCTAAGTGACTTATTGGTCTTTTAAATAACAATGGCCTAGAGAAGAAAGCATCTCCCTCACTATGCCTTACTCATCTGTGTTAATTATTACACCAGGCTGAACAAACTAATCCCAAATACTCAACAATATTATTCGTAGAGGAAGCCCTTATTTTAAAAGCTCTGACTTTTCTCCCAAGTAATTATGCCTGATTGTAAGAGAAAGAAAGCATTCTTCAATGTGTGTCTTATAAAATCCACAATAAATGTTAACTACATTTCATCTCATTCATGTAGATATGGAAAATATATTTATAAAGCATGAGGCTGGAATCGAATAATAGGTGTGCACTTTCTTTTAAATTCTATTTATTTACTTATCTTTTATATGCATGAGTGTTTTTACCTGCATGCATTTTATGTATGCCACATATGTACCCAGTGCCTATAGAGGCTAGAAGAAGGTTATCAGGTTCACCAGAACTGGAGTAACAGGAAATTACTGTTACTACCTGATGAGGGTGCCAGGACCTAAGTCAGATCCTCTACAAGAGCAGTAAGTTCCCTGAACCATCTCTCCAGCCCCAGGTGGGAACTTTCTTATTGACAACATTTAGCAATGATATGTGAGCTCACTGCAGTTTGGCTTCTGGTAAAACTATTTAGGATTGATTATTACAGAGTTAGTCAAAGAACATATAAATAGCAACCAACACCAAATTTTCATGGATGCCATAATTATGCAGGGTACACATAGTTGATTTCTAAAGGTATAGGTGTGTTTTGGAAGTGAATTTTCAGAGATGCTTAAAAATTACCATCTTTAAAAGAAAACTGTTGGCCAGTGAACAGATTCATGGTTCAAATTTAATAAACCATGATTTAAGCTCTAATATTCACAGTTACTCCTAGAATAGTTGTTTCAACAGTATTCTAAGTTCACCCTATGCCTACACCTTTTCAGAAAAACCTGTCAGCTAATTGCATTCCTATAACTAGATAGTGGGAAGAGATCTTGTAAAATGTCAACAATAAAAGAGATATAGTGCACTTTCAGAACGTGTTTCCCCATTCTTTATCTTGTACTCAGAAATGAAAGGGAAGAAAGACTAGGTATATATCAAAGTAAACTATACAAGTTTATCCACCAGAAAGCACAAGTTTTATATACAGCATAGAACCACTTTTATTTTATGCCCAAAATAAAAGTATACAATTGGAAGCATTGTGAAGGGGGAAAGAGTCAAAGTTAATACTTATCTGCAACATGGGTTGGAGATAAATGGAATAAAGGGATAAGTTGCAGGTATACGGATTGCAGTATAGATCTACCTGTTGGGTCTGGTCATTCCTATAGTCACTTATTCTCTGCATTTTGACCAGTTGTGGATTTTTTTAATAGTACCCATCTGCTTCACAAAGAAACTTCTTTATTGAGGGGAGGGGTAAGAACTATACTTACCTGTGGGTATAAAGGTAAGTATTTAGACATAGCTAGAAATTATACTGGTTTAGGAAAATGGCAACAATAGGCTCTCCTCTAAGATCTATGGCCTCACCAGCCATAGGCAGTAAGCTAGGTTTACAGAACCAGGCATTGATTCCCTCCTAGTGAGCAGGCCTTAGTTAGATAGCTGTTGGTTAGCTTTAAACTATTAGTGTCAGTATTGTAGTTAGAGATCAAGGAACATTTTGAAAGAGAAGGTAGGAAGATTGTGAAAGTCAGAGAACCAAGACTCCTGCTGCTAGATAGTGTCTTCTAGACATGACTGGGATGCTGCACCTATGGACGCTCAGGGGTATGATTACCTAAACAAGACCTGCTTCATGACAACACTAACCCACATGAGATAAGGGAAAGTTTACAAGTGCCTATCCTTAAATAAAGAATTAAAGGCAATAGATGTCTGACAGAGAGAAAAAATCAGTTTTCTTCAGGGACTCTCCCATGAAAAATTATCCAACCCCAAGTGATAAGCACTAAACACATGTACATAAGGGCAGCATTATAGACTCACAAGATTGTGTGAGTGTGTGTGCGTGTGTGTGTCTATGTCTGTGTCTGTGTATAACAATGAAAATTGCCAAAGAAGAGAAATTGAAAGAGAGAGTATGAGGAGAACACAGGAGTAATTGGAGGAGGACAAAAAGGTATGAAAATTATGTAAATTCCATACATGAAATTCCCAAAAAATAAAAATTAAATAAAAAAGGAACAGAGGAATGAAAGAAAGTGTTCAAAGAAAAAATTTACCAGCATGCTGTTGAAAGAAAAATACTAATATAGGTGCCATAAAGCAGAAAAAATATTCTTTGACAAATTAACAAGAAGGAAATAAATCTGAAAGTTCAACTTTATTTAGAAGGCACTTTTGCTTTTTCCTTTTTTTCTTTCAAAAGCTAGAAGTGTATTGTTCTCAGCAATACCGCTGCCCCACAAAGGCTTGCCAAGTATAGCTAAAAACTGGGTGCATACATAACTTTGATGATAAAGAGTTTTCAAGCTGGATGTGATGGTGTATAACTTTAATCCCAGCACAGGGGAATCAGGTGGATCTCTGAGAATTTGAGGCCAATCTGGTCTATATAATGAGTTCCAGGACAACAAAAGAGATATTGTGATGGCTATTCTTGGTTGTCAACTTGACTATATCTGGAATGAACTAAAATCCAGAAATAGAGGGTACACCTGTGAAAGAGTTTCTGCTTGGTTTGCAGTGGGTGAATTCTCTTCTAGTCTGGACCTTTGAAGT
Organism: Tokudaia tokunoshimensis; assembly: GCA_036184795.1. Classification (NCBI taxonomy): domain Eukaryota; kingdom Metazoa; phylum Chordata; class Mammalia; order Rodentia; family Muridae; genus Tokudaia; species Tokudaia tokunoshimensis. Next base: position 2,132,110 of record BTHU01000023.1, on the reverse strand, counting down.
AGGAAGGCACATACCTTTAATTCTGATCTTGAGGTGGGAAAACACACCTTTAATAAGGGCCACATCTTCTGCTAGAAACCTATATAAGGACATGGAAGAAGAAAGGTTTTGTTTTTTGCCTGCTTGCCCTCACCCTGCTAGCATATCCATTCTTTTATTGGAATTGGAGCCTACTTTTTCTTTTTTCTTTTTTCCTTTTCTCCTTTTCTTTCTGTTTTTTTATTGGATATTTTCTTTATTTACATTTAAAATGTTTTCCCCTTTTCCTTTGGAAAACCCCTATCCCCTCCCCCCTCCTCCTGCCTCTATGAGAGTGCTCCCCCACCACCACCCACTCCTGTCTTACTACCCTGGCATTCCCCTACACTGGGGCATCAAATCACCTCAGGCCCAAGGGCCGCTCCTCCCACTGATGTCCAACAAGGCCATCCTCTGCCACATATGTGGCCAAAGCCATGGGTCCCTCCATGTGCACTCTTTGGCGTTGGTGGTTTAGTCCTGGGAGCTGGGGGGGGGTGTCTGACCTGTTGACACTGTTGCTCCCTCCATAGGGCTGCAAATCCCCTCAGTGGAGTCTATTTCTTTAGGATTCCAGCATATACAAAAGATCAGTTGAGACAATCAGCCTTCTGCAACTGCGTAATCACTAGATTCTTAGACTTTTCACAACTAGGTATTGTTGAATTATTTGGACTGCAGTCTGTAAATCATTCTAATAAATTCACTTTATATCTATATATCTATATCATCTATATCTATATCACAGAGAGAGAGATCAATTCCATAAGTTTTGTGATTTTAGAGAACTCTAATACAGACACCCTGTCTCAAAAAAGTTTTCAATAGAAATGAAAAATTAGTAGCATAATTATAATATAGAATTTAGATGAATACAAACCTGTGTGTGTTTTTGTCTCAATGAAACTTATAAAATCATCCATAGCATAGAAACTTTATTAATATACTAAATTAATGACTCAACATGTGAATGTGTGCCTGCATTTATTAAAAAATTTTTTTTTTGCTCATGTGTTCTTGAAACTTGTTTCCTAATTTTATCTTGGCAAGGAGCTGGTGATAGAATTAAATCTGCGAAGCTCCCCACTCCACAACACCATTCCTTTAAAGAGCAGAAAGCTTTACTTTCCACCTCCCCTACTTCTTCAATAAAAGTGTTCTTGCAGTATAATTTACATACCATAAATTTCACCCAGGTTTTTTTTTTTGCACAAGTTAATAATAGTATCTTTACAGAGTAGAGCAACTATCATCACAATCTAAATTTCTAATGTCATCATTAGCCTATGGTCCATTTGCATTCCCCCCCATTCCTATAGCCAGCTGTATGCAACCAATATAATCTATATTTGTCTCCATTAGATTTGTTTTTTTCTGAACATTTTATCTAAATGAAGTCATACAGTATGTGGTCCTTTGTGACTTTATTCTGCATGATATGCAGAATGATCTTTAGGTTTCAAATGAGTGAGTTTTATGTAGATAGCAAAAGTAAAAGAATGAGTAGCATGTAACAGATAGAGAAAAGCAGCCAAACACCATCATATTAGGTGCATACAATATCCAGCAGTGATTACCAGAGTAGACTGATTAAGAGAGATCAAACAAAAGCAACATCCTCAAACCAGGGCTTACAATATCCCTTCAGAAACCAACTGGTGAAGAAGCATCCATGCTGGAGTTCCCAGTTCAGAAACTCTCCATGGATAAGCTACCAGCTTCCTCTTCCCACTGCAAGCATTTTTATGCCATGGGATAAACAATAGTAACCTGTGTTGGAGATAGTTTACTTTCTAGCTGGTCTCAAGAACACAGTGTTTTAGTACCCTCAGCTGCTTGCTTTTTTCCTTTCTTCTTGTAGCATGGTTAAGAGACCAGTCTATCCCCCAGAAAATGGGCCTTGAAAGACACTTTGAGACAAATATACTTGGATCTTAAAATGCTGGTGGCCAGGATGAGGGGGTAGGAGTGTCTATGCTACTGCTACTGATTCCAGAAACAGCTTCTTGGTAAATTTACATTGTACATGACAATTTACCAATATATTTTATATTATTAGACTTGTTCCATTTTTTACCAGCTTTGTTACAAGCACACAAAATTCTAATCCATTGTTTCGAAATTTTTGTCTCTGGCAGGGAATGACTTTAGAAACAAAACAAAGTAAGGAATTGGGACGTTTTATTACAGGATGAAAGAATATACTCAAGAGGGGATTGGCTTCTCAAGAGGATTTGAACATTTGAACAGCTAATTTTATGGGAAAATTAATAGAGGAGAATATTTTTCATGAGTATATATTGGAGGTAGATTTACTCACTTTTTTGTATTTTTGGTATTTTAAGGTGTGCCATGGCCTCAGATTCTTGATAGGAAAGGGCTAGTAATATAGAGATACATTTAAAATGAAGCAAAAGACAGTGTTCATCTCAGTTATTTCTCTTGGTTCTATCCCAGTTTGTGTGTTTTCTTTATTTTGTTTTGTTTTGTTTTTACAATCTGAGCAGTTATATAAAGTGCTCTTCTTTTTCTTCTGTTTGAACACTCATGAAGTGTTCTGCTATAATATAGCTATGCAGTTATACCAGACTCTAGATAACAGAAAGTTATTTGATTTTCCCCTACACCTACATGGATGACACCTTTTTACTTAACAGAGTGTTTTCTTAGTTTCATCCATGCCTTGGCATGTACCAGTATTTTGTTTCTTTTGATGGCTGAATGTTATGTTTAGACCTACTGTATTTAACAGTCCAAAAGTGGATGGTAGCCTAGGGTTATGGCTCAGTAGAGCATAAGAATAACTTTTATTCACCTGATAAAATTTTCATTTTGGCGGCTTACTGTTGAATAAACTCATGCTTTATAGTTCTTTCTGAACTCTGACTGGCTGGTTCAACTTATCTCAAACTCCTCTTCAAACTGACTGATTAAAACTGGATTCTCTCGGAATTATCTTAATTGCTCTGCTTGGCCTCAAACTGATTCTGGCCTCAAACACTGACCTGGGAACAGTCAGGTAACTGTGGGGAGGGGAAAACCTGACTGTAGCCAGGTGACTGTAGGGGTGGAGTCCAGTCAAAATGCTAGGGGCCTGGGGCATGGCCATACAAGACTGATGGTCACAGGATTATGGAGTTGAGGAGTCAGCAGTCTGGGAGCATAGCTCATGGATTCCATCACTTGTAGAAAGTTCTACTGGGTCTCCGGAGTGAGCCTTGCTCAACCAGGCTACAGACTGCCATACAAGGTCCCACAGAACTTAACAGGATGTGAGGCTAATATTTAACTCAGACATTAGAAAGGTGCTCTGAAAAAAATGTAAGATGGCTGGCTACAGTGATGTCAGAAAGGCAGCAGCTACCTAGATCTTAACACATTCTGATATTAAAACATCTTTAAAGAATACAGGTTGATCTAATTCAGCAGTTTTTTTCTACAATCCAGAGTCTTTTGGCTATTCTTATTCCCCCTTTCTGTTTATCAAAGTACAATTAGATCTTTATGAATCCACACATAAACTAGACACTTAGGTACTTTCATTCCATGCCCAACTCCATGTCAACAAGATGGGTTTCTTACCCATTGTCAATGGGCTATCTATCTGATCCTCAATTTCATAGGTTCACAATAAAGTATGCCCTGGTCTCTTACTTCCTCAGTCTCTTGTCTCTCAAAATAGCTATTGTATCTTGTTGTACCACTATTTTTTCAAGTTTTTTGAGAAAAAAAATGGGAAAATTCCAAAATAGGGAGGGGTTTACTCCACTGGACACATTTGGAATGAATACCGTGATGAATTTTTTCAAGTGACATTTCTATCCCCTCAACTCCTATCCATAGTCTTAAGGGATCTAAATGAAGTTTCCCATTTTTTTAATGTAGGAAAAATATGTCTATATAATTAAAATTGTATTTGGGTGTGGCTCACTATGATTCTTTATCTTAGAGGCTCCTGCATCATTCCTTGCTCTGGGCTCAAGTCTTCCATGGCTTTAAGTCTCTTGAGTCTCTCTAGGCATCCAGATGAAATCAAAAAGACTGATGCTTCCTCTAGAGATGATTTCCAAGCAAATTTCTCCTCTTCAGCTTTCTGTCAGATGTCTTCTATCTTCTGCAACATCAGATGTTCTCTGCTTTCTACAACATTGGTGTGCTTTCATTTTCTCCAATCAATCATGCTAAGTGCCAGATGTAAAACTAATTATTATTTTTCTTGGAGGCTTACTGTTGAACTCTGAACTCTGAGAGTGGGGAGCTGGTTCAACTCAACTGACTGATTCAAACTGGCTTCTCTCATTCTCTCACTGCCTCCATACAATCTTACCTCGCCCTAGAATGTTTTCAGCCTCTAAGACTTACTGCTGAATAAACTCACCCTTTCTAGTTCTTTCTGAACTCTTGACTGGTTGGATCAACTGCTGTTCTGGTTCAAAGTCCTCTCCAAGCTGGCTGACTCAGTCTATCTTCTCTTAGTTTCTCACTGAATTACTCTGCTTGGTCTCAAACTAATTCTGGCAATCTGTTCTAATCTTCTAGTGCCTTCTTCTTTTGTTTTTGGCTTCAACTGCCTCTGGATGAACTCATGAACGCATGAATAAATTCAACTCCACTGCACTGAACTAGCACAGTATTCACATAACATGCACAGAGCCTTGAGTTATATTTCTACCGTCCCAAAACAAAAATGACGATAGTTAATGATACCATTTATATTTGTGTGCAAGTCTTTCTGTAAATATATATTTTCATCTGTTTTGTGTAGTTTGGAAGAGGAAATTATTGAATAATATTGTAGATTTATGCTTAACTTGTTAAGAGGATGTCAAGCTGTTTTCCCAGCTAGCTGTACCATTATACTCTCCTATCAGAAATATATGAGCATTCCCCCTTTCCTTTTTCCCCCTATACTTACAAATAAGAAAAACGTTTTCCATTCTTATAAGTGGGAATTAATCAATTTTTAGTCTCTCATTTTTAAAATCTTAATCTGACTCAAGATCATGCATCTTTTGTATTTTTCTGAAGTTTTTGTTTTAACTCTTTTCTAGATGAATATTAATTACTTCTTTTTCTTTTTCCTATTTTATTCATTCTTCTCTCATACAATATATACTGATGGTAGCTTTCCCTCCCTCTACTTCTCCTACTTCCTGTACTTGTTTGTTCTCCATATCACCCACTACCTCCACCCAATCTTCCCCTAGAAAAGAGCACGCTTTCCAGGCACACCATCCAAATGTGGAACAAGATATAATAAGGCTAGACACAACATTCATGTCAAAGCTGGCTGAGGCAACACAGTAGGATGAAAAATGGTCCCAAGAGCAAGAAAAAGAGTCAGAGATGCTCCCAAGTCCACTGTCAGTAGTCGCCCCCCCCCAAAAAAAACAAGCCAACAATCATAACATATGCTGAGGACTTGGCACTGACCCATGAAGTTTCCATGACCGCCACTTCAGTCTATGAACACCATAATCCCTGCGTAGTTGACTATACAGGTCCTACTCTCCTGGTGTCCTCAACTTCTCTGGTTCTCACAATTGCTCCTTCCCCACATTTGTGAGGTTCTGTGAACTCCAAGGGGAGGAACCTGATGTGGACCTTCGATCTGGGCACACTGTCTCCTAATGTTTGGCTGTGGGTCTCTGCAACTGCTCCCATCAGGTGCCAGTGGCAACCTCTTTAATGATACCTACATTAGGTACTTGTCTATGAGTATAGAACACCATTAGTTATCAGTTCATTTATTTTTTTTAATTTTATTTTCTAAGATTTTTTTTATTTACATTCAAAATCATTTCCCCTTTCCTGTTTCCTCCCTCACCAAAAGTCCCATAAGACTCCTTCCCTCCCTCTTTTCCCCATTCAACCCCCTCTCACTTCTCTGTCCTGGCATTCCCCTACATCCAGTCATTCCAGGACCAGGGGTCTCTCCTTCCATCTTCTTAGGAATCTATTGTTATGCAAATTGTTTCTAGGGTATTCCGAGATTCTGGGTTAATATCCCCTTATCAGTGACTGCATACCATGTGTGTTCTTTTGTGATTGGGTTACCTCACTAAGGATGATATTTTCAAGTTCTGACCATTTGCCTAGGAATTTCGTGAATTCATTGTTTTTAATTGCAGAGTAGTATTCCATTGTGTAAATATACCACATCTTCTGAATCCACTCCTCTGTTGAGGGACATCTGGGTTCTTTCCAGCTTCTGGCTATTATAAATAAGGCTGCTATGAACATAGTGGAGCATGTGTCCTTATTGCATGCAGGGGAAGCCTCTGGGTATATGCCAAGGAGTGGTATAGCTGGATCCTCCGGGAGGGTCATGCCCAGTTTTCTGAGGAACCGCCAGACTGCTTTCCAGAGTGGTTGTACCAGCTTACAATTCCACCAGCAGTGAAGGAGTGTTCCTCATTCTCCACATCCTCGCCAACAACTGCTGTCTCCTGTGTTTTTGATCTTAGCCATTCTGACTGGTGTGAGATGGAATCTCAGGGTTGTTTAGATTTGCATTTCCCTAATGACTAAGGATGATGAACATCTCTTTAGGTGCTTCTCAGCCATTAGATATTCTTCAGGTGAGAACTCTTTGTGTAGCTCTGTACCCCATTTTTTGATAGGGTTACTTGCCTCTCTGGAGTTTAACTTCTTGAGTTCTTTGTATATATTGGATATTAGCCCTCTGTCGGATGTAGGGTTGGTAAAGATCATTTCCCATTTAATTGGTTGCTGCTTTGTCTTTTTGACAGTGTCTTTTGCCTTCCAAAAACTTTGTAAATTAATGAGGTCCCATTGGTCAGTTCTTGATCTTAGAGCATAAGCTATTGGAGTTCTATTCAGGAAAGTCTCCCCTGTTCCCATATGTTCAAGGTTCTTCCCTAGTTTCCTTTCTATTAGTTTCAGTGTGTCTGGTTTTATGTAGAGGTCCTTGATCCACTTGGAATTGAGCTTAGTGCAAGGAGATAAGGATGGGTCAATTTGCATTCTTCTGCATGTTGACCTCCAGCTGAGCCAGCACCATTTGTTGAAAAGGCTATCTTTTTTCCACTGGATGGTTTTAGCTCCTTTGTCAAAGATCAAGTGACCATAGGAGTGTGGATTCATTTCTGGGTCTTCAATTCTGTTCCATTGATCTACATGTCTGTTACTGTACCAATACCATGCAGTTTTTAACACTATTGCTCTGTAGTACAGCTTGAGGTCCGGGATACTGATTCCCCCAGAGGTTCTTTTACTCTTGAGAATAGTTTTAGCTATTCTGGGTTTTCTGTTATTCCAGATGAATTTTTGAATTGCTCTTTCTAACTCTATGAAGAATTGAGTTGGGATTTTGATGGGGATTGCATTGAATCTGTGTATTACTTTTGGTAAGATGCTCATTTTTACTATATAAATCCTGCCAATCCATGAGCATGGCAGATTTTTCCATCTTCAGAGGTCTTCTTCAATTTCTTTCTTCAGAGGCTTGAAGTTCTTGTCATACAGATCTTTCACTTGTTTGGTTAGAGTCACACCAAGATACTTTATATGGTTTGTGGCTATCTTGAAGGGTATCATTTCTCTTACTTCTTTCTCAGCCCGCTTATCCTTTGAGTATAGGAAGGCTACTGACTTGCTTGAGTTAATTTTATATCCAGCCACATTGCTGAAGTTGTTTATCAGCTGTAGGAGTTCTCTGGTGAAGTTCTTTGGGTCGCTTAAGTATACGATCATATCGTCTGGAAATAGTGATAGTTTGACTTCTTCCTTTCCAATTTGTATCCCTTTGACATCTTTTTGTTGTCTAACTGCTCTAGCTAGAACTTCAAGTACTATATTGAAAAGATATGGAGAGAGAGGGCAGCTTTGTCTATTCCTTGATTTTAGTAGGATTGCTTCAAGGTTCTCTCCATTTAGATTGATGCTGGCTACAGGTTTGCTGTCAATTGCTTTTACTATGTTTAGATATGGACCTCGAATTCCTGATCTTTCCAAGACCGTTAGCATGAAAGGATGCTGAATTTTGTCAAATGCTTTCTCAGCATCTAATGAGATGACCATGTGGTTTTTTTCTTTGAAATTGTTTATATACTGGATTACATTGATGGATTTCCTTATTTGAACCATCCCTGCATCCCAGGGATGAAGCCCACTTGAACATAGTGAATGATCGTTTTGATGTGTTCTTGGATTCAGTTGGTAAGAATTTAATTGAGTATCTTTGCATCAATATTCATAAGACAGATTGGCCTGAGATTCTCTTTCTTTGTCAGATCTTTGTGTGCTTTTGGTATTAGCATAATTGTGGCTTCATAGAACAAGTTGGGTAGTATTCCTTCCTTCTGTTTCTATTTTGTGGAACAATTTGAAGAGTATTGGTGTTAGGTCTTCTTTGAAGGTCTGATAGAATTCTGCACTAAAACCATCTGGACCTCTGCTTTTTTTGGTTGGAAGACTTCCAATGACGACTTTTATTTCTTCAGGGGTTATAGGACGGTTTAGATGGTCTATTTGATCCTGATTTAATTTTGATATTTGGTATCAGTCAAGGAAATTGTCCATTTCCTCGAGATTTTCCAGTTTTGTTGAATACAGGTTTTTTTTTTATTTTATTTTTTTAATTTACATTCCAAATCACTTCCCCTTTCCCGTTTCCTCCCTCCCCGAAAGTCCCATAAGCCCCCTTCCCTCCCTCTTTTCTCCATTCAACCCCCTCTCGTTACTCTTTCCTAGCGTTCCCCTACATCCAGTCTTTCCAGGATCAGGGGTCTCTCCTTCCATCTTTTTAGAAATCTATTGATATGCGGATTGTGTCTAGGGTATTCCGAGATTCTGGGTCAATATCCCCTTATCAGTGACTGCATACCATGTGTGTTCTTTTGTGATTGGGTTACCTCACTAAGGATGATATTTTCAAGTTCTGACCATTTGCCTAGGAATTTTGTGAATTCATTGTTTTTAACTGCACAGTAGTATTCCATTGTGTAGATATACCACATCTTCTGAATCCATTCCTCCGTTGAGGGACATCTGGGTTCTTTCCAGCTTCTGGCTATTATAAATAAGGCTGCTATGAATATAGTGGAGCATGTGTCCTTATTGCATGCAGGTAAAGTCTCTGGGTATATTCCCAGGAGTGGTATAGCCGGATCCTCCGGGAGTGTCATGCCCAGTTTTCTGAGGAACCGCCAGACTGCTTTCCAGAGTGGTTGTACCAGCGTGCAATTCCACCAGCAGTGGAGGATTGTTCCTCTTTCTCCACATCCTCGCCAACAACTGCTGTCTCCTGTGTTTTTGATCTTAGCCATCCTGACTGGTGTGAGATGGAATCTCAGGGTTGTTTTGATTTGCATTTCCCTAATGACTAAGGATGATGAACATCTCTTTAGGTGCTTCTCAGCCATTAGATATTCTTCAGGTGAGAACTCTTTGTGTAGCTCTGTACCCCATTTTTTAATAGGGTTACTTGCCTCTCTGGAGTTTAACTTCTTGAGTTCTTTGTATATCTTGGATATTAGCCCTCTGTCGGATGTAAGGTTGGTAAAGATCATTTCCCAGTTAGTTGGTTGCCGCTTTGTCTTTTTGACAGTGTCTTTTGCCTTGCAAAAACTTTGTAATTTAATGAGGTCCCATTTGTCTATTCTTGATCTTAGAGCATAAGCTATTGGAGTTCTGTTCAGGAAATTCTCCCCTGTGCCCATATGTACAAGGTTCTTCCCTAGTTTCCCTTCTATTAGTTTCATTGTGTCTGGTTTTATGTGGAGATCTTTGATCCACTTAGAATTGAGCTTAGTGCAAGGAGATAAGGATGGGTCAATTTGCATTCTTCTGCATGTTGTCCTCCAGTTGAGCCAGCACCATTTGTTGAAAAGGCTATCTTTTTTCCACTGGATGGTTTTAGCTCCTTTGTCAAAGATCAAGTGACCATAGGAGTGTGGATTCATTTCTGGGTCTTCAATTCTGTTCCATTGATCTACATGTCTGTTACTGTACCAATACCATGCAGTTTTTAACACTATTGCTCTGTAATACAGCTTGAGGTCCGGGATACTGATTCCCCCAGAGGTTCTTTTACTCTTGAGAATAGTTTTAGCTATTCTGGGTTTTCTGTTATTCCAGATGAATTTTTGAATTGCTCTTTCTAACTCTATGAACAATTGAGATGGGATTTTGATGGGGATTGCATTGAATCTGTGTATTACTTTTGGTAAGATGCTCATTTTTACTATATTAATCCTGCCAATCCATGAGCATGGCAGATTTTTCCATCTTCTGAGGTCTTCTTCAATTTCTTTCTTCAGAGACTTGAAGTTCTTGTCATACAGATCTTTCACTTGTTTGGTTAGAGTCACACCAAGATACTTTATATGGTTTGTGGCTATCGTGAAGGGTATTATTTCTCTTACTTCTTTCTCAGCCTGCTTATCCTTTGAGTATAGGAAGGCTTCTGACTTGCTTGAGTTGATTTTATATCCGGCCACTTTGCTGAAGTCGTTTATCAGCTGTAGGAGTTCTCTGGTGGAGTTCTTTGGGTCGCTTATGTATACTATCAAATCGTCTGCAAATAGTGATAGATTGACTTCTTCCTTTCCAATTTGTATCCCTTTGACCTCTTTTTGTTGTCTAATTGCTCTAGCTAGAACTTCAAGTACTATATTGAAAAGATATGGAGAGAGAGGGCAGCCTTGTCTAGTCCCTGATTTTAGTGGGATTGCTTCAAGTTTCTCTCCATTTAGATTGATGCTGGCTACCGGTTTGCTGTAAATTGCTTTTACTATGTTTAGATATGGGCCTTGAATTCCTGATCTTTCCAAGACCTTTAGCATGAAAGGATGCTGAATTTTGTCAAATGCTTTCTCAGCATCTAATGAGATGACCATGTGGTTTTTTTCTTTGAGATTGTTTATGTAGTGGATTACATTGATGGATTTCCTTATATTGAACCATCCCTGCATCCCTGGGATGAAGCCTACTTGATCGTGGTGAATGATCGTTTTGATGTGTTCTTGGATTCGGTTGGCAAGAATTTTATTGAGTATTTTTGCATCGATATCCATAAGAGAGATTGGCCTGAGATTCTCTTTCTTTGTCGGATCTTTGTGTGCTTTTGGAATTAGTGTAATTGTGGCTTCATAGAACGAGTTGGGTAGTGTTCCTTCTGTTTCTATTTTGTGGAATAGTTTGAAGAGTATTGGTGTTAGGTCTTCTTTGAAGGTCTGATAGAATTCTGCACTAAAACCTTCTGGACCTGTGCTTTTTTTGGTTGGAAGACTTCCAATGACAACTTCTATTTCTTCAGGGGTTATAGGACGGTTTAGATGGTCTATTTGATCCTGATTTAATTTTGGTACTTGGTATCTGTCAAGGAAATTGTCCATTTCCTCAAGATTTTCTAGTTGTGTTGAATACAGGTTTTTGTAGTAGAATCTGATGATTTTTTGAATTTCCTCAGTTTCTGTTGTTATCTCTCCCTTTTCATTTCTGATTTTATTAATTTGGATACTATCTCTGTGCCCTCTGGTTAGTCTGGCTAAGGGCTTATCTATCTTGTTGATTTTCTCAAAGAACCAACTCCTCGTTTTGTTGATTCTTTGTATGGTTTTATTTGTTTCTACTTGATTGATTTCAGCCCTGATTTTGATGATTTCCTGCCTTCTACTCTTCTTTGGTGTATTTGCTTCTTTTTGTTCCAGGGCTTTCAGGTGTGCCATTAAGCTGTTAGTGTATGCTGTCTCCTGTTTCTTTTTGGCGGCACTCAGGGCTATGAATTTTCCTCTTAGCACTGCTTTCATTGTGTCCCATAAGTTACGATATGTTGTGCCTTCATTTTCTTTTTTTTTTTCTAGAGCTTATTTTATTTTTTTTTAATTTAATTTTATTTTATTTTTTTAATTTACATTCCAAATCACTTCCCCTTTCCCGTTTCCTCCCTCCCCGAAAGTCCCATAAGCCCCCTTCCCTCCCTCTTTTCTCCATTCAACCCCCTCTCATTACTCTGTCTTGGCGTTCCCCTACATCCAGTCTTTCCAGGACCAGGGGGCTCTCCTTCCATCTTTTTAGAAATCTATTGATATGCTGATTGTGTCTAGGGTATTCTGAGATTCTGGGTCAATATCCCCTTATCAGTGACTTCATACCATGTGTGATCTTTTGTGATTGGGTTACCTCACTAAGGATGATATTTTCAAGTTCTGACCATTTGCCTAGGAATTTCGTGAATTCATTGTTTTTAATTGCAGAGTAGTATTCCATTGTGTAAATATACCACATCTTCTGAATCCATTCCTCCGTTGAGGGACATCTGGGTTCTTTCCAGCTTCTGGCTATTATAAATAAGACTGCTATGAATATAGTGGAGCATGTGTCCTTATTGCATGCAGGTAAAGTCTCTGGGTATATGCCCAGGAGTGGTATAGCCGGATCCTCCGGAAGTGTCATGCCCAGTTTTCTGAGGAGCCGCCAGATTGCTTTCCAGAGTGGTTGTACCAGCCTGCAATTCCACCAGCAGTGGAGGAGTGTTCCTCTTTCTCCACATCCTCGCCAACAACTGCTGTCTCCTGTGTTTTTGATCTTAGCCATCCTGACTGGTGTGAGATGGAATCTCAGGGTTGTTTTGATTTGCATTTCCCTAATGACTAAGGATGATGAACATCTCTTTAGGTGCTTCTCAGCCATTAGATATTCTTCAGGTGAGAACTCTTTGTGGAGCTCTGTACCCCATTTTTAATAGGGTTACTTGCCTCTCTGGAGTTTAACTTCTTGAGTTCTTTGTATATCTTGGATATTAGCCCTCTGTCGGATGTAAGGTTGGTAAAGATCATTTCCCAGTTAGTTGGTTGCCACTTTGTCTTTTTGACGGTGTCTTTTGCCTTGCAAAAACTTTGTAATTTAATGAGGTCCCATTTGTCTATTCTTGATCTTAGAGTATAAGCTATTGGAGTTCTGTTCAGGAAATTCTCCCCTGTGCCCATATGTTCAAGGTTCTTCCCTAGTTTCCCTTCTATTAGTTTCAGTGTGTCTGGTTTTATGTGGAGATCTTTGATCCACTTAGAATTGAGCTTAGTGCAAGGAGATAAGGATGGGTCAATTTGCATTCTTCTGCATGTTGACCTCCAGCTGAGCCAGCACCATTTGTTGAAAAGGCTATCTTTTTTCCACTGGATGGTTTTAGCTCCTTTGTCAAAGATCAAGTGACCATAGGAGTGTGGATTCATTTCTGGGTCTTCAATTCTGTTCCATTGATCTACATGTCTGTTACTGTACCAATACCATGCAGTTTTTAACACTATTGCTCTGTAGTACAGCTTGAGGTCCGGGATACTGATTCCCCCAGAGGTTCTTTTACTCTTGAGAATAGTTTTAGCTATTCTGGGTTTTCTGTTATTCCAGATGAATTTTTGAATTGCTCTTTCTAACTCTATGAAGAATTGAGTTGGGATTTTGATGGGGATTGCATTGAATCTGTGTATTACTTTTGGTAAGATGCTCATTTTTACTATATTAATCCTGCCAATCCATGAGCATGGCAGATTTTTCCATCTTCCGAGGTCTTCTTCAATTTCTTTCTTCAGAGACTTGAAGTTCTTGTCATACAGATCTTTCACTTGTTTGGTTAGCGTCACGCCAAGATACTTAATATGGTTTGTGGCTATCGTAAAGGGTATTATTTCTCTTACTTCTTTCTCAGCCTGCTTATCCTTTGAGTATAGGAAGGCTTCTGACTTGCTTGAGTTGATTTTATATCCGGCCACTTTGCTGAAGTCGTTTATCAGCTGTAGGAGTTCTCTGGTGGAGTTCTTTGGGTCGCTTATGTATACTATCATATCGTCTGCAAATAGTGATAGTTTGACTTCTTCCTTTCCAATTTGTATCCCTTTGACCTCTTTTTCTTGTCTAATTGCTCTAGCTAGAACTTCAAGTACTATATTGAAAAGATATGGAGAGAGAGGGCAGCCTTGTCTAGTCCCTGATTTTAGTGGGATTGCTTCAAGTTTCTCTCCGTTTAGATTGATGCTGGCTACTGGTTTGCTGTAAATTGCTTTTACTATGTTTAGATATGGGCCTTGAATTCCTGATCTTTCCAAGACCTTTAGCATGAAAGGATGCTGAATTTTGTCAAATGCTTTCTCAGCATCTAATGAGATGACCATGTGGTTTTTTTCTTTGAGATTGTTTATGTAGGGGATTACATTGATGGATTTCCTTATATTGAACCATCCCTGCATCCCTGGGATGAAGCCTACTTGATCGTGGTGAATGATCGTTTTGATGTGTTCTTGGATTCGGTTGGCAAGAATTTTATTGAGTATTTTTGCATCGATATTCATAAGAGAGATTGGCCTGAGATTCTCTTTCTTTGTCGGATCTTTGTGTGCTTTTGGTATTAATGTAATAGTGGCTTCATAGAACGAGTTGGGTAGTGTTCCTTCTGTTTCTATTTTGTGGAACAGTTTGAAGAGTATTGGTGTTAGGTCTTCTTTGAAGGTCTGATAGAATTCTGCACTAAAACCATCTGGACCTGTGCTTTTTTTGGTTGGAAGACTTCCAATGACAACTTCTATTTCTTCAGGGGTTATAGGACGGTTTAGATGGTCTATTTGATCCTGATTTAATTTTGGTACTTGGTATCTGTCAAGGAAATTGTCCATTTCCTCAAGATTTTCTAGTTGTGTTGAATACAGGTTTTTGTAGTAGAATCTGATGATTTTTTGAATTTCCTCAGTTTCTGTTGTTATCTCTCCCTTTTCATTTCTGATTTTATTAATTTGGATACTATCTCTGTGCCCTCTGGTTAGTCTGGCTAAGGGCTTATCTATCTTGTTGATTTTCTCAAAGAACCAACTCCTCGTTTTGTTGATTCTTTGTATGGTTTTATTTGTTTCTACTTGATTGATTTCAGCCCTGATTTTGATGATTTCCTGCCTTCTACTCTTCTTTGGTGTATTTGCTTCTTTTTGTTCCAGGGCTTTCAGGTGTGCCATTAAGCTGTTAGTGTATGCTGTCTCCCGTTTCTTTTTGGCGGCACTCAGGGCTATGAATTTTCCTCTTAGCACTGCTTTCATTGTGTCCCATAAGTTACGATATGTTGTGCCTTCATTTTCATTAAATTTCAAAAAGTCTTTGATTTCTTTCTTTATTTCCACCTTGACCAAGTTATCATTGAGTAGAGCATTGTTCAGCCTCCATGTGTATTTGAGTTTTCTGTTGTTTTTGTTGCCATTGAAGACCACCCTTATTCCATAGTGATCTGATAGGAGGCATGGGATTAGTTCGATCCTCTTATATCTGTTGAGGTCTGATTTGTGACCAATTATATGGTCAGTTTTGGAGAAGGTACCATGAGGTGCTGAGAAGAAGGTGTATTCTTTAGCTCTAGGATGAAATGTTTTATACATATATATATATATACATATATATATACATATATATATACATATATATATATATATATATACATATATATGGATGAATATATATATGGATGATATATACATATATGGATGAAATGTTTTATATATATATAAAACATTTGGTTCAAGGCTTCAATTAGATTCACTGTGTCCCTGTTTAGTTTCTGCTTTCCTGAACGATCCATTTCAGAGAGCGGGATGTTGAAGTCACCCACTACTATTGTGTGAGGTGCGGTGTGTGCTTTGAGCTTTAGTAAAGTCTCTTTTACGAATGAGGGTGCCCTTGCATTTGGAGCATAGATATTCAGAATTGATAGTTCTTGTTGGTGGATTTTTCCCTTGATCAGTATCTAGTGTCCTTCTGTGTCTTTTTTGATGACTTTAGGTTGAAAATCAATTTTATCTAATATTAGGATCGCTACTCCAGCTCGTTTCTTGGGACCATTTGCTTGTAAAATTGTTTTCCAGCCTTTTACTCTGAGGTAGAGTTTGTCTTTTACACTGAGTTGCGTTACCTGCATGCAGCAAAATTCTGGGTCCTGTTTACGTATCCAGTCTGCTAGTCTATGTCTTTTTATTGGGGAATTGAGACCATTGATATTAAGAAAGATTGAGGCATAGTGATTATTGCCACCTGCCATTCTTGATGCTATCTTTATGTTTGAGTGGTTATCTACTTTTGGGTTTGAAGCAAGAAGGTTACTATCTCATTTTTTCCAGGGTGTTGTTTCTCTCCCTGTATTGACGGTTTCCACCTATCATCCTTTGCAGGGCTGGGTTTATGAAAAGATATTGTGAAAATTTGGTTTTATCATGGATTATCTTGGTCTCTCCATCTATGGTGATTGAGAGTTTTGCCGGGTATAGTAGTCTAGGCTGGCATTTGTGCTCTCTTAGTGTCTGCGTGAGATCTGCCCAGGATCTTCTGGCTTTCATTGTCTCTGGTGAAAAATCTGATGTGATTCGGATAGGTCTTCCTTTGTATGTTACTTGGCCCTTTTCTCTTACTGCTTTTAATATTCTTTCTTTGTTTACTACATTTGCTGTTTTGATTATTATGTGATGGGAGGTATTTCTGTTCTGGTCCAGTCTGTTTGGAGTTCTGTAGGCTTCTTGTACGTTCATCGGCATCTCTCTCTTTAGGTTAGGGAAGCTTTCCTCCATAATTTTGTTGAAGATGTTTACTGGCCCTTTAAGTTGCAAATCTTCACTCTCATCTATACATATAATCCTTAGGTTTGGTCTTCTCATTGTGTCCTGGATTTCCTGGATGTTTTGGGTTATACGTTGTTTGCATTTTGCATTTTCTTTGACTATTGAGTTGATGCTTTCTATGGTATCTTCAGCACCTGAGATCCTTTCTTCCATCTCTTGTATTCTGTTGTTGATGTTTGCATCTATGACTCCTGATTTCTTCCCAAGGTTTTCTATCTCCAAAGTTGTCTCTGTTTGTGATTTCTTAGTTGTTTCTACTTCCTTTTTTAGTTCCTGGATGGATTTGCTGAGATCCTTCACTTGTTTGTTTGTATTTTCCTGTATTTCTTTAAGGTATTTTTGCATTACCTCTTTCAGGATTTCTGCCTGTTGACCCAAGTTCTCCTGCATTTCTCTAAGCGGTTTTTGTGTTTCCTCCTCATGGGATTCCATCTGTTGATCCATCGTCTCCTGCATTTCTTTAAGCAATTCTCGTGTTTCCTTTGTAAGGGCATCTAACCGTTGATTCATTTCTTTAAGCAATTGTTGTGTTGCCTCCTTATGGGCATCCATCTGTTGACCCATATTCTTCTGCATTTCTTTATGCAATTTTTGTGATTCCTTTGTGAGTGCATCTACCCGTTGATTCATCTCGTTAAGCGATTTTTGTGTTGTCTCCTTGTGCGCCTCCATCTTTTGATCCATGTTCTCCTGCATTTCTCTAAGTGATTTTTGTGTTTCCTTTGTAAGCGCTTCTAACCGTTGATTCATGGTCTCTTGTAATTCTTTATGAGATTTATTTGTGTCCTTCTTGTGATCCTCTAATAGCATCGTGAGAAGTGATTTTAAATCCAGATCTTGTCTTTCGGGTGTGGTGGGGTATCCAGGACTTGCTGCTGTTGGAGAGTTGGGTTCGGAAGATCCCATATTACTTTGATTTCTGTTAGTAACATTCCTACATTTGCCTTTTGCCATCTGGATACCTCTGATGTTAGTTGGTCCTGCTGTCACTGGCTGTTGGTTGGACCTCCTGTGAGCCTGCAAAGCTATTTCTGCCCCCCCTGGTTTACCAGGATTCCCCTGGCACAGATTTCTGGGGCCTGCCCTTCTCCTGAGTGACTTTGGAGCCCTGATGTGCCTTGCCCCAAGTGATGTTATATTGGGGAGTCCTTGCATATCCAAAGGCTCAGCGTAGTGGATTCCTGGAGCAGAGGTCGCCAAAGGGAGGCTGGTAGGCTCCTGCCCTGTGCAGGGGTGTGTGATCTCTTCTAGGGGGGGGAGGGGGCGTCCCTCTGCCAGGCAGAAATCCCACAGCAGAGCTAGCACGCTGATTACTGCAGATCTGCCCAGCTCTTGGGAGCCATGTGCACACAATCCGCCCAAGACCCAAGCGATATTATGCCTCTCTGTCTCAGAGCCTAGCTGTCCCAACTTCCCTGCCACTGGAGCAAAAGATGGTGGAGTGCACTCTGCACTCTCTCTGTGGCGCTGCTCACCCTGCAGATGCGATGGCCTGCAGATCTGGCACCCAGACGACCACAGCGCTGACCCGTTCTTGGGCGCAGACAGAAGCCCCAACAGGCCGTGTCCCAAGTGATTTTATAGTGGGGAGAGCCTGGGTACCTGTCTCTTCAGTGCAGTCTGCGGGAACAGAGGTCGCGGAAGGAAAGCTGGTAGGCTCCCGCCCAGTGCGGGGTCCCTCTATGATGTTACTTTTTCAACAGCCGAGTAATACTCCATCGTGAAGATCTCCCACATTTTCTTCATCCATTCTTTAGCTGAGGGACATCTAAGGTAATTCCAGTTTCTGGCTATTATGAGTAAACCACTAGGAACATAGTTGAGCAAGTATCCTTGTAGTAGGATGGAACAACCTTTGGATATATGCCCAAGAGTAGAATAACTGGGTCTTGAGAAAGATTGATCCCAATATTCTGAAGAACTGCCATAGTGTTTGTATAAGTTTACAATCCCATCAGCAATAGAGGAGTATTTCCCCTTGTCCCACACATTTGCCAGCATGAACTGTTATTTGTGTTACTGAGCTTAGCCATTCTGACAGGTATAAGATGGAATCTGAGTCATTTCGATTTGCATTTCTATGAGGACTGAGGACATTGAACACTTCTTTAAGTGTTCCCTGGCATTCGAGATTCCTCTGTTAATTCTCTGTTTAGCTCAGTACCCCATTTTTTAATTGGGTTGTTTGATTTGTTGGTGTCTAATTTCTTGGCATCTTTATATATTTTGGATATTAGTCTTCTGTCAGATACAGGGTTGGTGAAGATATTTTCCCATTCTGTATACTACTATTTTGTCCTTTTTTTTATTATTATTTTATTTTTTTAATTTACATTCCAAATCACTTCCCCTTTCCCGTTTCCTCCCTCCCCGAAAGTCCCATAAGCCCCCTTCCCTCCCTCTTTTCTCCATTCAACCCCCTCTCGTTACTCTGTCCTGGCGTTCCCCTACATCCAGTCTTTCCAGGACCGGGGGTCTCTCCTTCCATTTTTTTAGAAATCTATTGATATGCGGATTGTGTCTAGGGTATTCCGAGATTCTAGGTCAATATCCCCTTATCAGTGACTGCATACCATGTGTGTTCTTTTGTGATTGGGTTACCTCACTAAGGATGATATTTTCAAGTTCTGACCATTTGCCTAGGAATTTCGTGAATTCATTGTTTTTAATTGCACAGTAGTATTCCATTGTGTAGATATACCACATCTTCTGAATCCATTCCTCCGTTGAGGGACATCTGGGTTCTTTCCAGCTTCTGGCTATTATAAATAAGGCTGCTATGAATATAGTGGAGCATGTGTCCTTATTGCATGCAGGTAAAGTCTCTGGGTATATTCCCAGGAGTGGTATAGCCGGATCCTCCGGGAGTGTCATGCCCAGTTTTCTGAGGAACCGCCAGACTGCTTTCCAGAGTGGTTGTACCAGCCTGCAATTCCACCAGCAGTGGAGGAGTGTTCCTCTTTCTCCACATCCTCGCCAACAACTGCTGTCTCCTGTGTTACTATTTTGTCCTTTTGACAGTGTCCTTTGCCTTACAGAAGAAAACCTTCAGTTTCATGAAGTCTCATTTATCAGCTATTGATATTAGTGCCTGAGCTATTGGTGTTCTTTATGTTCAGGAAGTTGTATCCTGTGCCAGTGCATTCAAGGCTATTGTCCATTATCTCTTCTATCAGGTGAGTGTATCCAGTTTTATGCTGAGGTCTTTGATTGGCATGGATTTGAGTTTGTGCAGGGTAATAGATGTGGATCTATCTGCACCCTCTCTGCTCAAACTTGCTCCCCTTTGCTGGAACTCTTCTCACACTGGGCCAGGCCAGAGACCTCCGTGGAAAGCCTCCAGTACACAGATATATACATATACATATACATATACATATACATATACATATACATATACATATACATATTCTATAATCCAGTTAGACAAGTATCATATCATTTGTTAAAGAAGGGATCCTTATTCCACTGTGTACTCTTGGGTTTTTTTTTAAATTGTTATTAAAAATCAAGTGTCCATAGGTATGTTGACTTATGTCTAGGTCTTTGAATCAGTTCCATTAAAGAACATATCTGTTTTTATGAAAATATAATGTAGTTCTTATTACTATAGTTCTGTATTAGAACTTGAAATCAAGGATGGTTATACTTCCAGATGTTCCATTAATATTAAGGATTATTTAGCTGTCCTGGGTTTTGTTGTTGTTGTTGTTGTTTTGTTTTGTTTTGTTCATGTTGAGTAGTCTTATTTCAAGGTCTATAAAGAATTGTGCTGAAATTTTGATAGAGATTGTGCTGAATCTACAGATTGCTTTTGGTACTGTGCAATTTTTATTATGTTAATTCTCCTAATCTTTGAGAATAAGAGGTCGTTCAAACCTCTGACATCTTCTTCAATTTCTTTCTTCAAGTCCTTGAAATATTTTATCATACAAGTCCTTTTCTTGCTTGGGAAGGGTTTCCCAAAGACATTTTATATTGTTTGTGTCTATTGTGAAACATCTTAATTCCCCAATGTCTTCCTCAGTCTGTTTATCAGTTGTATATAGAACGACTACTAATTTTTTTTTTAAATCTTGTATCTGAGGACTTCACTGAAGATGCTCACTGAAGGAGTCAACTGGCTGAATTCTTGGGGTTGCTTATATATTATATCATATCATCTACACATAATAATACTTTGACTTCTCCCTTTCCAGTTTCTGTTCCCCTGATCTTCTTTAGTTGTCTTATTGCTCTAGCTAAAACTTCAAGTACCATATTGAATATCTATGGATAGAGTGGACAGCCTTGTCTTGTCCTTGATTTTAGTGAAATTGCTTTGAGTTTCTCTTCATGTAATTTGACATTGGCTATTAGCTTGCTGTATACTGCCTTTATTGCATTTATGTACCAGCCTTGTATTCCTAATCTCTCTCAGACTTTTATCATGAAGGAGTTTTGGATTTTGTCAAAGGTTTTTTTAGCATCTAATGAAATGACCACGGTTTTTTATTTGTTTTTGTTTGTTTACTTGTTCAGTTTGTTTATATGGTAGATTATGTTGACTCACTTTCCTATGTTGAACCATATCCACATCTCTATGATGAAGCCTAGTTGGTCATGGTGGATGATCTTTTTAATGTGTTCTTAGATTTGGTTTGTGCATAATTTTACATCCATGTTCCTAAGAAGAATTGCTATGTAATTCTCATTTGTTGTATCTTTCTGTTGTGTGCATGCCTGTAGCCTCATAAATTGAACTGCACAATATTTCTCCTTTTTATTTTGTGTAATAATTTGAGCAGTATTCTTATTAGCTCTTCTTTGAAGATCTGGGAGAATTCTACACTAAGACATTCTGACCCTGGTTTTTCTTTCTTTTCTTTTTCTTATGCTTTTTCTTTTTTCCTTTTCTTATGTTTTCTTCTTTCTTTTGCTTTTCTTTCTTTCTCTTTTCTTTCTCATTCTTCCTCTTCCACCTCCTTCTCCTCCTTCTTTTTTTTTCTGATTTGTAGTATTTTTATACTTGCTTCTATTTCCTTAGCAGTAATTGGAATTTTTAAATTGTTTGGCTGATCTTGATTTAACTTTAGTAAGTTAATTTTCATGTGATTTTCTTATTTTTGTGTGTTTTCAAAACTTAAGGGTATTTAAGTGTGTTCTTATGTTACTAGTATGAGAGTTCTTTGTTTATTTTACACATTAGTGTTAAGAACTTGCCTCTTAGAAGAGTCTTCTTTGTGTCCCATAAGTTTCAGTATGGGATACAATCATTTCCATTCTCAATTCTCAAAACCCATTAATTCCTTTCTTAATTTCTGTATTGACCCATTTTTTCATTCAGTAGAGATTTTTAAGTATCTGTGAGTTTGTACACTTTCTGTTTATTTCATTTTGTTGATACCTAGGTTTATTCTGTGGTGGTCTGACAGAAGGCAGGGTGTTATTTTTATTTTCTTGTACTTCTTAAGATTTATTTTGTGTTTAAGTATGTAGTCAATTTTGGAGAAAGTTCCATGTGGTTCTGAGAAGAAGGTATATTCTTTTGTGCTTTAGTTAAACATTCTGTAGATACCTGTTAGGTCCATTTGGTTTATAACATCTGTTATCTCTAGTATTTTTTGTTTGTTTAGTTTTTGTCTGGATGACCTGTCCATTGATTAGAGTCAAGTATTGAAGTCTACCACTATCAATGTGGGATAGTCAATGTGTAATGTTTTTGTTGTTGTTGTTGTTGTTGTTGTTTTGTTGGTTTTTTTTGTTTGTTTTTTTACAAACATGGGTGACCTTGCATTCAGGGCATCAATTCAAAGAATTTAAATGTAATCTTGGTGGATTTTTCCTTTGATGAGTACATAGTATCCTTCTTTTTGTCTCTTTTTATTAATTTTGATTTGAGGTCTGTTTTAGAATTGCCATACTATCCTGCTTCTTAAGTGCTTGGAAAATATTTCTTCAACTGTTTACTAGACATAATGGTTGAAGTGTGTTTCTTGTAAGCAGCAGAAGGATAGATCCCATTTTTCATCTCTTCTGTTACTGAGTCTTTTTATTGGGAAATTGAGTCCATTGATATTGAGATATATCAATGGCCAATGATTGTTAATTCCTGTTATTTTGTTGTTGGTGGTGGTGGTGGTAGTGGTGGTGGTGTGTTTGTGTTTCCCTTTTTTAGTTTTGCTGGTGTGAGAATGCTTATTTCCTGTGATTTCATAGTATAGTGACCCTACTTAGATTGGAATTTTTCTCCTATTACCTTCTATAGGACTGTATTTGTAGATAGATATTGTTTAAATTTTATTTTATCATGGAATATCTTGATTTCTTCATTTTTGGTAATTGAAAGTTTTTCTGGGTATAGTAGTCTGGGCTCACATCTATTGTCTCTTAGAGTTTGGACATATGTCCAGACCCCTCTGATTTTTAGAGTTTCTGTTGAGAAGTCAGCTGTAATTCTGATAGGTCTGCCTTTATATGTTACTTGGCCTTTTCCCCTTGCAGCTTTTAACACTCTTCCTTTGTTCTGTACATTTAGTGTTTTAAGTATTATGTGGTCATGGGACCCTCTTTTTTGTCATATCTATTTGGTGTTTTTTATGTTTTTTGTACATCTATAGGCATCTTCTTTAAATTAAATTTTTTCTTTTATGATTTTGTTGAAAATATTTTCTGGGCCTTTGAGTTGGTATTTTTCTCTTCCTTCTATTCCTGTTATTCTTAGGATTGGTCTTTCCATAGTATCCCAGATTTCCTGGGTGTTTTGTGTCAGGAACTTCTTAGATTTAACATTTTCTTTGACCCAATGTATGTACTTTTTATATCACATCTTCAACATCTGAAATATTCTCTTTCATTACTCATATTCTATTGATTAAGCTTGTTTCTGTAGTTCCTGTTTGGTTACCTAGATTTTTCATTTCCACAATTACCTTTTTACTTGCTTCTATTTCCATTTCAAGTCTTGAACAGTTTTACTTATCTCCTTGTACTGTGTTTTTCTTGACTTTCTTTAAGGAATTTTGTTCACTTCCTTTGATTTTTGTTTGTCTTTCCTTGGTTTCTCTAAGTTATTTCTTCATTTCTTCTTTAAAGTCCTCTATCATCTTCATAAACTAGGTTTTAAAGTCTTTTACCTTTGTTTCAGTTGTGTTTGAATATTCTGGGATTTATGTAGTAGGATAGCTGGGCTTTAGTTGTGACATGTTGCCTTGGCTGTTGTTAATTATTTCTTTACACTGGCAACTAGGCATCTGGGTTGGGGTGATTATAGGACAAGGTGCAGATTTCTGAGTTTGTCTTAGTTGGGTGGGTGTTTTTCCCTTAGTTTCTGTTTCCTCTCTGGTCTTCTGGCTGGAGTGGCTTCTGGTCAAGCAGGTGGTTTCTGCCTTAGTTTGGGACTGTTCACAATGACAAGGAGAGGTGGAGAGATTAGGAAGAGTGTGAGAGACACAGAGAGAGTGGGAGAAGTCTAAGAATAGGTGGCCTACCTGGACTTCTCAGAGTGTAGTGGTCTCTGCTATATCAGTCGGTGTTTCACAGAGTTGGGGACTGGGACACAGCAAGAAGGAATGATGGAATGGGGGAGGTCTGCAATTAGGTGACTTCCCTGGAGTTTTGGAGACTGGAGTTTTTTCTTATCTTAAACATTTAGAACTATTATCCATTTTGAGGTGTTTTTATTGTTTGTGTGATAGTTTGAATATACTTGTCCCATTGGAACTGCTACTATTAGGAGGTGTGTCCCTGTTGTAGTAGGTGTGGCTTTGTTGGAGGAAGAGCATCACTATGGAGGAGGGCATTGAAGTACTATGCTCAAACTCTGCCCAGTGTGTAAGAGATCCTACTCCTGGCTGCCTTCAGATCAAGATGTACAACACTTGGCTCTTTCAGTACCATGTATGCCTGAATGTTGCCATGCTTCTTGCCATGACAATAATGAATTAAACCTCGGAAACTAAAAACCAGTCCCAATGAAATATTTTCCTTTACAAAAGTTGCCTTGGTCATGGTGTCTCTTCACAGCAATAAAACCCTAACTAAGACAGTTTGGGTATTGTCCATTTGTTTTGCTGGCTTGAGGTAAATTTAGTTGTTATTTTACATGATTTTCATTCATCTGTATGTGCCACTGTTCTAGCACCATGATTTGAAAATTCTAATCTTATCCACATATTGCTACTTGTCAATTTCTAGAAAAGATTCTGCTAGATATTTGATATAGATGTAATCCACAGATCAATATAGGAAGACCCCTTACATGTTAGCTTTCCTGTTGCTGTGACAGAAATTACTTAAAGGAGGAAAAATTTCATTGGGTTCACTATTGCAACCAGTTTATCATAATGAGAGAGCATAATAGAAAAAGCAGTTTCCATCAGGGTGGGCAAAGGCTGAGAACAATAGAAAGGAATTAAGAACAAGGTACTCTCAAAGACCTGCTCCTTGTAACTGCTTGTTCCAGCTAGGACCACATTCAGTTTCTACCACCTACACAAATAATGTGACCAGCAGGGAACCAAGCATTTACCACATTAGATTACATGTGTGTGTGGGGAAGCAATACACTTCTTTTTAAACCAGAAATACATAATATTAATATCTTCTAGTCAATAAATGTGGTATCTATTTAGGTTTTCTTTAGTAATTCTCATCAATATTTTGTAAACTTAAATTTTTCTCTAGTTTTACAAATTTGTTTCTGATTTTATTCTTTTAACTTATGCTCCTTGTTATTATTATTAGCATATATGATGTGAGGAGGGCACATTTGAGCCATGACATATGTACTGTTCTATGGATATAGCAGTCAGAGGACATCTTTGTGTGGTGATTTGTCTTCTTCCATATTTCTATGGGTTCCAGGAATTAAACTCAGCCTGATAAACTTTTTACCCACTGATCTTACTGGCTCATTTTTTATTTTTGTGAATGCTATTACAAATAAAAATTTCTTTGTTTTGGACTGTCCATTACTAGCACATATAAATATACTTTTATATATTTGTGGGGGGGGTATGTACACATGTGCACATACGTGCACAAGTATGTGTGATGTATGCGTATGGGCATATGCATTTGTGTGTGTACTTGTGTAAACCAGAGGTCTTATGTAATCTATTACTTTCTACCTTATTTTTTGAGATGGGGGGTCTCTCACTGAACTTGGTATTTAAGTAAATGCTCAAGATCTTCCTATCTCCACTTCCCCAGTACCAACACTGCCGGCGCATGCTGGATGCCCAGCTTTTTAGTTGAGTTCTGGGGATCTGAATGCAGGTCATTATGCTTGTACACCAAGCACTTATCCATTGAATAGTCCCCTGAACCTTTTTCTGTGTACTTTTAAAAATATCTTAAACAACCCCTGGATTCTTTTATTAGCTCTACTAGATTTTGATGTGTTGATGTTTCCTAAAGTTTTTGATATAGTTGCTTTATTTTCTTCTTCCTTTCCAATCTGAATGCCTTTTACTTCTTCTGCTTGACTGCAATAATTAGACCTCCAGTACAATACTGAACACAAGTGGAATGATGGGCTATAACTGTCCTGTTTCTGACTTTAGGGTAAAGCATTCTGACTTTCACCATTAAAAATTTTGGATCCAGATTTTTCATGGATGCCTTTTATTAAGTCAAAATATTTCCTTTTGTATGTAGTGTATTAAGAAACAACAGCAACAGCAACACACACACACACACACACACACACACACACACACTGATCTCTGCCCCTAGTTCCTAGCATGGCCTTCCTAAAATCTTTATAATTTACTGAGTGATTGGAATGTCTGACAGAAAGTTCCTAAATCCTTTGGAATCTCCAGGGTGATAACCTCTTTTGTTTCACTGAAGTAACTCTTAGTGGGTTCCTAGAGAGCCTTATGATGGGGGTTAGTTGCCAGGGTAACCAATCATGTAATTAAAGACTTAGAAGACTTTCTGTCCTATCCAACCCCCAACCCCTAGGGAAGGGAGAGAAGCTGAAGGCTGAGCTGACCACCAATGACCAAGGATGTAATCAGTTGTAGTTACATAATGAAGCTTCCAAAAAGTCTAGAATTAGAATGTTCAGAGAACCTTTTTCAGAATGACTGGGTCCATTATAGGTACCTGTGATTGCATGATGTTTCTGTGCCCCTTCTTTCACACGCATTCCACTTAGTATCACTTCCATCTGGCTGTTCACCTGTATACTTTAGAATATCCTTTATAATACATACACAAACTTGAGTATGATTAGAACATTTCTGCAAGCTCTGTGAACCACTTTAGCAAATTAATGGAACACAAAGAGGGAGTTGTGGGAATCTCGGTTTCTATTTATTGATTGGCATCTAATGTATGTGGGGAAAGGGTTTGGTCTTATGTTACTTAGTTCTCAGCTCTGATGTTATCTCCAAGTAAGAGAATTAGAGTTGAATTATAGAGATCTTAGCTAGTGGCTTGGTGGTATGTGAGGATACCCACCCCCTGACACTTGACTAGTGTCAGCACTTTGAGTGGTATGTGAGAATAAGAGAAACACTATTTTCATTTGTTTACTTTTGGTCTCCTATTACTACTTTGTAGAACTAACAATTAGGAATGAAGGTTAGATGTAGCCAAGTGTTCTTCTGTGTCTACTGAGATAGATAGTCATGTGTATTTTGTCCTTTATTTTACTCACATGATACATTATTTAATTTGATGATATTTAAACAACATTGTATTCCTGAAATAAATCCTATTTTTCTTTAACTTTTTTCAATTAGATATTTTCTTTATTTACATTTCAAATGTTATCCCCTTCCCCAGTTTGCCCCCCAGAATCCCCCTATCCCATCCATCCTCTCCCTGCTTCTATAAGGGTGTCCCCACCCACTCCCACCTCCCAGCTCTCACATTTCCCTATAGTGGGGCATGGAACCTTCACAGGACCGAGGGCCGCTCCTCGCATTGCTGCCCTACAAGGCCATGCTCTGCTACACATGCAGCAGGAGCCATGGGTCCCTCCATTTGCACTCCTTGGTTGATGGTTTGTTTAGTCCCTGGTAGCTCCTGCAGGGGTGGGGGTGGGGGTTCTGGTCGGTTGATATTGTTGTTCTTCCTATCGGGTTGCAAATCCCTTCAGCTCCTTCAGTTCTTTCTCTAACTCCTCCATTGGGGATCCCATGGTCAGTCCAATGGTTAGCTGCAAGCATCCATCTCTGTATTTGTCAGGCTCAGGCAGAGCCTCTCAGGAGACAGCCATATCAAGGCTCCTGTCAGCATGCACTTCTTATCATCCACAATAGTATCTGCGTTTGGTGACTGTATATGAGATGGATCCCCACATGGGGTAGTCTCTAGATGGCCTTTCCTTCAGTCTCTGTTCCACACTTGGTTTCTATATTTCCTCTCATGAGTATTTTGTTTCCCCATCTAAGAAGGACCAAAGCACCCACACTTTGGTCTTCCTTATTCTTGAGCTTCATGTGACTGTGAATTGTATCTTGTGTATTTCGAGCTTTTGGGCTAATACCCTCTTATCAGGGAGTGCATACCATGTATGTTCTTTTGTGATTGGGTTACCTCACTCAAGATGGTATTTTCTAGTTTCATCTATTTGCCTAAGAATTTCATGAACTCGTTGTTTTTAATAGCTGAGTAGTACACCATTGTGTAAATATACCAAATTTTCTGTATCCATTATTCTATTGACGAACATTTGGATTCTTTCCAGCTTCTGGCTGTTATAGATAAGGATGCTATGAACATAGTGGAGCATGTGTCCTTGTTATATGTTGGAGAATCTTTTGGGTATAGACCCAAAGATCTTTACCAACCCTATATCCAATAGATGTAGTTGGGTCCTTAGGTAATATTATGTCCAATTTTCTGAGAAACTGCCAGCCTGATTTCCAGAGTGGTTTTACCAACTTGCAATCCCACCAACAATGGAGGAGTGTTCCTCTTTCTTCACATCCTAACCAGCATCTGCTGTCACCTGAGTTTTTGATCTTAGCCATTCTGACTGGTATAAGGTGGAATCTCAGGGTCATTTTAATTTGCATTTCTCTGATGCCCAAGGATGTTGAACATTTCTTTAGGTGCTTCTCAGCCATTTGATATTCCTCAGTTGAGGATTCTTTGTTTAGTTCTGTACCCCATTTTTCATGGGGTTATTTGATTCTCTGGAGTCTAACTTCTTGAGTTCTTTGTATATATTGGATATTAGCCCTCTATCAGATGTAGGGTTGGTAAAGATCTTTTCCCAATCCGTTGGTTGCTGTTTTATCCTAGTGACAGTGTCTTTTGTCTTACAGGAGCCTAGCAATTTTATGAGGTCCCATTTGTCTATTGTTGATCTTAGAGCATAAGCCATTGACGTTCTGTTCAGGAAATTTTCCCCTGTCCCCACATGTTCGTGGCTCTTCCCCACTTTCTCTTCTATTAGTTTCAGTATATCTGTTTTATGTGGAGGTCCTTGATGCTTGGACTTGAGCTTTGTACTGGGAGATAAGAATGGGTCAATTTGCATTCTTCTACTTGCTGACCTCCACTTGAGCCAGCACCATTTGTTGTTGAAAAGGCTATCTTTTTTCCACTGGATGGTTTTAGCTCCTTTGTCAAAGATCAAGTGACCATAGGTGTGTGGGTTCATTTCTGGGTCTTCAGTTCTATTCCTTTGTACTTCATGCCTGTCTTTATACCAATACAATACTTTTTTAAATCACTATTGCTTGAGTTCAGGGATGGTGATTCCCTCAGAAGTTCTTGTATTGTTGAGAGTGGTTTTTGCTATCCTGGGGATTCTGTTATTCCAGATGAATTTGAGAATTGTTTTTTCTATCTCTGTGAAGAAGTGAGTTGCACATGCACATACAAGAAGCCTACAGAACACCAAATAGATTGGATCAGAAGAGGAATATTTCCTGTCACATAATAATCAAAACATCAAATGCACAAAACAAAAAAAAAGAATATTAAAAGCAGTAAGGAGAAAAAGGTCAAGTAACCTATAAAGGCAGGCCTATCAGAATTATACCAGACTTCTCAACAGAGACTCTAAAGCCAGAAGATCCTGGGCAGATGTCATACAGATCCTAAAAACACAAATGCCAGTCCAGACTACTATACCCAGCAAAACTCTCTATTACTGTAGATGGAGAAACCAAGATACTCAATGACAAAACCAAATTTAAACAATATCTTTCCACTAACTCCGCCTTACAGAGGATAATAGAAAGAAAACTCCAACACAAGGAGGGAAATTACACCAAAGAAAAAGTAAGAAATTAATCTTCTCACAACAGACCCAAAGAAGAGACCCACACAAACATAATTCTTCCTCTAACAACAAAGATAACAGGAAGCAACAATCATCAATCCTTAATATCTCTCAACATCAATGGACTCAATTATCCAATAAAAAGACATAGGCTAAAGGAATGGATATGTAAATAGGACCCAGCATTTTGTTGCATACAGGAAACACACCTCAGTGACAAAGACAGACACTTCCTCAAAGTAAAAGGCTGGAAAGTTTTTTTTCCAAGCTAATGATCTCAGGAAACAAGCTGGAGTAGCTATCCTAGTATCCAATAAAATAGAAGCAGAGGTACCTGGCCATTGCCCTTGGACTTCAGCAAGGAGCTCTCCTTGTTGAAAGAGGAACAAAATTTCTAAAGGTGGTGCTCAGGATAATATACTGACAATGAGCGAGTGTTTTCTGCTTGCTGGACTACAGTTCCTAACTAGGGTCTTGGATGTGCCAGAGACCCTGACTGTGGCCCACAAATCAAGCTCTCTCTGTCTGGCTCCCACCACAGCCCCCTCCTTCTGCTCCTCTTTCCCCTGCTCCCAGGACCACAGGATAGCTACGCCTGTGCACCTAACTTCCTCCTGACCTTCGACTTCAATGACACCATAGTAGACAAGAACAGAGAGGACTTGATGGTGCATGCTGCGCCAAGCCAGCAACCGCCCGAGAGCCTGCATGCACCCTATCGAGAGGGCTACTACAATGAGTACATGCAACATGTCTTCAAGTTCCTGGGTGAGCAGGGTGTACAACCCAGGGACCTGCTCTCTGTCTATGAGATCATCCCCCTGTTGCCAGGCATGGGCGATTTGTTGCAGTGCATAGCCAAACAGGACTACTGCTTTGAGGTTATTCTCATTTCAGATGCCAACACCTTTGGTGTGGAGAGGGCCCTGTATGCTGCTGGCCACCACAGTTAATTCTGCCTCATCCTCAGTAAACCATAGGATGAGTGGGGACTGCTAACACTGAGGCCCTTCCACATGCACAGCTGCTCGTGCTGCCCTGCCAACGTGTGCAAGCACGAGGTGCTCAGCGAATACCTGTGTGAGCCAGCCCACGACAGCATACACTTTTAGCGCCTCCTTTACATAGGTGATGGTGTAAAAGATTTCTGCCCCATAGGGCTGCTGGCGGACAGGGACGAGGCCTTCCTGCGCCACAGCTACCCCATGCACCACATCATCCAAAAGGCACAGAAGGATGAGCCCAGCTCCTTCCACACCCACGTGGTGCCCTAGGAAACAGCTTCCGAAGTGCGCCAACATCTGCAACAGATGCTGAAGATGTGTTGAAGACCATTGCCTGCAAGGGGTGACCAGGAAAACCAGCAGAGGAGGGGCAGGACTGGGAATTGGTTAGGACCACCTAGTTTTATTACCCTCCTCTTTCCTTTCGCTTTGCTATGCTCCTCCGGGCATATCTGGAATTTGGTCCATTTGTGGGCTGGGAGCAGGGGTTCAGAGCCGTTCCTGTCTATATAATAAACATACCTCGGCTACCTTCCCTCCAGGGAGCTGAGCACCCCTTGGAAGGCAGACAGTGCCTCTAAAACTGAGAGGAACGAGCTGAACCTGCTCCTGGAAGTTGGAAGAAGGAACATCTCCCACTTATTTTAGCTACTATACCAGCTGCATATCTCCCCCTGCCCAGTCGTCTTTCAAACAGACTCAAGATCCCCCAGTCCGCATGCCAGCACCAGATTCATCACAGCAGACCCGTGATGCTCTCAGAAGATAGCTCTAGGTCTTGATCTTGCTTCAGCCAACACAATCCTACACAACTGCTGCACTGGCTGCGCCTTACTTCCTTCCCACACCCCCTCCAGACACCTCCAAAAGAAGAAAAAGACAGAAGGAACAACTGCCTCTTGAAGATGGATTGAGGTAGAACTAACCAATGACCTCAGATAGTGTGACAAATTCTTCCACTCCTACAAGAGACCAGGGACTTCACCAAAGTCATGCCCACATCCCGCTTTAGCCTTATAGAACAGAAAGCCACATTTTTAAGCAGAGCCAGGAAACCAAAGACCCTCCCCTCTCTGGTGTTTCAGACCAATAGGGAAGGTGAAGGCGGAGGGGGAGAATTGATTATGTGCATTCTTCTACATGCTGACCTCCAGTTGAACCAGCACCATTTGTTGAAAATGCTGTCTTTTTTCCACAGGATGGTTTTAGTTCCTTTTGTCAACGATCAAGGGACCATAGGTGTGTGGGTTCATTTATGGGACATCAATTCTATTCCATTGATTTTCCTGCCTGTCTCTGTACCAATACCATGCAGGCTTGTTTGTTTGTTTGTTTGTTTTATCACTATTGCTCTGTAGTAGAGCTTGAGATCAGGGATAGTGATTTTCCCAGAAATTCTTTTACTGTTGAGAATAGTTTTTGCTATCCTGGAATTTTTGTTATTCCAAATGAATTTGCAAATTGTTCTTTCTAACTCTATGAAGGATCGAGTTTGAAGTTTGATGAAGATTGCATTGAATCTGTAGATTGCTTTCAGCAAGGCCATTTTTACTATATAAATTCTGCCAGTGCATGAGCATGGGAGATCTTTCCATCTTCTGAGGTCTTCTTCAATTTCTTTCTTCAGAGAGTTGAAGTTCTGATACAGACCTTTCACTTGCTTGCTTAGAGTCACACCAAGGTATTTTATTTAATTTGTAACTATTGTGAAGGGTGTCATTTCCCTAATTTCTTTCTCAGCCTGTTTATCCTTTGAGTATAAGAAGGCTACTGATTTGTTTGAGTTAATTTTATAACCAGCCACTTTGCTGAAGTTGTTTATCAGGTTTAGGAGTTCTCTGGTGGAATTTCTGGGGTTACTTAAGTGTACTATCATATCATCTGCAAATAGTGATATTTTAACTTCTTCCTTTCCAATTTATGTCCAGTTGACCTCCTTTTGCTGTCTAATTGCTCTGGCTAGGACTTCAAATACTATTTTGAATAGGTAGGGAGAGAGTGGGCAGCTTGTCTAGTCCCTGATTTTAGTGGGATTGCTTCAAGTTTCTCTCCATTTAGTTTTATGTTGGCTACTGGTTTGCTGTATATTGCTTTTACTATATTTAGGTATGGGCCTTGAATTCCTGATCTTTCCAAGACTTTAACCATGAAGGGGTGTAGGATTTTGTCAAATGCTTTCTCAGCATCTAAGGAGATAATCATGTGGGTTTTTTTTATTTGAGTTTGTTTATATAGTGGATTAGATTGATGAATTTCCATATATTGAATCATCCCTGCATCCCTGGGATGAAGCCTAATTGATCATGATGGATGATTGTTTTGATGTGTTCTCTGACTCGGTTTGCAAAAATTTTATTGCGTATTTTTGCATCGATATTCATAAGGGAAATTGGCCTGAAGTTCTCTTTCTTTGTTGGGTCTTTGTGTGGTGTGGTATCAAAGTAATTGTGACTTCACAGAATGGATTGGGTAGTGTTCCTTCAGTTTCTATTTTGTGGAATAGTTTGAAGAGTATTTGTATTATTTCTTTTTTTGAAGGTCTGTTAGAATTCTGAACTAAAATAATATGATCCTTGGCTTTTTTTTTTTGTTTGGGAGACTTTTAATTACTGCTGCTACTTCTTTAGGTGTTATAGGACTATTTAGATGGTTTATCTGATCCTGATTTAACTTTGGCACCTTTCTCTCTAGAAAATTGTTGATTCCATCCAGATTTTCCAGTTTTGTTGAGGATAGGATTTTGTAGTAGGATCTGATGATTTTTTTAATTTCCTTGGTTTCCACTGTTATGTCTCCCTTTTCATTTCTGACTATTAATTTGGATACTATCTCTGTGCCTTCCACTTAGTCTGGCTAAGGGTTTATCTATATTGTTGATTTTCTCAAAGAACCAGCTCCTGGTTTTTTGACTATTTGTATGGTTCTTTTTGTTTCTACTTGGTTGGTTTCAGCCCTGAGTTTGATGATTTCCTGCCTTCTAATCCTCTTGGGTATATGAGCTTCTTTCTGTTCTAGAGATTTCAGGTGTGCTGTTAAGCTGCTAGTGTACGCTCTCTCCAGTTTCTTTTTGGAGGCACTTAGACCTATGATTTTTTTTCTCTTAGCACTGCCTTCATTGTGTCCCATAAGTTTTGGTATGACGTGTCTTCATTTTCATTAAATTCTAAAAAGTCCTTAATTTCTTTCTTTATTTCTTCTTTGACAAACTTGTCATTGAGTAGAGTGTTGTTCAGCTTCTATGTGTATGTGGGCTTTCCATTGTTTTTGTTGTTATTGAAGATCAACCTTAGTATATGTTGATCTGATAGGATGCACGGGATTATTTCAATCTTTTTGTATCAGTTGAGGCCTGTTTTGTGACCAATTATCTGCTCAATTTTGGAGAACATACCATGAGTTGCTGAGAAGATATATTCTTTTGTTCTAGAATGAAATGCTATAGATATCTATTAAATTCATTTGGTTCATAATGTCTGTTTCCATGATCTATCCATAGATGAGAGTGGGATATTGAAGTCTCCCACTATTATGGTATAAGGTGCAATGTGTGCTTTGAGCTTTAGTAAAGTTTCTTTTATGAATGTGGTGCACTTGCATTTGGAGCATAGATGTTCAGAATTGAAAGTTCATCTTGGTAGATTTTTCCTATGACAAATATGAAGTATCCTTCCTCATTTTTTTATAACTTTAGGTTGAAAGTCAATTTTATTCAATATTAGAATGACTACTCCAGCTTGTTTCTTGGAACCATTTGCTTGGGAAATTGTTTTCCAATCGTTTACTCTAAGATAGTGCCTATCTTTGTCACTGATGTGCATTTCCTGTATGCAGCAAAATGCTGGGTTCTGTTTACTTATCCAGTCTGTTATTAGTTTCTGTCTTTTATTGGGGAATTGAGTTCATTAATGATGTTAAGAGATATTGAGGAAAAGTGATTGCTTTCTCCTGTTATTTTTGTTGTTAGAGATTGAATTATGTTTGTATAGCTATCTTCTTTGGGGTTTTTTGAAAGAAGCTTATTTTCTTTCTTTCTTTATGGTGTAGCTTCCGTCCTTGTGTTGAATTTTTCCATTTATTAATCTTTGTAGGGCTGGATTTGTGGAAAGATATTGTATAAATTTGTTTTTGTCATGGAATATCTTGGTTTCTCCATCTATGGTAATTGAGAGTTTTGCTGGGTATAGTATCCTGGGCTGGCATTTGTGTTTTCTTAAGGTCTAAAAACATGTGCCTGGGTCTTCTAGCTTTCATAGTCTCCGGTGAGAAGTCTTGTATAATTCTAATAGGTCTGCCTTTATATGTTACTTGACCTTTTTCCCTTACTGCTTTTAATATTCTTTGTTTTGTGCATTTGGTGTTTTGATTATTATGTGATGAGAGGAATTTCTTTTCTGGTCCAGTCTATTTGAAGTTCTGTAAGCTTTTTGTATGTTCATGGGCATCTCTTTCTTTAGGTTAGAGACGTTTTCTTCTATAATTTTGTTGAAGATATTTACTGGCCCTTTAATTTGGGAATCTTCACTCTCTTCTATACATATCTATTATCCTTAGGTTTGGTCTCTTCATTGTATCGTGGATTTTCTGGATGTTTTGAGTTAGGAGATTTTTGCATTTTGCATTTTCTTTGACTGTTGTGTGTTTTCTATGGTATCTTCTGCACCTGAGATTCTCTTTTCTATCTCTTGCATTCTGTTGTTGATGCTTGCATCTATGACTCTTGATCTATTTCCTAGGATTTCCATCTCCAGGGTTGTTTCCCATTATGATTTCTTTATTCTTTCTATTTCTATTTTTACATCCTAGATGTTTTTGGTTTTGTTTTTTTCAATTCCTTCACCTGTTTGATTGTGTTTTCTTCTTATTCTTTAACGGATTTTTGTGTTTCCTCTTTAAGGGCTTCTATCTGTTTACCTGTGTTCTCCTTTATTTCTTTAAGGGGGTTATTTTTGTCCTTCTTAAAGTCCTCTATCATCATCATGAGAAGTGATTTTAATTCTGAATCTTGCTCTTCTCATGTGATGGTGTATCCAGGACTTGCTATGGTGGGAGAACTGGGTTCTGATGATACCAAGTAACCTTAGTTTCTGTTGCTTATTCTTACACTTGCCTCTTACCATCTGGTTATCTCTAGTGCTACCTGCCCTCACTGTCTCTCTGACTGGAACCTCTTACTCCTGTGATCCTGGTTGTGTCAGAACTCCTCAGAGTCTAGCTGTCTCTGTGATTCTGTGATTCTGTGATCCTGAGATCCTGGGTTTGTCATAGCTCCTGGGAGTCAAGCTGCATCTGGGATCCTGAAATCCTGGTGTGATCAAGCTCCTGGGATCCTGTGATCCTGGGCATGTTAGAGTACCTGTGATCCTGGGGGTATTCAAGCACTTGGGAGTCGAACTTCCTCTGGGTGTTGTAGGACTGAGTTCGGAGCTAGTGCCTAAGGTTTGTTCAGGGCACAGGATCAGATCAGAAGGAACTGGCTCAGATCGAAAGGAACCCATGCCAGTAGCCAGGCAGAGTTTCCTACATTCCTTGATGTTGGGGGTCCCAGTTACTCCTCGTGTTAGGGCGGATGTTGTGGCCTCCTCACCTTTGATCCTGGGCATGTTAGAGCACCTAAGAGTCAAGCTTCTTCTGGGTGTTGTGGGACTGGGTGCAGAGTTAGCACCCAAGGTCTCATTTTTCTTTTCCTGTGTATGTGTGTGTGTGTGTGTCTGTGTGTGTGTGTGTGTGTGTTTCTGTATGTGTTTATATGTGTGTGTTTCTGTGGTGATGAATAATTTTACAAAGATCTTTGTATTTACATTTATAAAGATATAAAGTTTATATCTAAGTATTGGTATGGTTTTCTTTCCTTGTAATGAATTGTCTGATTTTGCTGTTAAACTATATTAGTTACTTTATCATTGATGTGACCAAACAACTGATAAGAAGCAGCCTGAAGAAGGAAGAATTTATTTTAGTTCATGGTTTGAGGGTTGATACAGAAGACATAGCAGTGAGAGCACAATGTGACTGGTCACATTGCATCTGTCATCAAGAAACAGAGAAGGCCAGTGAGGTGACTCAGTGGACAAAGGTACTTGCCTCCAAAAGCTAATGGCCTGAATTTGATCTTTGGAACCACATAGTAGAAAGAGAAACCCAACTGCCACAGTTTTCATTGTACACATGTGCATACACACACACATGCACACACACATGCACATGCAAATACACACTTGCACACTAACTGTACAAATTTTAAAAAAGAATTAAAGAAAGATGCATACTGATGCTCAGCTTGCTTCTTTTTGTGTCCCTTTTTATTTAGTCTGGAACGCAAGTTCATAGGGTACTATCAACCCCCATTTAGGGTAAGTTTCCATTCCTTACTCATACCTCTTTGGAAACACCCTCAGAGACACACCATTAACGCTCTTAGCGGGTGTTTCTTAACCCAGTCAAGCTGACACTATTTAACCATCATATACATTAATACTGGCCCTATTGATAATCCTTAACTATCATATAGGCTACTACTGATCCTACTGAACAATTTAATAATGTTTTTTGTTCTTGTGTTTTATGGAAAAGCAATGAAGAACTAATATTATTTTTTTAAGAACTTATTAGAATTTCTTAGTGGGATCATCCAGGCATGGCTTTGTTTTGTGGAAAGGTTCTCATTTACCAATCTGAGTCTAGTTCTGGTTCTTAATATATTTCCTATCTCTTTTTCAGTGACTTGAAAATTTATGTCCCCTCTAGGAGTGTGTTCATTCAGTCAAAACTATTTGTTTCTTGGCATAAGTTGTCTCGTGGTTTTGGCATATAATTCGTTTAATTCTGTAGTTTGGTAGTGGTGCCTTTTCTTTCATTCTTGAGTTTGGTACTATGTTGACTTTTTTGATGTTTTCAAAGAACCATCTTTTGGTTCCACTGGTTTTCTCCTATTTTTATCTGGTTTATGTTCTTTCGATTTCTACCCTAACATTTATTATTTTATTTTTCTGCTTCATTTTCATTTACTTTGCTTTTCTATTTTAATTTTTCTCCTTCACCCTGCCATCTGCTGTGTGTGTGTGTGTGTGTGTGTGTGTGTGTGTGTGTGTGTAAGAATGAAACCCAGAGCTTCATGTATGCTAGACAAAAGCTGTATCACTGAGCTACATATAGTTCAAGTCCTGTTTGTCTATGTCTGTAAAGTGGAGGCTAGGTTATATATACACAGTTTTTATTCTGTTAAAGTATACATGCATCCACCTTCTCTTGGCAGTGTGATATATCATACACATTTTAAGTTTTTATTCTACTGAAAAGTAGTTTACAATCTCTGAAAGGATTTTTTCTTTGACCAGACTGGACAGGTGTGTATGAATATCAGAATAATTATGGACTTCTCAAATTGTTCTTTCTTATTGCTTTACAATTTGATTCCATTTTGACTGTTGCTCTACATATGTTTCTAAATGGATGTCATTCTGCTGCTTTTCCCAGTCAGAACTGGGACCCCAGGCTACCTGTGATATTGTTCTTTCTTGATTGTTTGCCTCTGAAATTGGTATTGTTTTCAGTAATTATCCAGGCACGAAATTTTCTGAGATCTGCCCCATGTAAAGTCATTATTTTCTAGCAGGACTCCAAGCATCTATTTCTCATAGCCCACCAGACGAGGATTATGAAGCTAAGGTGAAGGAACTGGAACAGTCCCAGAAATCCTGACTTTTTATATATGCTCATTAAATTTCCATGAATAAACACTTGAATTTGTTGTATGCCATTAGTCAATTTTCAGAGGTTTTAACTGATAATATGATGACTTTGTCCTGTTTTATCACTACCTTTTAGAAAGAGACTTTTGATAGCTCCTTAGCCCTGCTAGAAACCTTGACAAATTTAAATTTTTTGATTCAATGAGACAGTCTAAAGATTGTAGGGCTTTGAGATGGCAATTTATTGTTTTGGCAACTGGCATTTAAATATTATTAAGCTCATTAGGATTTTTTAGTGAGAAAATTGGCCATAGAATTCATTAAATAAATAATAATTATTGCCTGTTATGAGACTTTACTATGTGGCACACATTTAGCATACCTTATTTCATTCAATAGTAAAAGATATTTGTAATATATTATAATTTCATCTTATATATAAGGAAACAGATACTCTCAAGATTTGTGCCTAAAATTTCCACATGAATAGTCTTCATATCTGGGCTGTAAATGAAGAAATATCTGACTGAAAGTCGTTTCCTCCTATACACTATTGCACAACAGTGGGTATTACCAAATTGTGTTTCTCTTCAAGACATAGCTGCAGGTTGACAGATTAATAATTGGACCAGAAACAACTGTAGATAACTAATAAATCTAGCATTTATCTGCTTAGTATAACAATATAGGATAAAAATAAAACCTTAGCATAACTTCATTTCTAGTGTCTACAATTTCTCTCATTCTATGGGTTAGCCAGATTAAATATTATCTATTCCCCACTTCATTCTGAAGATTTGAAGCCTCTGAATGACTTTTAAGCATACATCATTTAAGAGCAGATAAGATCACTCCACACAAAATGGAAAAATACATGAACAATACATTTCAGAGTTCATAGTCGCCAAAATTTAAGCTTTATTTTAATAATGGAGATGAAGCCTAGAACAGTTGCTGGCCCATAAAATGTCTCCTTCAAGCATTAAAGTAGTCAGTCAACTCATTTGAATGTTGTTGTCCAATAAAGAGCATGCATAACTGTCCCTGATGAAGAGAATGGACTTATGCTTTTTTATTTTTCATTCATCCAACTCAGTTCAATACATGATGAGTGTCTAATTATGTCTGATGTACGTGTAAATGATTGTTGGTAAGATATTTTACTCCAAAAGAAAATGTGACTTCAAACAAAAATGGCCTAAGATAGGTAACCTTGAGGTTTTAAACTTAGAAGAAGACTTAAATCCTTTATGTCAGTTCATTTGATGAGGGCAGGAAGATCATGATGTAGGTTTGGGGGCTTTTAAAGAAAAATATTTTTCAAAATCCTGAGTCATAATCACAAGGATCTCATGCCTTCCTAATGAAAGTGGCAGATAAGGAGTGAAAGGATAATACAACTAGGATCTGTCAAGGAAGGAAAAGGCCAACCTTTAGAGCTAAAAGCAAGCAGTAGCAGATAGTAAATGTAGAGTGTTTTGTCTGATAAGTTGGTATTAAGTGGTTATGCAGCAGTAGATAATACATGAACACATATGTACATACACACACTAGAGAAGGGAAAAAAGTAAGTTTTGCATTTTTTTTGAAAGTAATCTTTAAAACCCTGTATTCCATCTATCAGTTTGATCCTAGGATTGAATAACAAGAACAGTGAACACTAGCCAAAGATGTGGGTAAATATCTAGGCTAATAATAGTTGTTAACAGAGTTGGTAGATTCTTTTACAAACATATTACAACTGTAAAGTCATTGAAGGAAAATAAAGGGAAAATACAAAAACACTCAAGGCTGGAGAGATGGCTCAACAGTTAAGAGTACTTACTGCTCTAGCAGAGAACCTGAGTTTGGTTCTAAGCACAAGTGCCTATAGTTTCAACTCCATGGGATCCGGCACCCTCTTCTGTCTTCCATAACCATGTGCACTCATTTGCACCTGCATACAGAGAGACACACATAATTAAGAAAGAAAGAAAACATTTCTTTATAGGCTAAATGGCTATTCTGAAGATTCTCTTTGTCAAGATGAATTAACAGGTCCTGAGTCTTTCCTGCATACTGCAACCAAGAAAACGTAAGTCCAATGAGAGGAAATACCAGGCCATTATATATTAGAATATAAAGAGCTATGCCCTTCAATTTCTTCCAACTTTCAGCCACGAAGGCTACAGATACATAAGCTCCTCGTAGTTTCTGGAATTTAAGAGACAAGTCCAGGTACATGGGAAGACCGTGGTAGCCAGAGGTGACATAACAGAGTCCCAGAGAATAGATAACCATGCACAGAGAGGACTCCTACAACATGCCAAGGGATGCTTGGAAGTAATAACAGGTAATGACAGGGTCAACATGTAAGAACCTTTGAAAACTACTATTGAGGACATGGTCTCACACTGCCACCCTTCATTAGATGAGTACCTTCCTGTCTCTGAACTCTGGTCAGCCTACATGGGCACTGCTCTTCTTAATGGTTCTTGCTATATGCATTTCAAACCACTCAGGATGCTCTGTGCCTGGCCTACCCCTCAACCTAACTTACCTTACATTAACAGATCTTCTAGAAAGTGGTTATCTCATATAAATGAAGTGGATTCCAACCAAACAAGAGCTATGGAGAGTTCCTCTTTCTCCACATCCTCGCCAACAACTGCTGGCTCCTGTGTTTTTGATCTTAGCCATTCTGACTGGTATGAGATGGAATCTCAGGGTTATTTTGATTTGCATTTCCCTAATGACTAAGGATGATGAACATCTCTTTAGGTGCTTCTCAGCCATTAGATATTCTTCAGGTGAGAACTCTTTGTTTAGCTCTGTACCCCATTTTTTAATAGGGTTACTT
The DNA here is from genome assembly GCA_036184795.1 of Tokudaia tokunoshimensis. NCBI lineage: Eukaryota > Metazoa > Chordata > Mammalia > Rodentia > Muridae > Tokudaia > Tokudaia tokunoshimensis. The sequence goes on along the minus strand of BTHU01000023.1, from coordinate 2,090,723 downwards.
GCCTCTCGGGAGTTTAACTTCTTGAGTTCTTTGTATATATTGGATATTAGCCCTCTGTCGGATGTAGGGTTGGTTAAGATAATTTCCCAGTTAGTTGCCGCTTTGTCTTTTTGACAGTGTCTTTTGCCTTGCAGAAACTTTGTAATTTAATGAGGTCCCATTTGTCAATTCTTGATCTTAGAGCATAAGCTATTGGAGTTCTATTCAGGAAATTCTCCCCTGTGCCCTTATGTTCAAGGTTCTTCCCTAGTTTCATTTCTATTAGTTTCAGTGTGTCTGGTTTTATGTGGAGGTCCTTGATCCACTTGGAATTGAGCTTAGTGCAAGGAGATATGAATGGGTCAATTTGCATTCTTCTGCATGTTGACCTCCAGTTGAGCCAGCACCATTTGTTGAAAAGGCTATCTTTTTTCCCACTGGATGGTTTTAGCTCCTTTGTCAAAGATCAAGTGACCATAGGAGTGTGGATTCATTTCTGGGTCTTCAATTCTGTTCCATTGATCTACATGCCTGTCACTGTACCAATACCATGCAGTTTTTAACACTATTGCTCTGTAGTAAAGCTTGAGGTCTGGGATCTTGATTCCCCCAGAAGTTCTTTTACTCTTGCGAATAGTTTTAGCTATCCTGGGTTTTCTGATATTCCAGATGAATTTTTGAATTGCTCTTTCTAACTCTATGAAGTATTGGGATTTTGATGGGGATTGCATTGAATCTGTATATTGCTTTTGGCAAGATGGTCATTTTTACTATATTAATCCTGCCAATCCATGAGCATGGCAGATTTTTCCATCTTCTGAGATCTTCTTCAATTTCTTTCTTCAGAGACTTGAAGTTCTTGTCATACAGATCTTTCACTTGTTTGGTTAGAGTCACACCAAGGTATTTTATATTGTTTGTGGCTATCGTGAAGGGTATCATTTCTCTTACTTCTTTCTCAGCCTGCTTATCCTTTGAGTATAGGAAGGCTACTGACTTGCTTGAGTTAATTTTATATCCTGTGGAGAAAGAGGAACACTCCTCCACTGCTGGTGGGATTGCAAGCTGGTACAACCACTCTGGAAAGCAGTCTGGCAGTTCCTCAGAAAACTGGGCATGATACTCCCAGAGGATTCTGCTATACCACTCCTGGGCATATACCCAGAGGCTTTACCTGCATGCAATAAGGACACATGCTCCACTATGTTCATAGCAGCCTTATTTATAATAGCCAGAAGCTGGAAAGAATCCAGATGTCCCTCAACGGAGGAATCGATTCAGAAGATGTGGTATATTTACACAGTGGAATACTACCCTGCAATTAAAAACAATGAATTCACGAAATTCCTAGGCAAATGGTCAGAACTTGAAAGTATCATCCTTAGTGAGGTAACCCAATCACAAAAGAACACACATGGTATGCAGTCACTGATAAGGGGATATTAACCCAGAATCTTGGAATACCCTAGACACAATTTGCATATCAATATATTTCCAAGAAGATGGAAAGAGTGACCCCTGGTCCTGGAAAGACTGGATATAGGGGAATGCCAGGACAGAGAAGCGAGAGGGGGTTGAATGGGTTAAAGAGGGATGGAAGGGGGCTTATGGGATTTTGGGGAGGGAGGAAACGGGAAAGGGGAAATGATTTGGAATGTAAATAAAAAAACTTAGAAAATAAAAAAAAAGAGCTAGGGAGAAATGGAAAATTCCAGGATCACCTCCCTTGAAATTCTGTTAGGCAAGAACTAAAATGTACAGACTTTCCTCCAAATATAGACTCTAGAATCAAATAAAAGGGAAACACAACCTTTCTGAGAACAGGTGGGGTTTGTTTTATGATTATTAATATCCACAGTTTGGAAATGAAGCTACTGAGGCACTGGAGTTGTCACTTTCCCTGGCCAACCTACAGCACCCACATTCACCAAAACTCTGAGATAGACATCTGGATTAGAAAGGAAAGGATACCCATGCAAACAGAAAAGGGATACATGATCATTAAGGCTCTGCCCTGTTGTGCCCTTTTACCTATGTTATTATATCAAATCATCATAAAAACTGAGAAGAGAGTTTCATCACACCTGACTTGTGGACAGGAAGCACAAAGCAGAAATTGGGCATTGCTAGTGAGTCACTAAGGAGCTAGGGGTGGATTTCAAAGATGATGACACCATAAACAAGCCCAGACAGACATGAATTTCAGAAGCAGAAGAGATGAGATGCCGAGAGATGGTGAAAGAGCATGGCCTACATCCTGAATCCCTGACACAATTTGCCAAAAACAAAATTACTTAGTTTTTGATAACTCATTGTTCCTATCCCAGACTCCTAAATTTATTCCCTGTTGTTATTGTTTTGTTTTAACCTGTGCTTTTATGCAAAGGATTGTGAAGGACATACTCTACTGCTCTGTTCTGTATTTTATATATATATTCCCCAAAAATATAGAATATATATATATTCTATATTTATATCTATATTTATATATATTTTTATATATATTCTATATTTTTATATATATATTATATGTATAATATATATATATTCTATATTTTTCGGGAATAGTTGTGTTTTTCTGGATATGTTTTAATAGCTTCATGGAAGTCAGCCAGTAATTGACTATGCTTTATTTCTTCCTCTTGCTCCTTTGCCACAAAACTATATTCTGTACAAAATATAGATACCCCCCAGTTAGTATCTACACTCTCTACGTTATATCAGGAAAATTTATTTAGATGCAGGAATTCCATCTTGATCTTACTTAATCTTTGTTCACAAGAAGAAATGTAAATTCACTGAACAGAAAAAATTGAAAAAGTGTCTCATCGTTTCTTTGATTGAAAGATCAAAACATGTTTTTTCCAAAACTTGAAGTCTCTGGTTAGCAGAATTTGTAACGTTCAGAAGTTCTACATTTATAGAGTTATCTTTATCTGAGAAGTATATTGAGGCAAATTGAGAAAATTTTTTGGGTCCAGTTTATTGCTCATTATAAACAATACAGGCGGAGCTTGTTCGTACATGCTTATATGCTCAGGAGGCTGAAGCAGGATAGTGATGGTGAGTTATAAACAGCCTGAGCTGCATAGCCAGATCCTACTGAGGGGAATGGGGAATACTGAGAATGATAAGATTCCACCTTCTAAACCTACAAACAATGACAGTATTTTTCTGAATTTACTAATTACAAAAAAAAATGAATTATCAGAGCCATGCTCCTGATTTGGATTTCAGTCGGTATTTGATAATGTATCTGTTTTGAGCTCCTGGAACTATCATGATTAATTAGACCACAGAGCCCAGAACATACACAAATTCAGTGAGCTCTGGCACCAGGTGCTATGTGCAGGGCTCCATTTAACTCTCTTTATTCCTACAACATGTTTCATTGCATCCATGTGGAAGATGAAGCCAGGGAGATGGCTTTACAGGTAAAAGTACTTGCACACAAATTTAATAACCCAAGTTCCATCCCTAAAACTCATGGTAAAGGCAATGAGACTACTCCTGGAATCTGTTCTCTGACTTCTGTTGGTCCACAGGAGTATTTGAGTGCCTATGGGTAAAATAATTTCCCCGCATTATATGCGATACTAGATGCTTTCCATTTGCCTCTACAGATGCTCTGTCACCTCTTCTCTTTATTATTTAGCAACATCATTGTTCCCCTTACCAATTTGGGTTAAGAGTATCCTGAACAGGTAGGTAGAAAAGGATGTTGAATATCCCTTGTCTTCCTCCTTGCAGCATTCTTCCAGAGTGCATGCATTCCACAGTAGATGATTCTGGTATCTGTCACGTGTACCTCTCTGCTTATTTAATTATTTATTTATTTGCTTACTTATTTACTTATTTATTCATTTATTTCTGAGACAAGTGTCTCACTATATAGCTCAGACTGTCCTTGAACTCACCATTCTCCTGTTTCAGCCTTCCAAGAGTTGGAATTAGATACTTGAATTCTCTGGGTTCTTTTAACCACTCCCTCCCTCCTCTTATCCTTCTGGGCAACAACTACACCATTAATTTTCTTCCCTGATACCCTCCCCACACATTTGTAAATTATTCATTTAGGAACCCTTCCTGGAAGTAGAGTAATTGGAGTGTGCCATATGTTTTTCCTTCTGGGATTCTGACTGATACCACCTATTAAGTGAAGGAGGTGGGACTGGAGCCCAGAACAAGACTGACTCTCAAGCCTTTTCTTGCCATATTCATAAACACTTGACTTCCTGCCTGAGCAGATCCAAAGAAAACACTGTACCTAAAGACTAAGAAGAAAAAGAACAAAGTCCAAATGTGCTACACTTAACCCTCCTAAAACGGATGGGTGAAGCCTGCACTTAAGTAAAGAATGTCATATTGATCTTAAGACTATCAGTAGACCTGCATTCTAGTCCTTGGAATAAGACTCACAATGTGTTTAAATGCTCAATAACTTCCAAAGCAACATTTTAGTGAATTATATCAAATGCAAATTGATCAGGAACATATGGGCTTAATATATTTCCAAGGACATGTGTTTAAACAGTAAGATTAAAATGTACCTTTTGAAATGTATTCTGGATTTTGTTCAGAACATTGAAAACAAAATTTCACCATATAGATGAATCCAGACCTCTGGTGTGCCTGCTTGGTCTTCCTATGCAGATAGAAGGTTATCTTTGTTTCAAAAACTGAATTCTCAAAAGGAGCTAAGAGTTGAAAGGCTAGTATCCAAGATCTAACCTGACCCTTTCTTTGGTGGCAGAGCCACCAACATCTGTGTATTGGTTGGTCTTTATTGTTAGCTTTACTCAATTTAAAATTATCTAGAGGACCCACTTTTTGTTGTGTCTATGAAGGCATTTCCAGAAGTTTAATTGAGGAAGGAAGAGCCAACTTTAAATATGCACTGATACTCCGACTGAAGAAAAAGGAAAGGGGGACCAGAAATGCAAGCTGAGTGCCAGTATTCGTTTTTTTCTGCTTCTGGAACGTAGATGCAATGTGAACATATGCCTCAGGGTCTCACCGCTGTGTCTGGCCTGACATGAGAGACTGTATCCCATCAAGCCATAAGCCAGAATAAACCTTTCTCCTCAATTAAGGTGCAATGAGAAATGTTAACGAATACCATGAAAGTTTTGCAGTTGTTAAAACCCAACCATGTTTTGTGTACTGCATCTGGATTTAGAGACAAAAAGATGAAGGGATTCATGCTACATAACCCTGTGGCTAGGAAACGGTTCTGAAAGTCAATTCTTTGATGACATGCATACAGAACACACTTCGTAATTACTGTCTCTGGACATAAATATGGATTTAAATTACTTCCTGTTTCTTCCTGCTACCTTTCTGTCATCACATATCAAGTTCAGAATTCACTGCACACTTTCCTGTGTAGCCAAACAACAGCTTGTTGTTGGGTTTATTTTCATCTGTTGCTTTTTACATAAGAATTCCACAGGCTCCTAGATTACATTGAAACAAAACTAAGTTTTCATTTAATTAATACAGTGAGCTCTCACTTTCATCTTCTTAGCATGATTTAGTAAAATATATTCTATCAATAACTTGATAATCAATTTTGTCCCAGGGCAGGATAAAAGTATGCATGTACCTGCCCTAAATTGTACCAACCTGTTTAAGAGCATTTACATGGTGCAGTGTAGATTTATGTTGCTGTTCATTAGCAGATTTCCTTAACTAAAGTAACCTCAGTTGTGGAAGGCACTCATTTGGGAATTCCAGAAGCTTCCCTCTCTGGCATTCTGTGTTCTTCCCCTCCCCAAACTAAAGGACCAAAATTTTGTTTTGTGTTTATTTTCCTGAGTTGTATCTTTGTTCGCTTCCTTCAGCAATTCTTTATGTAGAGAAAAGATATTATGTATAAATGTTGCAAAAAAAAGGTAGAAAGAATCCCTGTGTGTTCTTTACCCAGCTTCTACTAATCTTCATATTTGATATAAATGTGGAACAATTATCATAATCAAGAATTTGATGTTGGCACAATGATGTTAAATTTAATATACTTTTATTATCATTTCACAAGTTTCTCTAATATGTGTTTTATGTTCCAAATGGGTGTTCCAAATTTCATTGAACAACTTCTGTGCCCTTAGCTTCCTAAAGTCTGTGTCATATCCACAGCATTTCCTTGTCCTTTGTGAACTCCACAATTGACAACTTCCAATATTTTGCATAATGTCTGCTAATTGAAGTTTCTCTCAGGTTATTTTGTGACTATTTTGAAAAACATTCATTTTGGCAGGAATGTTTCCAGAAGTGGTGTTGTGCCCTTCTCAGTTCATCACAGTGGGGAACACATGGTATCTGTTGGCTTTATTACTGACAATGTAAGCCTTGATAATGTGATTCAGGTGGCTTCTACTGGGTTTCTCTTTATTAACTTCCACTTCAGTTACTGATTTTATCTTTGTGGCTGTTAAATTACTTGGTTGTAAGACTTCTAGACTATAAAAATATCCTGCTTCTCCTCTACTTGTCACAGATTAATAGGCAACATGTGTATTCCATGTGTGGTTTTTTTTTGTTACTGTCACAAAATTCCTAAGAAAAGGAACTAAGAGAAAGAAACATTTAATTTTGACTAATAACTTGGTGTCTTGTCTTCATTAAATATTACTGTTCTGATGATTTTCTAGCCCTCACTCATACATTTATTAATTGGAAATTCTTCTTTATCCCCTGCTTATTTATTTACTATATTTATATCAGTCTAGACTCATAAATACTTTATCCTGGAGCTAATGGTTGAACAAATACTATTATTACTCATTTTATTGCTCAAATTGCTCCCATTGTGGTCAGTGGAAGCTCTTTCCGGTCAGTTCCTAAACTGTTCCCAGAATTCCTACACTCAAAGAATAGTTTGTATTTTGTTGTGCCACATGATGCCCAAAGAGAGCTGATGCTACAGCCATAGAATATATCAATTTTTCAAAGATTTCTGGTTGGTTTTAATTGGAGAATGATGTTTTGGAAACCAAGATCTAAATTTTAAGATTCATAACCACTTCTAGGTCCTCTTGGTGGGCTGAACAGGAACTGTGGGTTTGTGTGTGTGTGTATGTATGTGTGTGCATGTACTCCCACATGTGTATTCCATGTGTGTTATTTTTTTAGTTACTGTCACAAAATTCCCAAGAAAAGCAACTAAGAGAAAGATACATTTATTTTTGGCTAATAACTTAGGGTAAAATCCAGAGTGGCAGATCATTGGTGTGTGTATGGGTGTCAGAAAGTTGACACTCAACTGAGCTTTTACTGTTTTTGTTTATTTGTTTGTTTGTTTGTTTTAATTCAGTCTAGGATCCCAACCCATAGGATGGTTCTATGTTTCTGTCAGTGTGAACTTCCCTCCTCAGTTAAACCTTTCTAGAAATGCCATTACAGACATCCTTAGTGTTTTTTAGGTGATTCTCAATAGTCTCAAATTGATGACGAATAGAATATTAAATGTTACACAACATATACACACATATGTCTACTTCTCTACCATTCCTATGAGTGCATACACACACACACCAGCCCAATAATAGCCATGGAGGATTTGTTATCAGGACCATCACAGATAGAAAAACTTGGTGATGATCACATGAATTGTATAAAATGTCATAGCACTTGTGTAGAAACTACATAATCTTCCCACATGCTTAAAATCATCTCTAAATAGCATAAGACCTAAGACAACATAAATGCTGGGTAGACAGTTATAATATCACATAGTTATAATACCACATATTTCCCCAAATCTGTTCAATCTGCAATTGACTTCATCTATAAATGCAGAACTCACGGATTCAGAAACAATGTGCCAATGATATTTAAAACTCATAAGCTCAAATGATAGCTATGGATCTATCAATATATGATCTAAATCAACATCATGGAGTTCATTCTGGCTTCTTCACATTGCTTATCTATTTTTTCTTCAACAGTTAAATCTGCATTTCCTTATTTATAAAATATATACTTACTTATTTAACCCAAAAATTCATATTAAATAGTTTTAATATCATCAACATATTTCCTGTGAAAACTATATTTGTTAACTAGAGTATAGTAGTGAGATGCTTCTCTGTATTTTAGCTAATATCAGGTGTAGAGAACAGAATTGTGTAAAATTCTTTGTGATTCTGGCCTCACAGCATATGGACAAAATGCTGTTTTCCAAACTCCCTTTCGTTAATTCTCTCCTTGCCTATGCTTTTCAGCATGATTATGCTATTCATTTTCATCCCAACTATGCTCATCTCTTTTTATTTGTATTCTATTTCAGGTTCCCACTACATCCTTGTTGATTTTTAAAGAATATATGTGACAAGATTTGCTATGATTATGATTCAGGTCTGTGGGTTTTGAAAAGTGTATTGAGTGATGTGACTCATAACACAGAATAATTTCACACAAAAAAAATTTCCCTCATACCACTACCTTTTAGTATATATAGCCCTCTATCAGCCAAACCCTGAAAACCATCCCTTACTTTCTTTGACCAGATTGTCATGTAAATATAAGCAATGTAGATATACCTTCTTTCATTTACCAAAGTACATTTAAGTTGCAACTGCACCAGTGTTAGTAAGGAGTATATTATATTGATGGCTTGTTGATCCATCTGCCAAAGGAAGGACATTTAGGGGTTTTACAGCTTATAGAGATTAGGAATAACCTGTTATTCATGAATAAATTTCAGTACCAAACATAATTTTTTAGTTCATAAGGACAAATAAACAAGCCTGAGATTGCTATGTATCAACTGATTGTTCAATATGATGACAGACCAACTACTGAATCATTTTTTGAAATAATAGCCCTATCTTCAATTCAATTGAATTTCAATTACTCTGAATGTTTAATAGCTCTTGATATTGGCAATATTGGGGGGAATAAATGTAAGAGATATCTTATTATTGACTGACTTTATATACAAATCATACAAGTCTCAATAAATGTAAAAATATTCACATCATGCAAATATGTTCTTTGACCAGAGCAGAGTGAAGTTAGAATTCACTTGCAAAATGAAATTTGAAGAATTATTAAATAGGCAAAAGTTAAACACACTCATAAATAACCAATAGAATATAAAATAAATCACAAGGGAAAAGAAAAAGTTCTTTGATGCAAAGAGTTCATATGAATTCTTGATAAAAACAAACTTTCAAGAGATAGAAGAAGGGACACTTATCAACTCACTCCATTAATCCAATGATATCCTGATAGTAAAACTAGATAAAGATACCACATGAAAAACCCATATCAGTATTTACTAGGCAGATACACACCAAATTTATTGCAAAAATTTAGTTGACTTATTTAACACATGAAAATTAGTTAATAGAGTATAACATATCAACTGAGAAATAGACAAGGTCTACACAGCCATTTCATTAAATGTAGAAAATACAGTTGAAAAATTCCTTTTATCATCTTTGGTGACAAAACCAAACCAATTAGGTTAAGAGTAAAAGGAAACCTACAAAAGATGATAAAAAGAATCTAAGGTAAGAAAAAAATACAGGTTGGGGAGGTCATTCAATGGGTAGAGTGATTGTCATGAAAGCATGAGGACTGAAGTTCAGATCCTGAGAACCCATGAAAATGCCTGATGGGTATGTCACCCAGCTATAATGTCACCCTCAGAAGACAAAGACAAGGACCTCCAGAGCAAGTTGGATAGCAACATTAGCCTCATTGACAAGGCAAGCTCTAGGTTCAACTGAGAGACCCTGCCTCAAAGAATAACGTAGAAAAAAAAGCAAGGATTATTCCTGACATCAATCTTTGAGTTTCACCAAATAAGTGTGCACCCACACACATGTAAGCCATCCATACACGGGTGTACACAAACAGGAAGATGCAAAAAGAAGTCAACATCATATGTACTGATCAATGAGTGAATGCTTTCCCGATAAGATCAGGAGCAAGACAACAATGTCTATTCTTACTATTATTTTTTTGTCATCATTATAATGGGGACATGCAAAGGAGTAAAGGGCATCTTGATAAGAAAGATAGAAGTAAAACTATGTCATGTTTTAGATAACTTGATCAAAATAATAGAAAACCCAAAGCAAACCATTTTCTTTCACATGCAGAGTCCAGTGTGCATATATAAATGTATATCTGTATGAAAAGCCATAAAGATACCCACTATTTTGTATACCTACTAAAAGATCTTTAAAAAACAGTGAAAACTTGTAAGAACCTATACGTTCAATAAATTTTCAAGATAGACCAATATATAAAAAAACAATTATATTTCTATATTCTTCAGAAGAAATTTTCAAAAATGAAACTGACCAAGAGAGTTGCCAGCACCAGGAACACCAGTTCAGGCTCCCTACCCCAATCCCTTACCCCCCCCATGTCCCCTGAAAGCATACTCAATATTAATAAACCTCACTCAATAAACCTCACTTCATTTACCACCCCACAATTCTGCCTGCATTCCTGAGGGTCTCCAAGCACCAGGAGCAACCAGGGTAAGACTCCATGCCAAGCTCTCACCTACCAAGCCCTCACCTATCAACTCCCCTGAAAACACCCAACAATGATAAATGGCACCCCATACTCTGTGCTTCATTTCCTGCCTCACAATACTGCCTGCTGGTAAAAAAGCTTCCAGAAGGAACTTTAGCACACAAAACTGCCCATGAGAACCCTACTGGACCTGAAGACTCACTGGTCAGAAGAATGAAGGGAAATAGAAACCAAGGAGGGAAATAACATCCAAAAAACACCATTCAACAAATAAATTCAGAAATAAGCACCTCTCATAAAATCAGATGGCCAGAGGTCAGCACAATAACACAATTAACAAAAGCCAGCACAATATGGCAAAACCAAAGCTATCCTACTGCAGCAAGCACTGGACACCTAAACAGAGCTAAAGCATAAGAAAATGAACTTAAATCCAATCTTATGCAGATGATCAGGTCTTTAAAGATGAAATGAATGAGTGAATGAATAAATAAATAAATTCTAAATTTCCTAAAGAAATATAGAAAAATACAAGCAAATAAGTGAAGGAAACGAATGAAAAACTGAAACAACCTAGATGTCCCCCAAACAAAGAATAGATGAAGAAAATGGGGTATATTTATACAATGGAATACTACTCAGCTATTAAGAGCAACGAGATAATATAATGTACAGGTAAATAGATGGAACTAGAAAAGATCCCTAGTGATGTAACCTAGACCCAGAAATTCAAACATGTTATGTACTCAATTATAAGTCGATATCAGCCGTAAAGTACAAGAAAAACTTGCTACAATCCACAGACCCAAAGAAGCTAAGTAAAATGGAGGGTCCAAGGGGGAATCTCACTGGGAAGGGGAAATGGAATAAACATGGATGTGGATGGAGGGAGCGAACAGGTTGGTAGAGGGGATGGGAAGAGGAACAGAAGGAATCAAGTCTGAGGACGGTAGAAGAAGACAGTACTTGGAGAGATACCTGGTATTGTGGAGTATCTCTGGGAGAAGCTAGAAACCCAGGACAATGGAAACTCCCAGGAATCTATGAGGGTGACCCTAGCTAAGAGTCTAGCAATGGGAGATATAGAGCCTGAACCAGCTATCTCCTGTATCCAGGCCAGACTTCCAATGGAGGGATAGGACCACCTGCCCAGCCACAAAACCTTAGTTACCCTGGCTACAAGACATGCAGGGGTAAAAAATGGAGCAGAAATTGAGGATATGCCCAACCAATGACCTACCCAACTTGAGACATAAGCCATGAGAGACCACATCCCTGAGACTATTAATGACTATTCTGCTATACTTGCATAACATAACTCATCTGAGAGGCTTCACCCAACAAATGATGGAAACAGCCAAATCTTAACAGAGATTGGGGAATCCTGCAGAAAAAAGGGATGAAGGATGGAAGGAGCCAGTAGGGGCAAGGACACCACAAGAAAACCTACAGCTTCAACTAACCTAGGCCCATAGGGGCTCATAGAGACTGAATAACCAACCAGAAAGCCTGCATGGGACCGACCTAGGCCCCATGTCTTGTAGCCAGGAAAAATTGTGGGTCTAGGGTTTTGTGGCTGAACTGGTGTCCCCATCCCTCCATTGGAAGTCTGGACTGGGTACAAAGATGGCTGGTGTGGGCTCCATATTTCCCATTGCAAGAATCTTAGCAAGGGTCACCCTCATAAATTCCTAGGAGTTTCCATTGTTGTGGGTTTCTAGCTCCTCCCAGAGATACACCAAAAGATATGCAGCTTGGTCTTCATGTGGGACCTCTAAACAGCAGGATCAGGGGCTGTCTCTGACTCTGTTGCCTGCCTTTGGATCCCTTTCCCCTAACTTGGATGCCTTGTCTAGTCATAATAGGATAAGATGTGCTAGTCCTACGGCAACTTGATATTCAAAGGCACATTGATATCCATGGGAGGCCTGCCCTTTTTAAGAGGAGAAAGTGATGGGGAGTAGGGGGAGAGGAAAGGAGAGGAATGAGTGGGACTGGGAAGAGAGGAAGGATGGGATCCTGAAGTCTGAATGTAAAGTAAATAAATTAATTAATTTAAGAAAAAAAGAGTTGAAAGTTCAAAGTTGGACTGGGTTACATAGTGGAACCTTGACTCCAATATTAGTATCATCATCATCATCAATGATAAGAATTATAGAAAAAAGAAAGAATATACAATGGTAAGAGTAATAAAAAATAAAGGGGAAAAAAGAAAAGAAATAAGTTATACTACTATCTAGTACTATATATTCAGTTCACCTAAAATGGATCAAAGATTTGAATTTGAAGCCAAAACTCACCGAACTTGGAGCTAGACTGGTGACTGATAAGCCAACTTGATCCTGTCTCTGTCACACCAGCACTGAATCAGAGGCAGACCCATAACCACTACCTCACTTTTTATGTGTGTTCTGGGGTTAGTTCTCATATTGTATAGCAAGTGATCTTACTTGCTGAGCTGTCTCCCCAGCACTATTAAAGACTAATTTGGGGAAAATATGATAAATCGTTTATCTAATAAAGAATACACATAGAAGTTGCACATTCACTAAGAAAAAAAATGGTCTCAGTTCAGTTTATTTGAAGTGTTCTTGTCTCTTTGTGCCAATTCAAATTCTCTTCTTAATCTTATATGGCATTAGCTTCCTGCTGGAAGAAACTCCTTTAACTTTTCTTTCAGAGTAGCTCTCAGGGTTGTTTTTTTTTTTCCTGAGAAGGCAGTTATTTCGCCTTCGTTTTTTGAAAGGTATTATTTCTAACTTTAGGAATACTGGGTTAAAAGGTTTGTTGGCCTTGCAGCATTTTAAAAGTGTCACTCATTGTCTCATGGTTTGCAAGGCTTCTGACAAGAATTGTGTGCTGCAGTTCTTACCTCTTTTGTTTGTTTGCAGTGTGTCTTTTTAACTTTGGACACTGCAGGATTTTCTCCTTGTATTTTGTTTACAGCATGGTCAACATACTTTCCACCCAAACTCCTGCTGGCTTCTTTTTATAAATTAGCAAGTTGACCCAAAATCTATATGAGAACTCAAGAAACCCAGTATAGCTGAAACTATGTTGCTTACATTTTATGTCTAGGTGGGCATTTAAGGAGGTTGACATTACTGTGTTTGGTTTTTACTTTTATATTTATTATTCTTGACATTATTGGTTATGGTTTTATGCATATCTCTAACTCCTGGAAGCCAAAAGCCTCTATTTCTTTATATATTTTCCCACTCTATTTTCTATATTCCTTCTGCTATTCCAGTTGTGTGCTTTGTAATGACTCTTTTTAAAATTAGCACCTATTAGCTCTACAGAGTAATGGGTTTTGTTGTGACAATCTGATACACAAATATTCCACATTTTGGTAATGTCCACCACAACTCTCTTGTTGTCAGCTGTCTCCCCAGCCTCCATTCCTTTACACTTTTCTAAGAGGTCTTCTGCTTTCCTGTCATAACTTTTATGTTTCATAAATAAGAGAAAAATGTGACAACTCCCCCCTTTCCAAGTCTGGCTTATTGTGTTTAAGATGATGGTCTTTACTCCCATCCATTTTCCTATAAATAAAATTATTTCATTCTTTGTGGTTGAATAATATTACATCATACATATATACCACATTTTCCTTATCTGTTTCTTTACTAATGTGCACCTAGTGTGATTCTGTATCTTGGCTATTGTGACTAGTGTTGAGATAGATTGCACAGGGATCTCTATAGTAAAATAACCTTGATTATTTTGAGTATGTATATATCCCGGGGGAGGTAAGCAGAAGTGGTATGGCTACATTATATGATAGTCCTACTTTTAATATTTAAGGCTACACTAATTTTCATACCCACTGAGAGTATATAAGAATTCCATTGAAAATGACATTCTAAAATCTTTCTATATTCCTATACTGAAATCACAAGTTCCTCATGAAGATGGTCAAAACAATCCTTAACAATCTCCATAGCACCACTCCTGGGCATATACCCAGAGACTTTACCTGCATGCAATAAGGACACATGCTCCACTATGTTCATAGCAGCCTTATTTATAATAGCCAGAAGCTGGAAAGAACCCAGATGTCCCTCAACGGAGGAATGGATTCAGAAGATGTGGTATATCTACACAATGGAATACTACTCTGCAATTAAAAACAATGAATTAACGAAATTCCTAGGCAAATGGTCAGATCTTGAAAATATCATCCTTAGTGAGGTAACCCAATCACAAAAGAACACACATGGTATGCAGTCACTGATAAGGGGATATTGACCCAGAATCTCGGAATACCCTAGACACAATCCGCATATCAATAGATTTCTAAAAAGATGGAAGGAGAGACCCCTGGTCCTGGAAAGACTGGATGTAGGGGAACGCCAGGACAGAGTAACGAGAGGGGGTTGAATGGAGAAGGGAGGAAGGGAAAGGGGCTTGTGGGACTTTCGGGGAGGGAGGGAACAGGAAAGGGGAAGTGATTTGGAATGTAAATTAAAAAAATAAAATAAAAAAAAAAACAATCTCCATAGCTGAGGATGTATTTTAGCAAAAGTTAGATACAGCTGCTGCTCAGTGCAAATGATATACAAATGGCTTTTTGAATCTGCCTGCTATAAAAATAATAGTAAAGAATATGGTATTGAACACTCAAATCCAGGAAAAGCTTTGTAGCATTTCTTATCTATTCTCTAAGTCTCTAGAACCTTCACTGTGTTCTCTTCTGTGAATTATAAATCAATAGTGAAAGGTCAGAAATAGTTTTAATAATACATTCACTGTATTTTTTCAAAAGGAGCTCTGGCAAAGTTTTATTAAAGGAAAACTTTCTTGTTTTCTTTTCACCAGTCTGTTCTGGAGTGCTAATAATAGCAGAATCACCTGGGTCAAAGATAGCCGGTGTCTGTACTCAGTAATATTTTCCACATGCTGTGCCCAATTCAATATTATTGCCACTGTAGTGATGGACACCAGTTTTAGCCAACATGGCATAATATTCTATTTCAGATTTCCTCGAAGCTGGGCAACTATTGGTGAGGATAACCAACTTCACTTTGCCTTGTCTGATCATCTTCAGAGTCTGTTTGTGCCCTCACACGTACTTTCCACTTTTCAAATCAAGCTGGAGCCTAGAGTTGATTGACTCAAAAGACTTTTTCATTTTCTTTGCAGCCAGCATCTTCCTACCTTAGGTGAGGGACAACCCCCAACCAAGATCACTGCCAAAATGGCCAGGGAGTGAGAAAGGAAGTTATTCACTGTGTTTGTACATTTAATCTATTGAATCCTCTGTTTTTTCTTTTAATCCCAAGACAAGGATAAAAGTTACTGTTAAATAACTAATAGCAACAAGTAAAAAGTGATGCGTGGAGATCTTTGATCCACTTAGAATTGAACTTAGTGCAAGGAGATAAGAATGGGTCAATTTGCATTCTTCTGCATGTTGACCTCCAGCTGAGCCAGCACCATTTGTTGAAAAGGCTATCTTTTTTCCACTGGATGGTTTTAGCTCCTTTGTCAAAGATCAAGTGACCATAGGAGTGTGGATTCATTTCTGGGTCTTCAATTCTGTTCCATTGATCTACATGTCTGTCACTGTACCAATACCATGCGGTTTTTAACACTATTGCTCTGTAGTACAGCTTGAGGTCCGGGATACTGATTCCCCCAGAGGTTCTTTTACTCTTGAGAATAGTTTTAGCTATTCTGGGTTTTCTGTTATTCCAGATGAATTTTTGAATTGCTCTTTCTAACTCTATGAAGAATTGAGTTGGGATTTTGATGGGGATTGCATTGAATCTGTGTATTATTTTTGGTAAGATGCTCATTTTTACTATATTAATCCTGCGAATCCATGAGCATGGCAGATTTTTCCATCTTCTGAGGTCTTCTTCAATTTCTTTCTTCAGAGACTTGAAGTTCTTGTCATACAGATCTTTCACTTGTTTGGTTAGAGTCACGCCAAGATACTTAATATGGTTTGTGGCTATTGTGAAGGGTATTATTTCTCTTACTTCTTTCTCAGCCTGCTTATCCTTTGAGTATAGGAAGGCTTCTGACTTGCTTGAGTTGATTTTATATCCGGCCACTTTGCTGAAGTCGTTTATCAGCTGTAGGAGTTCTCTGGTGGAGTTCTTTGGGTCGCTTAAGTATACTATCATATCGTCTGGAAATAGTGATAGTTTGACTTCTTCCTTTCCAATTTGTATCCCTTTGACCTCTTTTTGTTGTCTAATTGCTCTAGCTAGAACTTCAAGTACTATATTGAAAAGATATGGAGAGAGAGGGCAGCCTTGTCTAGTCCCTGATTTTAGTGGGATTGCTTCAAGTTTCTCCCCATTTAGATTGATGCTGGCTACCGGTTCACATAAAACCAGACACACTGAAACTAATAGAAGGGAAACTAGGGAAGAACCTTGAACATATGGGCACAGGGGAGAATTTCCTGAACAGAACTCCAATAGCTTATGCTCTAAGATCAAGAATAGACAAATGGGACGCCATTAAATTACAAAGTTTTTGCAAGGCAAAAGACACTGTCAAAAAGACAAAGCGGCAACCAACTAACTGGGAAATGATCTTTACCAACCTTACATCCGACAGAGGGCTAATATCCAATATATACAAAGAACTCAAGAAGTTAAACTCCAGAGAGGCAAGTAACCCTATTAAAAAATGGGGTACAGAGCTAAACAAAGTGTTCTCACCTTACGAATATCTAATGGCTGAGAAGCACCTAAAGAGATGTTCATCATCCTTAGTCATTAGGGAAATGCAAATCAAAACAACCCTGAGATTCCATCTCACACCAGTCAGGATGGGTAAGATCAATAACACAGGAGACAGCAGTTGTTGGCGAGGATGTGGAGAAAGAGGAACACTCCTCCACTGCTAGTGGAATTGCAAGCTGGTACAACCACTCTGGAAAGCAGTCTGGCGGTTCCTCAGAAAACTGGGCATGACACTCCCGGAGGATCCAGCTATACCACTCCTGGGCATATACCCAGAGGCTTTACCTGCATGCAATAAGGACACATGCTCCACTATGTTCATAGCAGCCTTATTTATACTAGCCAGAAGCTGGAAAGAACCCAGATGTTCCTCAACGGAGGAATGGATTCAGAAGATGTGGTATATCTACACAATGGAATACTACTCTGCAATTAAAAACAATGAATTCACGAAATTCCTAGGCAAATGGTCAGAACTGGAAAATATCATCCTTAGTGAGGTAACCCAATCACAAAAGAACACACATGGTATGCAGTCACTGATAAGGGGATATTGACCCAGAATCTCGGAATACCCTAGACACAATCCGCATATCAATAGATTTCTAAGAAGATGGAAGGAGAGACCCCTGGTCCTGGAAAGACTGGATGTAGGGGAACGCCAGGACAGAGTAACGAGAGGGGGTTGAATGGAGAAAAGAGGGAGGGAAGGGGGCTTATGGGACTTTCAGGGAGGGAGGAAACGGGAAAGGGAAAATGATTTGGAATGTAAATTAAAAAAAAAAATAAAATAAATAATTAAAAAAAAAAGTGATGCGTGAATGACTATTGCACGGTGCTTTTTCCTCCAGTTATAACAAGATGCCATGTTGAATGTTGCTCCATAGCCATGGCCACAACAGCAGAAAAATACAGTGGTAGCCAGTTCTATGGTAATGGTAATAGTAATGGAGCTGTTGATACTCCTTAAAAAGAGTCAAGAGATCCTTGCATGGTATTTCAGCTATCACTCCCTGCCCTTGGCTGCAAGTGATCTTGAGAAATACTAGAGTATACAAAGAAGGAAAAAGTTGATTAAGAGCAGGACTCTATGGTGCAGTTTCTTAAAGGTCATAATCCATGGTGGAATGGGACTTTAGTTCCTCACCAGTACTTTGTGAACCTAATAAACTGGATGGTCTCATCAAGTTGGAATTGGGTAAAATCATTCTTTGGTCTCTTGTGGGTACCCATCTGGGTTGATTGGATGCCCATTTGTGTCTCCTCAGTAAAAGTGACCACAACAATAGCTTTCATCACTGTGCCTCCTAAAAACTACAGAAAAGTAACACAGTAAGGCCCAGTAAAGAGAATGAAATTGCTAATATGGGAGAAGATTTAACATTTCAATTGGGCAGGGTCAATGAACTAGGTATGGGACCATTCTCAGAAGCTATTCTAAAAAGACAGCAAGAATAAACAGTCCTTTAATGAGATAATGTTCTTTTCCTTCCCAGAATACCTACCCATTAGAACAGTCCCTACCAGTTGTCCTGCTACATGGTTAAGCTGGATCTGTCCACCTTTCCTACTCAAAAAAGTTTTAACTATCCCTTTTTTCTTTTGTTGTGGATGCTATCAGAACATAAATATGCTTTTTCTGGTACTTCAGGTACCCTTAATTTTTTTTTTCCAATCACCTCTGCCATGTTTTGGTTTTGGTTTTGGTTTTGGCTTTTTGAAACATGGTTTATCTGTGTAGCTCTGCATGTCCTGAAACTCACTCTGTAGACCAAGGCTGGCCTCTGTCTCCTGAGTGCTAGGATTAAAGGCATTCACCACCACACATGGCTCAAGTGATATTTCCAAAGCATTAATAAAAATACTATATATTTTTAAAGAGAAATGCTACATCCTTAGATCTTTTCTGTCCTTTATACATACATACTTCTTAGTGTCTGTCATTTTAAAACCACCAATCAGTTTTCTGGGAGTACTTAATAAGCTTTCAGAGATACTCTGGGATATTCTTATCTGTAAAAAAAAATATGCTACAGTGGTGTTCCAACATCTCAAGCACAACATAATTAACTTTACATAGTTCATAGTTCCAACTTTGACCTGTGCTATATCTCTTTTGATGAGTTCACATTTTTGGGTCAGTGGCATTAGCTGTATTCCCACTGGGTCAGTAATTTTCCACAGAACTCTACATCAAAAGAAAAATTAACAATTACTGTTTGCTAAGTAGTTAAATCTAGGCAACTTAATGAATTTGTGTGTCCTATCAGCAAGTAGTCATTTGAAAAAGTAATATCCATAAACTTAAAAATAATATTTTATTTCATTCTTAGATATGCAGAATTACTTTCTAATTGCTATATGCCTATATCAGGTAATACACAGCAACTCAAACTAGGAACTGGACTGAATACCACCACCATAATTTCTTGTCTCACAGTGATTTCTGCATATTTTGTTGTCTTTTTGTTTGTTTCTGTCTTGTTTTGTTTGTTTGCTGTTTGTGACAGTTAATCCCCAAAACTCTACCTCTAAGAAGAAAAAAAAAGGAAATAGACAAAGATAAAGGAAAGTGAAGAAATATCTTGGCAAAATGGGCTTGGTAAAGAGGTCTTGAGAAGTAGTCAACTTTGGATGAAGTTAGATCAAATTATTTGGACAATGGTTTTGATCACATGGTAAGGCTAGTACAAGAAAATTCAATGCAGAGCTGCATGTAGGGGACTAAGCTAAACACTAGAGCTATTCAACAAGAACATTTTTACCAGTGAGTTAAGACTGTGCAGGCATTAAGACTTTGAACACCATGACAGTTTGTAAAGATTGGGAGAGCCAGATAGGAGAAGGGCACCAATTCTGGGAAAGAGAAGCAAAATGTTAAAGGGGAGGGGGGAGGGAGGAAACAGAAGGTGATATGTGAAGGTTGCAAAGCATGAGCCAGCTGGAGCAGAGCATTTGGACAAAAGAAGAGACAAGATCTGGAGTATTGCTATTTAGGTAAAAGCTCTGGGTTAGGAAGCAGATATGAGACAAGACAACTTCAGGGCCAGTGAGATGGCTCAGAGAGGAAAGTACTTGCTGTAGGGCTCTGACAATAGGAGTTTTTTTTCGTAAGAACTCATACTGAGAACTGACTCTGCAAAGTGGTCCTCTGACCCCTACACATGTGTCATGGCACTTGCATATCTCCAGTACTCACATCATATACATAGAATTAACACTAGTTTGGTTTTTTTTTTTTAGGGAGAACTTTGTAAGTTCTCCGTGTCTAATGTACACAGTCGTGGAGTAAGAAACTTTGACATAACCTTGTCTTTTCCCTGGTTGGTTTTAGAGTCAAGTGGTTCATCCAGTCCTCTCCTAGACACAGAATAGTACTGGCAATTTCATTTACTCCTCCTTCCTCCTGACTCTACTCCCTGCCAGACTTGCTCGTTCTGTGCTGGTGAAGCTACCTATCAACCAGGAGAAGCCAGAGAAGAACAAAGCATGGATGTGTTCCAGAGACAGATCAGGAGACATGTGAAAATTCTCAAGAATGACTTCACCCATAAAACTACTATGCAAAGAAGAGGAAGAAACCACAAAAACCACCTAAAGACACTCACCAAATTGTCCAGACTCCCTTCCATGATCTTGAACTGCTAAACACATTGCTGAGCCACATATTCAACCTGAAAACACCAGTACCTTCTTGCATGCTATGGATTATTCCAGTAGTAAGGAACTCTGGTTTCATCTCCCATAATAAATAAGCCCAGTGATCTCAACTACTGGGTAAAAAATGTCTACCTTTCTTCTGTTGTCTGTGCTGCTCTCAACACTAGAAGAGAGTGGTGTTTTTGAGGAGGCAGGGAAGCTTTGAGTCTCCTTACTGAAGAGGAGCATAGTCTTAATCCATTCAGGCAACTGAAAAAAACATCACAGCTACCTTAGCTCTTCATCTGCACACATTTGTATTTCACAGTCTCGAGCCCGGAAGTGCAAAGTCAAGACAAAAGGAGAGTCCATAGCTGGAGAGATGTTTCTCATAGTGGGGCCTTTGTATCACACCACCACATAGTATAAGGAGACAAGGGAGACCTCTGAAGTATCTTTGGGGAGGAGGAAATCAACTGATAGACTGACTATATTTAAATATATTTAATAAAAGGATTTATTAAATAACCTAAAACAATATGATTGAAATAGTACAACAACAACTCTGGAACACATAGGAACTGAGAAATTAATAGTTGCTCCACTCTCAAGGCTGGGTGCCATAGCAGTCCCTAAATAGTGCCAAATAGTCCCTAAATGGAGGGCTCCTGGAACGTTCCTTAGTCAATGAGGGAGGCCTGGAAATGCTAGTTCAGATATCAACCCAGAAAAAAAAATCTTTTTCTATCCTAATTTCAGATGTCCAGTATCCAGAACTGTGAGAATATTTGTTTCTAAGCACTAACGTTATAGTAAGTTACAGCAAACCAAAAAGACATAGATAGATATCAAAGTATGTAAACAAAGTGGTCATACTGAGTTTCACAAGCCAGCTCAGATGAGTTTGTGCATCTTAACTTATGAAAATGTGATTTGAGACAAAAAGTGTCTAGAACAAAAGTGTCTCCGTTGAAGTTACAAATTTCACACCTCAGCATGAAATAATTCCTCTCAGCTGAAGCAGGAATAAGGAATCGAGAGCATATGACATTGGTTTTTTTTTTCCAGGTTTTAACTTTGTCTTGAAATTCCCTGAAACTTGTACTCAGAAAGGTTGGGATAATTTACTTTTTAGGCCACTTTCTGGGGATCATTACTGAAATCTCATTTTGGCCTCAAAGAGAAAAATACTTTCAAAACCTATCATTATAAGCCTTAACAATTGGAAATCCGTTTGGCAGTTCCTCACAAAATTGGACATAGTACTACCTGAGGACCCATCTATACCACTCTTGGGCCTATACCCAGAAGATGCTCCAACATGTAATAAGGACACATACTCCACTATGTTTATAGCAGCCTTATTTATAATAGCCAGAAGCTGGAAAGAACCCAGACGTCCCTCAATGGAGGAATGGATACAGAAAATGTGGTATATATACACAAAGGAGTACTATTCAGCTATTAAAAACAATGAATTCATGAAATTCTTAGGCAAATGGATGGAACTAGAAAATATCATCCTGAGTGAGGTAATCCAGTCACAAAAGAACACACATGATATGTACTCACTGATAAGTGGGTGTTAGCCCAGAATCTCAGAATACCCAAGATACAATTCACAGACCACAAGAAGCTCAAGAAGAAGGAAGACCAAAGTGTGGATACTTCGGTCCTTCTTAGAAGAGGGAACAAAATACTCACGGGAAGATATACAGAGACAAAGTGTGGAGCAGAGACTGAAGCAAAGGCCTTCCAGAGTCTGCCCCACCTGCTGATCCATCCCATATACAGTTACCAAATCCAGACACTATTGTGGATGCCAACAAGTGCTTGCTGACAGGAGCCTGATATAGCTGTCTCCTGAGAGGCTCTGCCAGTGCCTGACAAATACAGAGCTTAATGTGGATGCTCTCAGCCAACCATTGGACTGAGCACAGGGTCCCCAATTGAGGAGAAAGGATCCAAGGAACTGAAGAGGTTTGCAGCCCCATAGGAGGAACAACAATATGAACCAACCAGTACTCCCAGAGCTCCCAGGGATTAAACCACCAACCAAAGAGTGCATATGGAGGGACCCATGGCTCCAGCTGCATATGTAGCAGAGGGTAGCCTTGCCAGACATCAATGAAAGGAGAAGCCTTTGGTCCTGTGAAGGATTGATGTCCCAGTGTAGGAGAATGACAGGACAGAGAAGAGGGAGTGGGTGGGTTGGTGAGCAGGGGGAGGGGCAATGGAGTAGGCTGTTTTCAGAGAGTAAACAAAGAAAGGTAATAACATTTGAAATGTAAATAAAGAAAATATCTAATTAAAAATTGTAAGCCATCTATTGTCAATTAAGGATAATGGAATGGGAAATAGAATGGGGCATCAATGTAGAACAGAGAAGAGGAAAAGACCTATAGAAAGAAAACAACGTGTGATTGCTATTCTTGGTTTTCTACTTGACTACATCTGGAATTAACTAAAACCCAAAAATAGGGAGGGTATATCTGTGAGAAATGTTTGCTTAATTTGAGGTAGAAAAATCATTTTCTAATCCATATCTTTGAGACTGGAAGACACACCTTTAATCCAAATCTTTGAGGTGGGAAGACTACCCTCTCTAATTTGGGCCACTTGCCTTCTGCTGCAAGCCTATATAAGACATGGAAGAAGGAAGCTTTCACTCTCTGCCTGCTTGCTCTCACTTTTCTAGCAAGTGCATTTCTTCACAGTCCTTAGAGCCTACTTCTTTGGTATTTTAGCATATACTTATATATATGCATACACATATGTATACATAAGGATATACACACATATATCTCTGTCTCTCAGTCTCTCATATGTATATATATATATATATATACTATTTATATATATATACATATATATATACGTATATATACACACACATGTGAGAGACAGAAAGAGACAGAGATTCATTATATCAGCTCTGTTACTCCTGAGAATTCTAATATAGAAGGCAACCTATCTATCTGATTTACAAGTTTCCTAGCTAAGCTAAAGCCTTGACCAAAACCGAAGTCATATGGCCCTTTTTTTTACTTCTTGGTCTATACCAACTCCATCTCTACTTTGGTTCAGGGAATTACCTAATTTTAAGATGCTCCCCAATTCAAAAATTATCCATAGAATAAAGCCTTTGACATCTTAGTCTTTTTAAGTATTTTTAAACAGTTTGATTTGAATGAGATCGAGACAAGTCTTAGATCCTTTTGAAGTTTCAGAGGACAGAGTATGATGAACAACCCTCACTTTCTACTTCCTTGGGGACTGCTTTGGACTAGAGGCAATTCTTTCTCCTGATCTGTTCTGCTGTGTTTCCTTGAGGCATAAATTTCAGGCTTTGATTCTTCAAACGTGTTAGCAAACCTATTGTTTAATAGGTTACTGCATTTATATTCTTACTTCCATCTGGGATTCTTTGGGCAAGCTGAAAATCCACTGGTAGCCTTAAGGTAGTGTAAGCAAACTATGTCTGAAATATAGGCAGACCTATTTGTGCCTTTTCACAATGTTAAGGTTTACTAACAATAAATTCACAATATCAATTTAATTCACTTTAATTCAACAAGTAATATTAACTTTTCTTGGTTATTGTATTAGTTAGTAACTTTTCTTGTTGTTGTAACAAAATACCTAACAAAAGCAAAAGGCTTATTTTGGCTTGTCGTTTGAGGGTGCAGTCTATCATAGTGGTAAAAGCTAAGAACCAGGAACTTGAGACTGCTGGTCTTATCTCATGCACCATCAGGAAGCAGAGAGAGATGGATGCTGGTACTCAGCTCCCTTTCTCATTTTTATTCAGTCTAAGTCTCATGGGATGGTGTGGCCCATATTGAAGGTAGGTCTTCTTCCCACTTCAATCAATCCAGTTTAAGAACTTTCTCAAAGATCTGCTCAGAGGTTTGTCTCCTATGTGATTCTGGGTCTCATTAAGTTGAAAAGTATTATTAATTAGTTGTTACAGCTTTTGATAATCACAGGTCCTTTAATTACAGTCTTAATTTCTAATATTAACATCAGATTGTACTATAACTTTTACATATGAAATACAAGCACAGAATGGCTAAAAGGAGTTAGAGTAGAGTAGATGTTAGGTTCACAGAGGCCTTGCTGAAGGCAAGAAGCGGAACTGATAGAGATCCAGTCATGTATTTGGTTAGCTATTAACCTAGTAAACAAGCCACAGTGATCACCCAGTCCCTGGTCCTCAGCTCCACCTCAACTTTAGAACTTGAACTTCTTTTTGCCTCTCCCCAAGCAGTCCTTAATCTAAACTCAATTATCTCAATCAGAAGTTGCTCTCAAACCTGGTGTCAGGCTGAAGTCTACTCCATGGCCAAAGATTTCCCAACTACTCAAAATGATAGAGATTTATTGAATTCCTGGGGATGACTAGGGGCCTTAGTTTCTTGAGTTTCTTGATTTAAACTACTTAGCACATTTTTAAAAGTAAGATCAGGGAACCCATGGATTTGGTTTGAAATGGGCAGCTAGGCAACATAATAAGTTTTTATCTAATTTCCATAGAAACAATACCTCTTTCAGATAGTACTAAAGTCCCTGAAATGAAAGGTGGTTTTGTGATTTATTGTTATTTTGTGTCTTTTATCTGCACATATGTAATATACTACATACATGCCTGGTACTCATGAAGGTCAGAAAAAGGGTTGGAGCTCCTTGTACTAGAGTTATACATGTTTGTGAGTGGACATGTGAGTGCTGGGAATTGAGCTCAAGTCCTCTGCAGGAGCAGCAAGTAGTCTTAACCACTGAGCAATGTCTCCAGATCCAGAATAGGAAGTCCAAAATAGTCATTTCTGAAGTTTTTCTCTCTTGTATTGACCTGGAAATAATATTCCCATTAATAAAGGAATAAGGAATCTTCCTCTCTAACATTAGCAACTGGATAAGACCTCCACCAGTCTATGAGCTGTATGTACCCTTCTATATACCGTTCAGAAGCATAAAACAGGTCGGTGGCTCAAATTTATCCACTTTATCACTTAGCACAGCATTTTGATGAGACACATGATTCACAAAGAGAAAATTGCACACCACAAACTTATAGCATTGCTGATTAAAGTAATTAGAAGAGTGCTGGAAAGATGGTTCAGTAGGTAACGATGCTGATCCAAGCCTGGTAACATTGGATCCATCACTGAAACCCATGTGATAGAAGGAGAGAAGTCTTACAAGTTGTCCTCTGACCTCCACACGTGTCCCATAGCACACCTATATGCATAATTGAGGACCTTCCCTTGACACACAGGTTTATGTCTGTTCTATGTGACCCTTAACTCCCAAAATGTCTTTCTTCTCAAACTTTCTTTCCTCTCCTTAACCTATTACAATGGAAGATTTGACTCAATGACAGGTCACTTGCTTACCTGAAGTAGTTTCTCTTATTCTCCTTGACCGTGATGATCCAGTAGACTATCTTATGTGGCTTCCCTTGATTATCCTGTACCCTTCTGTCTCTTTAACTCTCATTTCCCCTTTGCCTCAGATTCCCTCAATCCTCTGTGACCTCAGGGGCCCAAGAACTATGAATGTGGGAGGAATAATATGGAAAGCTAATGACATCCTACAATATTTCTGCTTATATTGCCCCAGTATTTTCTAAAACCCAAATCAAGCCAAGGTTGCAGATTTCCTCATTCTTTGTCTCAGTCTTTCAGTATTCCTGGAGTTCTGGCAGAAAATAAAGCATTTTACTTGACCTCATAAACTTAAGGATCAAAAAATCAAATAGTGCAAGCGTATTTCTCCAGTTTCTTTGCCCCAAAACTTCACAAAACTTCATAGTATCTCAAAAATCATGTGAATCAATCTATTGCTCAAAGGAGACAACGTGGGAAATTGACCTTGGATAGAAGATTTTCAAGATGACAGAGTGAGACCACATTCCAATTTCATCTCCCTTTTTGCCCCAACCTTATTGCTTATTCATACCTTCTAATTCCTTCCCTATCCATATTCCTTTTTTTTTGCTTCAGTTTTATTTTTAGAAACAGACAAGGCACAAGCCATCTGCAGGTGATAGCCAGGAAGACTTACTAGCCTGATCTCATATTCACAGACAGAAGCCTCTACTATGGGACCTTCATGGGGCCTAGGCACCTTTGGGAACCTGAATTAGAGTGTGAGACAGATAGAGCCTTGGTTTGGGCCTTGAGCTTCAGTGGGCAGAACCTGTGATCCTTGTCAATATGGGCACAGGCATACTTCAAAACCTTGGGGGTAAATAATGAAGAAGGCAAGTTGATGGAACTTGAGGTTATCTTTTAGGATCATGACCTAAATATTTTTTGAACTTTACAAGAGCCTCGACATTTATATTCATGTTTTTCAAATTGTTTGTCTGCTTCTTCTTGGCAAAATTTGTGACTGGGATTTCTTGCTATCATTTCTGAGACATCTTCAGAACTGGTTAGTATAATATGGTTCGTAGAATAGATTGTGTCTACATTATAATGGGTGGTTCCAAAAATGCTTGGAAGGGGAAGGGGATAAAAGCCTTCCTTTTTGTGAGATCCTCTCACCATATAAGCCAGGATAAGCTTGAATTGCCTGTGTAGCACAGTCTTACCCAAAAATCTCTATCCTCTTGCTTTCACCTCTGGAGTGCTAAGACTACAGATACACACCTACACTCAACTTTGGTTTGTAACTTCTGAGTCTGCATATTCCCATGGCATAACCCTCAGGTGTCAGTCACAACAGCACTTTCTACTTATATATTACATCTCTATTTTTCCCATTTCGTTCCTTTTTCTTCCTCAATATCCACATTAATTTTTTTTCTGGCTTAGACTTATGAGGCTAATGTCACCTACAATTGTTAACGTTATCCATTAGTCTCCCACTCTTTTCCCATTCGTTCTTTCTACCCTTGTTTTTCATTTGTTTGCTTCTTTGTTTTTTCTTCTTTTTTGTTTATTTGTTTGTTTGGTTGGTTGGTCTGTTGGTTTGTTGTTGTTATTTCGGGATTTTGTATGTTTTTCTTTTTGTTTGTGTGTTGCTTTGTTGGGACTCTGCTATGCATTTCAGTCTGCCTTGAAGTAGCAATGGTCTTGCTTCAGCCTCCTCAGTGCTGGGATTATATGTCTGCCCCACCAAGCCTGACATATTCTTCCTAACACCCTATCCCTTTTTGACTTAGGATCTTACTCTGTAGACTTGGCTAGAACTTGCTATGTAGACCAAGCTGACCTCAAACTCATAGCAATCCACCTGCCTCTACCACTTGCTAGATCAAAGGTATGACCCCATCTCTAGCCACCACTTCTAAACAAATAGTTCTTCCCTACTCATATCTACTATGCCTATCCCAATCTGTACCAAGGTCCCACCCAACACATATCATGTATTATCATAGCCTACCTATAGCCTGGATATTTTCAAGAGGAATATTTGTTTCCAATGTTCCATTCATTGATGAGATCTGTTGTAATGAAACCTATCAGAGGTTTAAGGAGTGAATGTCACCAGGCCAGTTTCAGAGAGGGGACACTACACTGATAAAATACGACATATTTTTTTTTAACCTCAAACCTTGTTAGATACTCCCCTTCATAAATGTGTATCCTCTCATATTTATTTCACCCATTGGAATTTAATGTAGGTCTTTAGGTCAGGAGTCAACCTTCTTACAAAGCAGAGCAATTAACCACCTCTGCAAATATACATTCTCAGCAAGTGATAAGATAGAGGCGGCAAACAATCTTAGGTTGAATTCTATATTCCAGTTTTCCTGAAGAAGTAATCCTGTGAGTTTCTGAAAAAACTTGTATGCAATTCTCATGTTTTCCAAGATGTCACTTGTCACTTGTACTACCAATAGTATCTCCAAAAATACCCAAACATCTTGAGAAATGCTTGGAATCAAGAACCAATTGTCTATCCTGGCTAAGTAGAAGATGTGCTCTTGTATTCATCTGTGACCATTAATGATATACATCCCTTCAAAGCTGTTGAATATATTTTTATTGAATTAACACAACTGTGAAGGCAAGTAATAAGTTTGCTTACTGAATAGTATTTCCTTGGCTTTTGGAATTATGTGACTGTGATGGTTTGTATATGCTTGGCACAGGAAGTGGTGCTATTAAAAGTTGTGGCTCTGTTGGAGTGGGTATGGCCTTGTTGGAGTAGGTATGTCACTGTAAGTGTGAGCTTTAAGACCCTCATCCTAGCTGCCTGGAAGCAGTATTCTGCTAACAGCCTTCAGATAAAGATGTAGAATTCTCAGCTCCTCCTGTACCATGCCTGCCTGGATGCTGTCATGTTCCTACCATGATGACAGTCAACTGAACCTCTGAACCTGTAAGCCAGCCTCAATTAAATGCTGTCCTTATAAGAATTGCCTTGGTCATGGTGTCTCTTTACAACTGTACAAGCCTAACTAAGACAGTGACATTTTTGAGTAGTTGGGAAGGATATCTTTCCATAGATATCCCAATAGTTATAGTTGTTAGGCCAGTCCTGTTCTAAAGGTCAGTTGTTTTCCCTCTGATAGGAATACCCTGTATGTTCTATCATGTCTAACCAAGACTAGGATCATTGTTCTGTCTTCATAGATGACCCAGTCTGTGATTAATGACAGAAGACCAAGAACCCCACAAACTGTTCCTTCAATCTCCTGAGGGAACCTTGCCAACTGAGATTTTAAATCTTATACATCTTCTAATTTTGTTTTATCTACTAACAGAGTTGGTCAAGTTATTTTTATAAGACAAGAGGGGGAACCATAAAAGAATAAAAGATATCTTATTTATAATGAATCTCTTTATATGTATGTGTGTGTGTGCAGGTATGTATGAATATCATATAAACAATGTGTGTGTGTGTGTGTGTGTGTGTGTGTGTGTGTGTGTGTGTGTACAGGATTTAGGATTTATTAGAATGACTTAGAGACCAGATATCCCAACAATGGCTGTCTGTGAGCAGCAGGTTCAGGAATCCAATAGTTGTTTAGTCTACCAGACTGGATGTTTCAGCTGGTCTTCAGTATACACTGGAATCCCAAAGAAATAAGCTCAGATGCCAGTGAAGACATAGACTTGCCAGCAAGGTAAGAACAAGCAGGAAGAAAGCAAAAGCTTCCTTCTTCCATGTCCCTATATCGGCTTCCAGCAAAAGGCATGGCCCAGATTAGAGGTAGGTTTTTTTTCACCTCAAATATCTGGATTAAAGGTGTGTCTTCCAACTTCAAGATCTGAACTAAAGATGTGTCTTTCTACCTCAAAGGTCAAAATTAGAAGTGGACCTTTCCACTTCAGTTAAGGAAAAAACCCTCAGAGGTGTGTATGTCATGACTAATTTCCAAATGAAAACAATAACCAGGTCATCATAATGACTAAACATAACTATAGCACATACAATTGCAAATGCATTGTATATTTAACCAGGTTACAGTTATGCCTAAAAAGATATAACTATCCATTGTACAACCCCAAGCACATTATACACTTAGAATAGATGACAGTGTCACTGGAGGATTATTTTTTTAGTATCTCAAGCTTTATATATCCCACTTATACATTCTAGGACTAGGGAAATAATCATAGGATGTGTTTGGGAACACACTGAACCTACTGTGAGTCAGAATTCAGCCAAAATTCTATTAATCACCTGACCTTCATAAACCTCTACTTTAACTACAGCGCCACAATATTTCTTGGAATTTCCCAGAATCAGCATTAACTTAGAACCAGCATCCAACAGACCTTGGGAAGTCTGATTGTTTACTTTCACCCATTATATAGCTACCCTTGTAAAAGGCCACAGGTCCCCATAGGGAAGGACTTGGAAAAGGCTAACAGTCAAACTTTTACGTATTTGGTCCTGCCTTTATGGACGCCCCATTCTCAAGGGAACCTGGCCTTCCCTTCATTCAATGGTTTGTGGGTCTGCAAACTAGCTCAAGTCTGGAAATTGATTCATGGGCCAAGACTACCTTTCTTTCAAGTGTTTGAAAAGTTTTCTCACTTATACAGATCAAACAAATTTCAGTAGGCTTTTTATCAATTTCATGCCTGGAAACACCAAAGGTCCATATGAGTCATGCCACTATAAAATTCATGTTGCCTGTGCTGACCATTATGGGTTAGGCCATTATGGACATTGTTTTGTCTGTGCTTCCCATTACAATAGCTATGATCATCTTGCCTTTGGCAATTCAGTGCTTCTACCTGGCCCCTGCTACCACAGGGCCAAATTAAACTCATTCCTGCTGGTACAAGGATAATGGGTTATTGCTGTGGCAGACCTGACTATTTTGTGAGGGGGGCTATGGAAGGATTTGGAACATTGGGCTAGAGGAGGCTTGAGAGTTCAGTGGGCTGTTCTGTCAGAGCCATGAAGATGGGAATGTTGAGAGCAATTCAGATCTGTAGTTCTGACTTGTGAAATTTCAGAGGAAAGCTAAGATCATACTGAGATATTTGTGTGAAAAATGTGCAGTGTCTGGTCAGCTGGAGCTGAAGAATTGACTGTGGTTAATAAGAGACCAGAGGCACTTAAGTAAGACCTTTGTTTTGCTGGGACAATGGATGCTGGTCATCTGGGGCTGAAGAATTAGCTGACATTAAGAAGAGACCAGCATCATTGATGTGAAGTCATCTAGAATATGTTTCTTCAGGATGAGTACACAGAAGTTGTGTTCCAGAGGCACCCAAGATTGCTGTACCTCAATCCAGCAGGTGAAGTTGGTAGTATAAAGAGTCAACCAGCTGGTATTGGTTTTGAATACACGGAGGGTTCATGGAGAACAACTGAGGCTGGGCACTGTGAGAGGCCAGGAGAGGCCATTGCTGAAGGTGTAGCCTCTGTAGCAGTTGAAGGTCCAGGATTGAAGTGGCTCTGGCTAGTTTTATATCAACTTGACACAAGCTAGAATCATTTGAAAGGAGGGAAACTCAACTGAGAAAATTCCTCCATAAAAATCCATATGTAGGGCCTTTTCTCAACTAATGATCAATGGGGAAGGATGAACCATTGTTGGTGATACCCTCCCTAGGCTGGTGGTCCTGGATTCTTTAAGAAGGGAAGCTGAACAAGCTGTGATGAATAAGCAAGCAAACAGCATCCCTCCATAACCTCTGATTCAGCTCCTGCCTCCAGGTTCCTGCCCTGTTTAAGTTCCTGTCCTGACTTCCTATGATTATGAACAGTGATAAGGAAGTATAAGTCAAATAAACCCTTTCTTTCCCATCTTGCTTTTGTTCAGTGTTTCATGATAGCAGTAGTAACCCAAACTAGGAAACTTTTCATGCCTTTTTTTGTGATCATTTGTGCACAACCTCATTTTAGAAGCTCATAGAGTAGCTATCTTTGTAAGTCTTGATAAGTTGCCTGCTAGTTGTCTAATGTCAGTCAAGGCCCAAAGAGCTCCTGGGAGACAGAAGAGTGGGAAAGAAAAGAAAAGTACGAGGAAGAGAAAAACAGGGAAATGTCTATGTGAGGTTAAAGAGGTGGATCAGAGTTTAAAAGCACTGGTTGTTCTAGAGGACCAAAGTTCAGTTCCCAGAACCAACCTAGTGGCCCACAAACATCTGTAACTCCAGTTCCAGGAGACTCCAACAACCTCTTCTAGACTCCACGTATCTGAACTCATGTGGTGCACAGACGTACACTGAGGCACACATACATACTCATAAAATAAAATAAGTGAATACAGCTTTTTAAAAGTATGATTAAAAAATAAAGCCAATGCAAGAAAACCTTGCTCTCTCATTTTATAATAAGAAATGATGAATGGCACATCAATGAGTGTTTTACATATTGTAGGTCCCTGGAAATAGCCTCCCCAAATATAGCAAGAAAATAAAATGCTGTGATCTTTCCCCTTCAAAAGTCCTCTGGCTACTGAAGTAGTAAGATGAAACAAACATCCAAAGGGCAGGATTTCTATTATTGAAATTTCGTCAGGGAAAGGGAAATTACAAATTGTTATACAATTTTTCTGGAACAATGCATTCCTAAGCTCTTCCCAGACATACTCCTACCCACTGGTCATCCCTTAACAAAGAATTCATGCACACAAATATGCCAGCAACCAATTTCAGAGCTGAGATATACCTGGATCTTGCTCTGAAGT
This sequence comes from Tokudaia tokunoshimensis, assembly GCA_036184795.1. NCBI lineage: Eukaryota > Metazoa > Chordata > Mammalia > Rodentia > Muridae > Tokudaia > Tokudaia tokunoshimensis. Next base: position 2,057,798 of record BTHU01000023.1, on the reverse strand, counting down.
ATGCTGGTGAGCTGGATTGATCTCTTCCAGAGGCTTCAAACATAAGCTATTCACAGGTTTCCGTGTCCTGCCCAGCAGCATGGTAACACTCACTCACTTGCAAGTGTTAAGCAGCTGCCCTGGGCCAGCCTCAGTGAATATGAAAGTGAACAACACTGAGCAATGATTAAAGAGCTGATGAACTTAGTTTAACTTCTACATTTATTTGGTCAGCAATGTGTTCTTCCAGAAATAGCTAAGTCAAACATTTTTACTACCTGAATATCTGGTGATTAACTTCAGAGACCTGATGTTCTAAGTATGGATACAAGAGGTCAAAGGTCAGTAGGAAAGATGGATCCTGAAGGTCTAACATCCTGACTGATAAATGACCTCAATCAAAATTCCATGTACTCTTATAGGAACCACTGATGTATCCCTACCCACATAACCTACTCTTTTTATTCTTGTTCTGATTCCAATGCTAGAAAAACAATCTCTTTTCATATTTAATTTTGAAATATATCAGATCAAACAGAGCAAGGAGAAATGAAAGAGCAAAAGAAAGAGTTCATTAGAACAGTTGTATGGGGTGATGTCACTGGTCCAGCTCACCTAGCCAGTTATGGGAACTATCATGATCATCTTCCATGAGGTGTACCTCAAAGACTAGGCCACATCTTGTCTTCTGCCAGGAATGGGGTTTGTGAAGATAAGTTTTGACAGAGCACTTCCTATTGAAGTGACTTATTCAGGAAAGGCTAGGTGGGGGAGGAGATGCTAGTTGGAGTACATGATCCATAATCCAAGCAGGGGACCAGATTCACCCTGATCCTATGCAAAAGCTGTGAAGCACAGACTGACTGATCAGAGATTGTTTAGGGTCTACAATAAGGATGGTGGGGCATAAAAATTGCAGACATTTTTCTCAACAGAACTGGGCAGCTAGAGAAAAAGAAGCTTGTTAGGTTTCAGCCATTCTAGTAGCTGGAATATGGAAAGACAAGTGAAAGGAATCCAAATCAGGCATCAACAACAACCGACACATGTACCTCATCACCTAAGATCTTTTCTTCTGAAAAGCATGCATGGGCAAACTTTTCTATGTAAACAGCCAGACAGTAAATGGCTTAAGTTTTTACATGCCAAATGATCTCCATTACAACCATTCAATCCTTGTTATAGCACAAAAGCAGCAATGAACAATTTATTATAAGTTCAAAAGGCTGTGTCCTAATAAAATTCTATTTATAAGAGCAGGCAGATTGTACCTATCCTCTTTAAATCCAGGGCCAAGGATATGCACATCTAAAGAGTCCCATCAAGATGTGTTCCACCCAGCATTGACTCATCATTATCTGGACTTTAGTCTCATCCTGTAAAATGTTCTGAGAAGTTATTAAAAGTGTGAGAAATATCTTTCTACACAGACCATGGCTTTGCCCTCTCCTAGCTTGAGATTTCTGGGGCAATTCCCATTTCTTTTGGTTTTATTGTTTCAATAATCTAATAGTCCTATTGAAAAGACATGTGGCTCTTTAGAATATCTTAATTTGTGTCAGGCCCATTACATGGCCACATTAGAGAATCCTCCATTTATGTGGTTTCTTGGGGTACAGAGTATTAGTTCAAGTTCAGTATCACCTTCAACTCCTTCCGCACTATAATCAGAGAAATAATGTCTGGCATAGAACACATGGCAACGGGGCCCCAGATGTGAATCAATGAGAACTAGAATCTTCTAAGATTTATGTCAAATTTAGTAACCTTAAGGTACTACTGGAAGGTCAGTCCTGCCTTTTTCTTCTTGCCTTCCTGGAATTTCAGCACTCAACAAACAATTTTTGGAACACACAATGTACTATTAGAGTAGCACTAAAGACCTATTAAGGGAAATGCTTTCTGCATAAGAGAATGGAATCTGTGCTCTGTGTGGACACCTAACATTACAGTTGGATCAAGCCAATAACCTGGCTAAGATGTTATGGAAAGTTGAACAGAGATGATCACTCAGGCAATTGAAAGTCTTTATTCCAGCTGGCTGGAACTACACCCTGGGTGCAGCCTTGACTCTCCAGAACATAGGGATTTTAAAGTCCAGAGCCATATCCTGGCACCTTGTCTGGCAGCTGCAGGGGGACCTCACAGAAATAAGCAGTGTGAAGTAAGCAGTTTAATAGAAGTTAAAATAAGTGGTCAATTGGAGGTGGTTCCTAGAATAGAGTTGGGTAGTTTTCTGTGGGATTCTCCATCATGGAGATCAGATTCTAGTTTAACCTGGAATGGCCTCAGCAAAAATACAAGATGGAGGAATTTCTGTATTGTCTTGTCTGTTGACAAAGGGACCAACCCTAGGAAAGTAGGTTTATTTTAAGCCAAGCTATAGAGATAGGTAGAATAATCATTCCTTTCATAAGATACTGTAATTTTCGTTCCTCAAATTTCTGTGTCCAGAAGAGGCCCTACAAGCTTAGCAGCAGTGAAGTTAGCAGGGTCTGCCCAGCTTTCCTGAGTCCAGAAAGGTAAAACATTTCCTTTTTCTTTTTTTTTCCTGTCTCTTTCAGATGCTAGCCAGGACCTAAGTATGCTTTTTAGTATACATTGTGCTTTCTTGCTCTTTGTCTAAAACCACCCTCCATACTATGTGGCTACCTGCTGCTGTGTGGTGGACCTTCATGCCTCTAATTCAACCAAAATATTTTATTTTTCTTCTTTCCTCCACCCTCCTCTTCCAGACACCTGCTGAGATTTACAGCTTGTGCCATGAGGGTTTTTCCTTTATGCTCCAATAAAATTGTCATTAGGTAGGCATTGCAGCACATGCCTTTAAACCTTCTAGTACTGGATACTCAGTAGCAAATGTAGCCTGGTAACATAGCAAACTCTAAGCCATCCAGTGTTATGTAGTAAACAAAAGTTGTAATCAAGCTTATATTTGAGCCCATTCTTAAATTACTTTTAAATTAATTTACTAATGAGACTAGGGACTCCAAGAGGGGAACCCAATTTCCCTGGTATCATCTAGTGACTTCAAATAGATCCTCCAAAATTCTAGTAACAAGGGTGGCTAAAGATCTCGATCTCTCTCTCTCTCTCTCTCTCTCTCTCTCTCTCTCTCTCTCTCTCTCTCTCATTAGTTTATTTAGTTGAGTCTAGGACTTAAATTGACACAAAAGATGTCATGATCAGAAAAGCATAAGTTTTAGTTTACATGAACATAATGATGCCCAGAAGACAGTTAAGACCCAAATAAATGGTCAAGGCAAAAAGCTCTTATATCTTTTACACAAAGAACAGTCAATTTGTTAAGAGAATAGTTCTGATTTGGAGCAGCAAATTCTAGAGGCATATAAAACTATTAGATAAGATTTTATTTACACAAACTCATTACAGCAGCAATTCTTCATAATAGATAATGGGCTATCTATTTAACTTAGCACACAAAAGGCTTTTTTTTTTCAAAAGGAATTTTTATGGTTTCTCTGGGTAAAAATAGGGTGAGGAAATTAGTTCAAACTACCCTTTCAGTGTCTGTAACTTTCCAGGTACCTTCAGCTGGAAAAAAAAATCAATGTGAGAAAGGCTTATTTGGACATAGCATGTATGTCTGATAATGTGTTAGGTACTGAATGTTAGAACAAAGAAGTCAAACTTCTTTACCTTCAGATGACTTCCTGAAAGTTAACTTTGAGAAACCCAGAAGAGTCAGCCCTAAATTTTGATCCCTATAATTATGAGAATCAAAGTACACGATAAAATATTCTGCAGCCAAAATGTACAGCATTGTTACAAAGAGGGTCTTACTACGTAGTTATGGTGAATAAACAAGGCAATGTCTACAGTCTTTGTTTTTTGCAGACCTCTTTATGCAGTAACTCAATGAGAAATATCTCATGCCTTGTATGGAAATTTTCATTTAATAACCTATGACTTCTGGAAGTAACATTGTACATACATACAAGGTAATTCCATTCAAATTCTTTTTTAAGTTTATTTTAAAGTAAGCTTACTAACTAATAGGTTTTCATAAGACTTTATCTATAGGTCCTTTGTACACAGTACATATCTAATTCTAATTTTTCATCACATAGTGCACAATTGCCTCAAATAGTATAAAATATCTTGAAGCATCTCTAAGCAACCAAATGAAAGACTTGTTTGATATGAACATCAAGATATTTGTACGATTAACATAGTAAAAAACAAATGGCCATCCTACCAAAAGTGACTTACAGATTTGATACACACACACACACACACACACACACACACACACACCAAAACAAAACAAACAAGCAAAAAAGAATAGCTAAAACAATCCAGAATAGTAATAGAACTTCTGGAGGTCTCACAGTCCCTGATTAGAAGATGTACTACAACTTCTCTCTGGAGGGGTACAGCTAGGAGTGCACAAGGCATAAGATCAGTGGAGCAGCTGGGACAGGAGTCTTCCCTTCCAGCCACCATCTGCAGCAGGGAACCAGGCAGCTCCAAAGCCTTCTGTGCTTAGCCCACCAGGAGAGAGTGATCTCCCAGGAGTACAGACACAGGTTTACAGACCCATAGGAGGGGCAAGCTCCAGCCAAAGACAATAAGACCAACTAACACCAGAGATAACAAAATGGCAAAAGGCAAGCACAAGAACCCTACCAACAGAAACCAAGGCTACTTGGCAACATCAGAGCCCAGTTCTCACACCACAGCAAGTCCCAGATACCCCAACACACCGGAAAAGCAAGAGTTGGATTTAAAGTCTCTTCTCAACGATGCTTTTAGAGAACATCAAGAACATAAATAACTCCCTTAAAGAAATACAGGAGAACATGGGTCAAATGGTAAAAGCCCTCAAAGAGGAAACACAAAAATCCCTGAAAGAATTACAAGAGAACACAAACAAACAAGTGAAGGAACTGAACAAAACCATCCAGGATCTAAAAATAGAAGTAGAAACAATAAAGAAATCACAAAGTGAGACATCTCTGGAGATAGAAAATCTTGGAATGAAATCAAGGGTCATAGATGCAAACATCAACAACAGAATACAAGAAATAGAAGAAAGGATCTGAGGGGTTGAAGATACCATAGAAAACATTGTCTCAACAGTTAAAGAAAATGCAAAATGCAAAATACTCCTGAGCTAAAACATCCAGGAAATCCAGGACACAATGAGAAGACCAAACCCAAGGATTATAGGTATAGATGAGAGTGAAGATTTCCAACTTAAAGGGCCAGTAAGTATCTTCAACAAAATTATAGAAGAAAACTTCCTTAACCTAAAGAAAGAGTTGTCCATGAACATACAAAAAGCCTACAGAACTTCAAACAGACTGGACCAGAACAGAAAGTCCTCCCGGCCCATAATAATCAAAACACCAAATGCACTAACAAAGAAAGAATATTAAAAGCAGTAAGGGAAAAAGGCCTATCAGAATTACACCAGATTTCTCACCTGAGACAATGAAAGCTAGAAGATCCTGGGCAGATCTCATACAGACCCTAAGAGAACACAAATGCCAGCCCAAACTACTATACCCAGCAAAACTCTCAATTACCATAGATGGAGAAACCAAGATATTCCATGATAAAATCAAATTTACACAATATCTTTCCACAAATCCAGCCCTACAAAGGATAATAGATGGAAAACGTCAACACGAGGAGGGAAACTACAGCCTAGAAAAAGCAAGAAAGTAATCTTTTTCCAACAAACCCAAAAGAAAGTAACCACACAGACATAAAAAGAACATCAAAAATAATAGGAAGCAACAATCACTATCCTTAATATCTTATAATATCAATATACTCAATTCCCCAACAAAAAACATAGTCTAATGGAAATATTTTTCATGTAAAACTTCAATTTTATCAGAAAATGTTTGTGATTCCTCTTTCTTTTTTTTTCATTTTCTATATTTTTTTATTTACATTCTGAATGATTTCCCTTTTTCCCAGTTCCTCTCTCCCCGAAAGTCCCATAAGCCCTCTCCCCTCCCCCTGTTCCCCATTCAACCCCCTCTCGCTTCTCTGTCCTGGTATTCCCCTACATTCAGTCTTTCCAGGACCAGGGCTCTCTCCTTCCACCTTCTTGGAAATCTATGGATATGTGAATTGTTTCAATTTAGTAATGTTTTTATGTCTACCATTTTAACTGTATTATTTTCCATGATAATCTTTAATTTGAACATTTTTTCTATATATTTCTTCAATTTTATCAGAAATATTTTCCATGTAAATCTTCAATTTTGTCAGAAAATGTTTATAATTCCACTTTTAATGAATTTAGGAATATTTTTATGCCTGCCATTTTATCGGTGTAATTTTCTATGATAATCATCATTTTTAACATTTTTCTATATTTTTCTTCAATTTTATCAGAAATATTTTCCATGTAAATCTTCAATTTTATCAGACAATGTCTATAATTTTACTTTCAATCAACTTAGGAATGTGTTTATACCTTCCATTTTGTCTGCATAATTTTCCATGAAATAGTCAGTTTTAACATGTTTTTATATATATTTCTTGAATTTTTTTAGAAATATTTTCCTTGTAGATCTTCAATTTTATCAGAAAATGTTTATAATTCCACTTTCAATAAACTTAGAAATATTTTTATGCCTACCATTTTATCTGTATAATTTTTCATGATAATCTTCAATTTTAATGTTTTTCCATATTTTTTTTCAATTTTATCAGAAATATTTTCCATGTAAATCTTCAATTTTATCAAAAAATGTTGATAATTCTACTCACTGTGGAATTTATTATAGAGGTTACTCCAAAAACTAAAAATACAATTGTCATGTGATCCAAGCATAGCACAACTGAGCATAAACCCAAAGAATTCTATATCGTACCACAGAAAAACATGTATATCCATGTTTGTACCTGCATTATTCACAATAACCAGAAATTCAACTATTCTAAATGTCCATCAACATATGAATGCATGAGGAAAATGTTGTGCACATACATGACAGAATCCTATACAAACATAAAGAAAATGAAATCATGCTATTTGCAGGAAAATGGATAGAAGCCAAAAATTATTATGTTAAGCTAAATAAGTCAAATTCAGAAATATAAATGGTACATTTTCTCTTATATTCAGAACCTGGAGTGTGTGTGTGTGTGTGTGTGTGTGTGTGTGTGTGTGTGTGTGTGTGTGTGGTGTTATTCATGAAACTAGAAAGGGTATCATGAGTGGGAAGAATGTGATTTTAAAGGAGAGGAGAAAGAAGCTGGAAATGGAGTAAATCTGTAAGAAAGGAAAGGATAAGCTATTTATAGAAGGGAAGGGAAGGGAACTATCTTGAGAGGGTGGGAGACACAAAGGAGGACAGTGGGGAGTAGAATGAATGAGGACAAAGTATAATGATCCATAAGTATGAAATTGCCATAATGAAACACATTACTTTGTATGTTAGAGTACAATGCTAGTTTCAAAGAAAGAAAACTTGTGACATCAAAAGCAAAAACTCAATATGTTTGAGGAAAGGAATGTATTCCAGTGCAAAATATGAGCTGTGCCCACATCAGAGCTCTGCACCAAGTGGTCCAGACCAAAAGCAAAATAATTCCTCCTTTTGTGCAATGACTATACCATAGCACCGCACAATAGTACTCGGGGAGAGGTTTTAGATCTTTCTTTGTATGAAGAGAGCATGATAGTCATTCTTTTTTTTATTAGATATATTCACAGAAGGAACAACAATATGAGTCACCTAGTACTCCCAGAACTCCCAGGGACAAAACCATCAACCAAAGAGTACACATGGAGTTACCCATAGCTCCAGACACATAGGCAGCAGATGATGGGCTTGTTAGACACCAAAAGGAGGAGAGGCCCTTGGTCATGATAGTCATTCTTAAGAAGCTTACTCAGCCTAGCAACACAGCAAAGATATGAAGATGAGAAAGGGAATTTTAAATATAGGAAAAGGTACTGACATCTAAACAATGACACTGTTAAATTCTTATGCTGTGGAATTTCACATTGAAGCATCAACTGTGTAACATCATCGTTCTTTTTTTTTCTATTCTGCACACATAAAACTGACTTGATGAGTTAAAATAAAGTAGACTCCCCCTCTCTTGGCAGTATCCAGGATGATAAAGAGAACGTAATATTGGGTTCTTTCCCTCTAAAATTAATTAATTCCATTATATGAAAGCAATATTTTATTAGACAGTTACCCCTTTGAGGAAAATTACATGAAAATTAGCAATAATGCCATTTTAAAAGAACCATTCTGTTCAACCCCTCTCTTCCCAACAAGATTAATGACTCATGCATTTCATGGCAAACTCAGATCCATCAATTTGCTGAGGCATCTGGCCTAGACTCTAAAGGTCACATTCTACTACCTGGTGGAGCTGGGATACTCATGTTTCTCCCATACTTTAGTGTTCTGGCTTCTGCTGCAATTGTTGCATTCTTACATAGTTTGGGTCCCAGAACCCTGACTAGGCAATGATAAAATGACAGACACATATCAAAACACTGGATTCTAGTGGCCTTGGATACCTCAGATGGAGAAACTATAACACACCAGAATCTTGGTATAATAATTGTGTGCTTTTGAATAGGGAAGTGGGGTTATGGCATTCAACTGAGCAAAAAGGTGAAGTTATTACACACAGATAAACAAAGAAACAGAATTAACTGATCTCATTAGGAATAATCTCTGTAGGGGTGGGTTCGTCAGGCTGTAAACATTTTGAGGAAGAAAACTATGGTAAACATATTTTGTATACACTGTTAATGTCTGCACTCAGACAAGAGGAAGGCTTTGCCATCCCTCACTGGAGGAAGGCATGGCCACTCCCATAGGGATGAGGCATTGGAGTCCATGACATGGCTGTGCCCATGTCAACAATATGCATCCTCTCTGGACTTTACTCTTTCTCTACACATGATGATACCAGTTCAAATCCCATAACTTCTGTCTCAGTTTCATATTCTTACATATTGCTTACAAAAGTCCTACCTATGGTATGGGTGATACTTTTGAGATGTTATTATGCGTGAGTCCCCTGTGACCTGTAAATTTCACTGCTTTCTCCATCTGAATGATGTGGAAACAAAGGTTTAGGCTATGCCTGACATACCACATAATTTGTGTTAGTCCTAGTCTCATTAACTTAAATTAATGCTGCTCGTAAGCAGGCAGCCAGTGACACCTTCATACCCTGTGAGCTACCCACCAGAGCCAAATTAGTTTCTGCTAAAGCTCCTTCCCAGGGTCACATGGCTAGCATTTCACCACAAGTGAATAAAGAGTATAAAGACGAAGCAAGGAGAGGAGGTGTGGGACTAAGAAAATGTCACCTTGGACCTTTGCACATGTATAAACTGAAAACATGACGAACCCACTCCATGGGATGGTTAAAAGGAAGGTTCTGTAGATATGAGAGAGAAAGAGGACAGCCAGAGGCATCTAGAAGAGTCCAGGGCAGAGAAAGAAAGTAGACATAACAAGGCCTGTAGACTGGATGTGGCCAGAGATATCTACAAGAGAAAAGAAAAAGCAAGGGAGAGACAATAGAAAAAGCATAGTGAGAGAAGCAGGAGGGGAGGAGAGGTGATAGCGGGAGGGGATTATAAGGAAAATGGAAATTCTTTAGTTAAAAGGAAGGAAACTGTGAACTGTACAGAGCTTAGGATAGGAGAAGCAGTGAGAAGAGCTAGGACTTTTAAATGTGTAACAGGTGTTTGTGGTACCCTGGAGGCCAGCATGAGATTTGATATGTTAACAAACACTACAGGAAGCCATTTGCTCCTTCTGCCAGAAGTAAAGAAAGTAATTCCTTTTGGTAAATGAGAACCACTTTCACAATGAGAACCTGAGGAATGCTGGCTTTTATCGAAATATCAGAAATTCTTCTACAGTCTAGCTTGCACTCATTCCTGGATATTTGGATTGGAGTCTGGGTAATTAACATTTCCTTTTGACCTGACAGCATACACTTGGGTTCTTAAAAATTTAGCTGAGTATTTTGTTGCCCCTTCTAAGAAGTACTGAAGCATCCACATTTTGGTTTTCCTAATTCTTGGGCTTCATGTGGTCTGTGAATTGAATCTTGGATATTCTGAACTTTTGGAATAATATTCACTTCTCAGTGAGTACATACTGTGTGTGTTCTTTTGTGATTGGGTTACCTCACTCGGGATGATATTTTCTAGTTCCATCCATTTGCCTAAGAATTTCATGAAGTCATTATTTTTAATAGCTGAGTAGTACTCCATTGTGTAAATGTACCATATTTTCCGTATCCATTCCTCTGTTGAGGGACATCTGGGTTGTTTCCAGCTTCTGGCTATTATAAATAAGGCTGCTATGAACATAGTGGAGCATGTGTCCTTATTGCATGTTGAAGCATCTTCTGGGTATATGACCAGGAATGGTATGGAGACAAAGTGTGGAGCAGAAACTGAAGGAAGGGTCATCCAGAGACTGACTCACCTGAGGATCCATCCCATACACAGTCACCAAACCTGGATACTATTTTGGATGCTGGGAAGTACTTGCTGACAGGAGCCTGATATGGCTGTCTCCTGAGAGGTTCTGCCAAAGTCTGACAAATACAGAGGCAGATGCTCACAGCCAACCATTGGACTGATCACAGGATCCCTGATGGAGGAGTTGGAGAAGGGACTGAAGGAGCCAAGGGGGGTTGTATCCCCATGGAGGGAGCAACAGTATCAACAGGCTAGACCCCTCGGGACTCCAGGGGACTGGACCACAAACCAAAGAATACACATGGAGGGACCCATGGAGCTGGCCGCATATGTGGCAGAGATTGTCCTTGTTGGACACCAGTGGGAGGAGAGGCCCTTGGGCCTGAGGGTATTTGATGCCCAAGTAGGTGAGAATGCCAGGGAGGGAAGATGGAGGTCGGGGGGGGGCACTCTCATACAGGCAGGAGGGGAGAATGGAATAGGGGGTTTCTAAAGGGGAGACTTGGAAAGGAGAAAACATTTGAAATGTAAATAATGAAAATATTCAATTAAAAGAAAAAAGAAGAAAATTTAGCTGAATGTGCTGTCACAGGAAACTGGTAGGGAATTTGGAATCAGTTCATTCTAAGCTAGAAAGAATGGAGGAAAATCCCCCAAGGAATTGGTAGAAACAGAAAAGGGGTATTAGCATATTTTTATGGAAGAGTTTAATGAAAGGGAAGCATATGGGAGAAGTCATCACAAGGTTGCTAAAAAGAAATGGCTAAGTTTTCATTTAGTGAAGTGTCTCTGGAGATTCCAAGTCATTTAGAAAAGCATTCTGAAGGCACAGCCATTCAACTCCTTGATATGTGATCTCTTTTCTAAAGCACCATGACTGCCAAATGTTGTCATTCATTTATGAGCCCAGAGTTCACAGGACAGGGCATTTGCTGAACTCAAATTGAGAATGCTAGTAGCCTTAAGGATTCACTAGTGTGTTCCTGCTGGCTCCTCTCCTGAAGAAAACAGATAAATCATTGCTCTATCTGCCGGACCATTGGGGTGTGGGGGATGTTGCTTGAATATTGAGAGTCCTCCTAAGATTCCCTGCCCTCAAGCAAGATAGGAAGGACAATAGAGAGCTCACCATTGGATAAACTGATAACATTACCCTCTTTGGTATGACTGGAGAGAAAGTTTATATTATAGATTTGAAAGAGAGAAAACCAGAAGCATCTGGAAGAGTCCAGAGCAGAGAGAGAGAAAAGTAGTCTGAACATGGCTAGCAGACTGGACCTGGCCATGAAAGAAGCAGAGAGATATGGGGTTATAAGGAGAATAAGTAGCTACTTAGCTGCAGGGGAGAGAAGCCCAACAACTGTAGGGAGGATAAGGAAGGAGGTGAGAAAAGGTAAGATGCACGGCATTAAGCATGTGTAAAGGGCACTTGTGGTACTAAAGGAGCCTAGAGGCCAGCATGAGTTTGGTATGATAATAGGGACCACAAATAGACATTTGCCCCTTCTGGGATTTTTGTTGTTGTTGTTGTTTGGTTGGTTGGTTGGTTTTTGTTTTGTTTTTTTTTTTTAATTTGGGAAAATGGGATTTTTGTTGGACCTGACAACCACCAGGAGGATTGAAAAACCCTAGATCTCAGCCCCAAATTTTGCCCATAGAGTGAAAACGCTCTCTGTTCCAGTTGGTCTCTGACTCAATCATTACCTTGGATGGGACAGAGCCACTTGTATATATCCTAAAGTCACAGTCATCCTACTACTGTACATTTGACAAATGGTCATGGTGTCCAACTGCCTTCTAAGTATCTATATGTACACATAGGCTGCTGCTCTCAGTCTTAGTCAAAGAGGCTTCTGTTTGCTGTGGGCAAGAGTAAATGCAGAGACTCGTTACTAGTCAATGTATTTAGAATAAATAACTTTTGGGTGCTCTTTCCTAAGTGGGACATCTATCTCATACCCTCCAGGGCCTAGGGAATGCAAAAGAAGAGGAAAAACCATAAGAACTGGAGGATGAGAAAGAGTGCTGTAATATGCTATCTTCTGCATCTGACATGAGTGCTACATCCATGAACTCCCAGCAGAAGTGGCTATCTTCAGAAGACCTACACAAGATTGGGCTCATTGACATTCTATCATGAATAGGGCAGGGGCATTTAAGGCCCCCATTCCTCGTTCAGGAGAAAATGATTGCTCAGGAAAGAGCATTAACTTTCCTCAGTGGTGTTGCCACTGGTACATTGCTTCCCCCCAAGCAATTAACCTCCATCCATGTTTTTGCAGGCAATCCTAATTAAATGCAGTCAGGCACAAAAACAATAGGACTAAAAGTACAAATGAGGAAAAGATGTTACATGGGAAGTAGAACTGGATAAGAGATGATAATGGGGAGGACACTATAATAAAAGAACATTAAATATACATGAAATCATGAAGGAATCATTTTGTAATTCAAAAATTAAGGATAAATGAAATTTAGCTGTTTGTTTAATGTCACAGAAGCTGCTGAAGTAGAACCCCAACATTTTGCTTCATGCCATGATAAATTCAATAAGTGGTTCATGTTCTCTTGCTCTATAAATGTAGCATATGGTTTTCTGATTTAGAGTTTGCTTTATGGTTTTCTGACCAATACAGAATGATGATTCACTTCAGACTAAAAGTGGCCTCAGATACTGCTATGGATAGCTGATTTGTCCATCCTATTTCCACCTAGATGATCATTCCCTTTGGCCAAACAATATAACAAAACTCATTTATAAATTCTAGGAACTATGATATGAACACCTTATGAGAAACTATTATTATTATATTTCTAAAACATACATGAAGAAAAGTGATAAAATACATGATTCAGCAATAAAATTGGACACCTCAACATTTAAGCTTGTATAATTGATAGAATAATAGAAAAATCAGTAAAGATGTAGAAGACTTGCTGATAAATGTAAGTATGAATTTACATACTGTTTACTATATGCAGAATTATCAATTTGACCTCATTGATCTTTAGATCACTTCACCAAAGACCATAGTATAACCATATAATTCTCTCCTAATACAAGTCCTTTTGCAAGATAGATCATATTTTAATGCATAATACTAGTGCCCCGATAAGGAAGATTTGAAGTCATTTATGTAAATTTATTTAAATATTCTTTCCAATTTTGTGTAGCAATTATAACAGTCACATTTTAGATACTATAAGGAATCTGAAGATAATTTGAAGCATACAAAAGGATGTATACATGGGTTCTAAAGCATTTACTTTGCTACACTTATGTAAAGATCTTGAGTATCTGTGGATTGTGCTATCTGGAGGCATTCCTGGAGACAGTCTCCTATGTTACTGGGGGACAGCTCTATTTGTATTCTAACTAACTTCTAAAGCTAACACTAAGTTCCCTGAAATGGATGCATATGGGAGTTTTGTCATTTTCCAGCAGACAAGGAGCATATATATCTCTTCACATGAATTCAAGCTAATTCAAACCAAGCTTTAACATGCTCATTCATTCAGTTGATTTAGACAGCCAGCTGTTTTGAAGTTTTTTGGTTTTTTTTAATTTTATTTTTTAATTTACATTCCAAATCACTTCCCCTTTCCCGTTTCCTCCCTCCCCGAAAGTCCCATAAGTCCCCTTCCCTCCCTCTTTTCTCCATTCAACCCCCTCTCCTTACTCTGTCCTGGCGTTCCCCTACATCCAGTCTTTCCAGGACCAGGGGTCTCTCCTTCCATCTTTTTAGAAATCTATTGATATGCGGATTGTGTCTAGGGTATTCCGAGATTCTAGGTCAATATCCCCTTATCAGTGACTGCATACCATGTGTGTTCTTTTGTGATTGGGTTACCTCACTAAGGATAATATTTTCAAGTTCTGACCATTTGCCTAGGAATTTCATGAATTCATTGTTTTTAATTGCAGAATAGTATTCCATTGTGTAGATATACCACATCTTCTGAATCCATTCCTCCGTTGAGGGACATCTGGGTTCTTTCCAGCTTCTGGCTATTATAAATAAGGCTGCTATGAATATAGTGGAGCATGTGTCCTTATTGCATGCGGGTAAAGTCTCTGGGTATATTCCCAGGAGTGGTATAGCCGGATCCTCCGGGAGTGTCATGCCCAGTTTTCTGAGGAACCGCCAGACTGCTTTCCAGCGTGGTTGTACCAGCCTGCAATTCCACCAGCAGTGGAGGAGTGTTCCTCTTTCTCCACATCCTCGCCAACAACTGCTGTCTCCTGTGTTTTTGATCTTAGCCATCCTGACTGGTGTGAGATGGAATCTCAGGGTTGTTTTGATTTGCATTTCCCTAATGACTAAGGATGATGAACATCTCTTAAGGTGCTTCTCAGCCATTAGATATTCTTCAGCTGAGAACTCTTTGTTTAGCTCTGTACCCCATTTTTTAATAGGGTTACTTGCCTCTCTGGAGTTTAACTTCTTGAGTTCTTTGTATATCTTGGATATTAGGCCCCTGTCGGATGTAAGGTTGGTAAAGATCATTTCCCAGTTAGTTGGTTGCCGCTTTGTCTTTTTGACAGTGTCTTTTGCCTTGCAAAAACTTTGTAATTTAATGAGGTCCCATTTGTCTATTCTTGATCTTAGAGCATAAGCTATTGGAGATCTGTTCAGGAAATTCTCCCCTGTGCCCATATGTTCAAGGTTCTTCCCTAGATTGCCTTCTATTAGTTTCAGTGTGTCTGGTTTTATGTGGAGATCTTTGATCCACTTAGAATTGAGCTTAGTGCAAGGAGATAAGAATGGGTCAATTTGCATTCTTCTGCATGTTGACCTCCAGCTGAGCCAGCACCATTTGTTGAAAAGGCTATCTTTTTTCCACTGGATGGTTTTAGCTCCTTTGTCAAAGATCAAGTGACCATAGGAGTGTGGATTCATTTCTGGGTCTTCAATTCTGTTCCATTGATCTACATGTCTGTTACTGTACCAATACCATGCAGTTTTTAACACTATTGCTCTGTAGTACAGCTTGAGGTCCGGGATACTGATTCCCCCAGAGGTTCTTTTACTCTTGAGAATAGTTTTAGCTATTCTGGGTTTTCTGTTATTCCAGATGAATTTTTGAATTGCTCTTTCTAACTCTATGAAGAATTGAGTTGGGATTTTGATGGGGATTGCATTGAATCTGCGTATTACTTTTGGTAAGATGCTCATTTTTACTGTATTAATCCTGCCAATCCATGAGCATGGCAGATTTTTCCATCTTCTGAGGTCTTCTTCAATTTCTTTCTTCAGAGACTTGAAGTTCTTGTCATACAGATCTTTCACTTGTTTGGTTAGAGTCACGCCAAGATACTTAATATGGTTTGTGGCTATCGTGAAGGGTATTATTTCTCTTACTTCTTTCTCAACCTGCTTATCCTTTGAGTATAGGAAGGCTTCTGACTTGCTTGAGTTGATTTTATATCCGGCCACTTTGCTGAAGTCATTTATCAGCTATAGGAGTTCTCTGGTGAAGTTCTTTGGGTCGCTTATGTATACTATCAAATCGTCTGCAAATAGTGATAGTTTGACTTCTTCCTTTCCAATTTGTATCCCTTTGACCTCTTTTTATTGTCTAATTGCTCTAGCTAGAACTTCAAGTACTATATTGAAAAGATATGGAGAGAGAGGGCAGCCTTGTCTAGTCCCTGATTTTAGTGGGATTGCTTCAAGTTTCTCTCCATTTAGATTGATGCTGGCTACTGGTTTGCTGTAAATTGCTTTTACTATGTTTAGATATGGGCCTTGAATTCCTGATCTTTCCAAGACCTTTAGCATGAAAGGATGCTGAATTTTGTCAAATGCTTTCTCAGCATCTAATGAGATGACCATGTGGTTTTTTTCTTTGAGATTGTTTATGTAGTAGATTACATTGATGGATTTCCTTATAGTGAACCATCCTTGCATCCCTGGGATGAAGCCTACTTGATCATGGTGAATGATCGTTTTGATGTGTTCTTGGATTCGGTTGGCAAGAATTTTATTGAGTATTTTTGCATCGATATTCATAAGAGAGATTGGCCTGAGATTCTCTTTCTTTGTCGGATCTTTGTGTGCTTTTGGTATTAGTGTAATTGTGGCTTCATAGAACGAGTTGGGTAGTGTTCCTTCTGTTTCTATTTTGTGGAACAGTTTGAAGAGTATTGGTGTTAGGTCTTCTTTGAAGGTCTGATAGAATTCTGCACTAAAACCATCTGGACCTGTGCTTTTTTTTGGTTGGAAGACTTCCAATGACAACTTCTATTTCTTCAGGGGTTATAGGATGGTTTAGATGGTCTATTTGATCCTGATTTAATTTTGGTACTTGGTATCTGTCAAGGAAATTGTCCATTTCCTCAAGATTTTCTAGTTGTGTTGAATACAGGTTTTTGTAGTAGGATCTGATGATTTTTTGAATTTCCTCAGTTTTTGTTGTTATCTCTCCCTTTTCGTTTCTGATTTTATTAATTTGGATACTATCTCTGTGCTCTCTGGTTAGTCTGGCTAAGGGCTTATCTATCTTGTTAATTTTCTCAAAGAACCAACTCCTCGTTTTGTTGATTCTTTGTATGGTTTTATTTGTTTCTACTTGATTGATTTCAGCCCTGAGTTTGATGATTTCCTGCCTTCTACTCCTCTTTGGTGTATTTGCTTCTTTTTGTTCCAGGGCTTTCAGGTGTGCCATTAAGCTGTTAGTATATGCTGTCTCCCGTTTCTTTTTGGCGGCACTCAGGGCTATGAATTTTCCTCTTAGCACTGCTTTCATTGTGTCCCATAAATTAGGGTATATTGTGCCTTCATTTTCATTAACTTTCAAAAAGTCTTTGATTTCTTTCTTTATTTCCACCTTGACCAAGTTATCATTGAGTAGAGCATTGTTCAGCCTCCATGTGTACGTGGGTTTTCTTTTGTTTTTGTTGCCATTGAAGACCACCCTTATACCATAGTGATCTGATAGGAGGCATGGGATTATTTCTATCTTCTTGTATCTGCTGAGGACTGATTTGTGACCAATTATATGGTCAATTTTGGAGAAGGTACCATGAGGAGCTGAGAAGAAGGTGTATTCTTTAGCTCTAGGATGAAATGTTCTATATATATCAGTTAGTTCCATTTGGTCCAAGGCTTCAATTAGAGTCACTGTGTCCCTGTTTAGTTTCTGCTTTCCTGAACGATCCATTTCAGAGAGCGGGGTGTTGAAGTCACCCACTATTATTGTGTGCGGTGCGATGTGTGCTTTGAGTTTTAGTAAAGTTTCTTTTACGAATGAGGGTGCCCTTGCATTTGGAGCATAGATATTCAGAATTGATAGTTCTTGATGGTGGATTTTTCCCTTGATCAGTATGTAGTGTCCTTCTGTGTCTTTTTTGATGACTTTAGGTTGAAAATCAATTTTATCCGATATTAGGATGGCTCCTCCACCTCGTTTCTTGGGGCCATTTGCTTGTAAAATTGTTTTCCAGCCTTTTACTCTGAGGTAGTGTTTGTCTTTGACACTGAGGTGCGTTTCCTGCATGCAGCAAAATGCTGGGTCCTGTTTACGTATCCAGTCTGCTAGTCTATGTCTTTTAATTGGGGAATTGAGACCATTGATATTAAGAGAGATTAAGTCATAGTGATTATTGCCATCTGCCATTCTTGACGCTATCGTTATGTTTGAGTGGTTATCTACTTTTGGGTTTGATTCAAGAAGGTTATTATCTCATTTTTTCCAGGGTGTTGTTTCTCTCCCTGTATTGGAGGTTTCCACCTATTATCCGTTGCAGGGCTGGATTTGTGGAAAGATATTGTGAAAATTTGGTTTTATCATGGAATATCTTGGTCTCTCCATCTATGGTGATTGAGAGTTTTGCTGGGTATAGTAGTCTAGGCTGGCATTTCTGCTCTCTTAGTGTCTGCATGAGATCTGCCCAGGATCTTCTGGCTTTCATAGTCTCTGGTGAGAAGTCTGATGTGATTCGGATAGGTCTTCCTTTGTATGTTACTTGGCCCTTTTCTCTTACTGCTTTTAGTATTCTTTCTTTGTTTAGAACATTCGGTGTTTTGATTATTATGTGATGGGAGGTATTTCTGTTCTGGTCCAGTCTGTTTGGAGTTCTGTAGGATTCTTGTACGTTCATCGGCATCTCTCTCTTTAAGTTAGGGAAGTTTTCCTCCATAATTTTGTTGAAGATGTTTACTGGCCCTTTAAGTTGCAAATCTTCACTCTCATCTATACCTATAATCCTTAGGTTTGGTCTTCTCATTGTGTCCTGGATTTCCTGGATGTTTTGGGTTACACGTTTTTTGCATTTTGCATTTTCTTTGACTGTTGAGTCGATGCTTTCTATGGAATCTTCAGCACCTGAGATTCTTTCTTCCATCTCTTGTATTCTATTGTTGATGTTTGCATCTATGACTCCTGATTTCTTCCCAAGGTTTTCTATCTCCAAAGTTGTCTCCCTTTGTGATTTCTTAGTTGTTTCTACTTCCTTTTTTAGTTCCTGGATGGATTTGCTGAGATCCTTCACTTGTTTGTTTGTATTTTCCTGTATTTCTTTAAGGTATTTTTGCATTACCTCTTTCAGGATTTCTTCCTGATGATCCACGTTCTCCTGCATTTCTCTGAGCGATTTTTGTGTTTCCTCCTCATGGGATTCCATCTGTTGATCCATCGTCTCCTGCATTTCTTTAAGCAGTTCTCGTGTTTCCTGTGTAAGGGCATCTAACCATTGATTCATTTCTTTAAGCAATTTTTGTGTTGCCTCCTTATGGGCATCCATCTGTTGACCCATATTCTTCTGCATTTCTTTATGCAAATTTTGTGATTCCTTTGTGAGTGCATCTACCCGTTGATTCATCTCGTTAAGCGATTTTTGTGTTGTCTCCTTGTGCGCCTCCATCTTTTGATCCATGTTCTCCCGCATTTCTCTAAGCGATTTTTGTGTTTCCTTTGTAAGGGCTTCTAACCATTGATTCATGGTCTCCTGTAACTCTTTATGAGATTTATTTGTGTCCTTCTTTTGATCCTCTAATAGCATCATGAGAAGTGATTTTAAATCCAGATCTTGTCTTTCGGGTGTGGTGGGGTATCCAGGACTTGCTGCTGTTGGAGAGTTGAGTTCGGATGGTCCCACATTACTTTGATTTCTGTTAGTAACATTCCTACGTTTGCCTTTTGCCATCTGGATACCTCTGGTGTTAGTTGGTCCTGCTGCCACTGGCTGTTGGTTGGACCTCCTGTGAGCCTGCAAAGCTATTTCTGACCCCCCCCCTGGATTACCAGGATTCCCCTGGCACCGATTTCTGGGGCCTGCCTGCCCCTGAGTGACTTTGGAGCCCTAATGTGCCTTGCCCCAAGTGATCTTATATTGGGGAGGCCTTGCACATCTAAAGGCTCAGCCTAGTGGATTCCTGGAGCAGAGGTCACCAAAGGGAGGCTGGTAGGCTCCTGCCCTGTGCAGGGGTGTGTGATCTCTCCTGGGGGGGGGAGGGGAAGTCCCTCTGCCAGGCAGAAGTCCCACAGCAGAGCTGGCGAGCTGGTTACTGCAGATCAGCCCAGCACTTGGGAGCCGCATACACACAAGCCGCCCGAGACCCAAGCGATGTTATGCCTGTCTGTCTCAGAACCTGGCTATCCCAACTTCCCAGTCACTGGAGCAAAGATGGCGGAGGGCACTCTCCGTGGCGCTGCTCACCCTGTAGACGCGATGGCCCGCCGATCTGGCACCCAGACGACCACAGCGCTGACCCGTTCTCGGGCACAGACGGAAGCCCCAACAGGCCGTGTCCCAAGTGATGTTATATTGGGGATAGGGAGCTTGGGGTACCTGTCTCTTCAGCGCAGTCTGCGGGAACAGAGGTCGCGGAAGGAAAGCTGGTAGGCTCCCGCCCAGTGCGGGGTCCCTCTGCCAGGCAGAAGTCCCACAGCCTTGAGTTTCCAATATGTACCAGGTACTTTCCTAAGGACTCTATAAAACTCAGACACTATGAGTGTATAACAGCAAAACATTTTGCATATCTCACAACTTCAAAGTGGAAGAATCTAACAAAAGGCTTGTTATTATGTTTTTTTTCATTAATTTATTTATTCAGCTTACATCCAGATTGCAATCCCTCCCTCCCTCCTCTTTCCCCAGTCCTATCCCTCATCTCCTTCCCACTCTGGGTACCAAACCCCACACACAAACCCCTCCTGCACACCAAGTTTTATCAGGACTAAGCACACCCTCTCCCACTGAGGCCAGACAAGGCTGTCCAACTAGAGGAAAGGGGTCCACAGGCAGATAAGAGTTTGAATCAGAGATTCATTCATTCATTCATTCATTCATTCATTTATAGGACTTTGTTTCTAGGCTGCAAAGGAATAAAAGGGACACATAGAGATATTTCCAAATATAATACTCTGGGATATATGCCCACTACTACCATGGGGTATAGTTAGTAAAGCCGCCAAAACCTAGAAAAGACTTTTCAGCCAAAAGAAAAATCCAAATTATAGCTTCTTTACATAAAATATTTTAAAAGCATATTTAATATACATACCTTTCCCACAAACCATTTGAAAGGTACATTTATGAATGGTATTAACATGAAAACATAATTTGTGATATTCTGCCTAAAATAAGACAGCTGACAAATGTTGCCTCCCAAATAATTAGATATTACAAGCACTAAAAGCTGTCAGCACAGAGCACCATGGCTTTAGAAACCAATCAATAAAATTGAATTTCTTTCCTCAACAACTTGTTTTTTTTTTTTCATTAACAAAGGAAATACAGAAATAGAATCATTTATTCCATCAACCTTTCACCAGCCAGCTGTGCGGTTAGTTGGACTACAGAGGCACACAAAACAGACAGAGCACAGCATCACTCAACTTCAAACTTAGCAGAGAGGCATAAATAAAATAGTTTCAAAAATTTATTCCAAGGGCAATAAATGCTAAGAAAGAAAGAGCATATAGTCTTGAAATAATTTATACTACCTTAGATTTCAAAAATAAATAGATAGATATGTAGGTAAGGAGAAAGAGAGAGAGAGAGAGAGACAGACAGACAGACACACAGACAGACAAACAGATTTTTTTTAAAAAATAAAAACCATTTCATGCCCAGGATTATGTTCTTGTTTTATCACACAGGGAAGCAATGCCATGTGCATCTTGATGAGCAAGTTCTAAACTTGGATTCCTTTGAGTTTAGACTCCAGATTTACCATTTAAAACCAACAAGACCCTGACTACAAGAAAGTTTGTAGGTCCCATTTTCCTCAACTTGAAAATAAATCCTACTTGGTAGTATTTTGAGACTGATAAATTAATCCATGAAAATGAATACTACTTAAAACACAATGAATGCCCCTTCCAGCCTCATCAGCACCCAGCAGGTGGGGATGTTCCACAGCCCTCTGCAGGGGCCCTGCCAGGAGAGAGCTGCTCTCCTAGGGGTGCTCTCACTCCCGGACTTGGAGGTGAGTTTTCCATTTTCACTCCAATAACTGTCCAGAGCAGGACAGGCTAGGACCACACAGGACACGGGAACAGTGGAACAGGTGGGACAGGATCCTTTCAGTCTCCATCTATACCCACAACCTGATGAACACATGTCCCACCAGAAGAGAGCTGGTCTCCCAGGAGTGCTGACACAGGTTTACAGGCCAACAGAAGGGAAAACCTCCAGCCAGAGACAGCAAGACCAACTAACACCAGAGATAACTGGCTAAAGGAAAGCACAAGAACCTTACCAACAGAAAGCAAGGCTACTTGCCATCATCAGAATGCAGTTCTCCCACCACAGGAAGTTCTGGATAACCCAACACACTGGACAAGCAAGAGTAAAATCATATCTCATGATGGGGATAGAAGACTTTAAGAAGGACATAATTAACTCCCTTAAAGAAATATAGGAGAACACAGGTAAACAGGTAAAAGCCCTTAAAGGGGAAACTCAAAAATCTTTTAAAGAATTACAGGAAAACACAAACAAGTGGAGGAACTGAACAAAACCATCCAGGATCTGAAAATAGAATTAGAAACAATAAAAAAATCACAAAGGGGGACAACCCTGGAGATTGAAAACCTAGGAAAGAGATCAGGAGTCATAGATGTAAGCGTCACCAACAGAATGCAAGACATAGAAGAGAGAATATCAGGTGCAAGAGATACCAAAGAAAACATTGACACAACAGTCAAAGCAAATGCAAAATGAACAAGACTCCTAACCCAAAACATCCAGGAAATCCATGAAACAATGAGAAGAACAAACCTAAGGATAATAGGTGTAGAAGAGAGTGAAGATTCCCAACTTAAAGGGCCAGGAAATATCTTCAACAAAATTATAGAAGAAAACTTCCCTAACCTAAAGAAAGAGATGTCCATGAACATACAAGAAGCCTACAGAACTCCAAACAGACTGGACCAGACCAGAAAGTCCTCCCAACACATAATCAAATCACCAAATGCACAAAACAAAGAATATTAAAAGCAGTAAGGGAAAAAGGTCAAGTAACATATGAAGGCAGACCTATCAGAATTACACCAGACTTCTCACCTGAGACTATAAAAGCCAGAAGATCCTGGGCAGATGTGATACAGACCCTAAGAGAACATAAATGCCAGGATAGGATACTATACCCAGCAAAACTCTCAATCACCATAGATGGAGAAACCAAGATATTCTATGACAAAAACAAATTTATACAATATCTTTCCACAAATCCAACCCTACAAAGGATAATAGATGGAAAACTCCAACACAAGGAGGGAAACTACACTCTAGAAAAAGCAAGAAAATAATCTTTAAAAAACCAAAAAGAAGATAGCCACATGAACATAATTGTACCTTTTATAACAAAAATAACAGGAATCAACAATCACTTCTCCTTAATATCTCTTAATATTAATGGACTCAATTCACCAATAAAACGACAAAGACTAACAGACTGGATATGTAAACAGAATCTAACATTTTGCTGCATACAAGAAACCCACCTCAGTGACAAAGACAGACATTATCTCAAATTAAAAGACTGGAAAACAATTTTCCAAGCAAATGGTCCCAAGAAACAATCTGGAGTAGCCATTCCAATACTGAATAAAATCAATTTTCAAGCTAAAGTTATCAAAAAAGATAAGGAAGGACATGATACACATTAAAGGAAAAATCTACAAAGAGGAACTCAAAATTCTGAACATCTATGCTGAAAATGCAAGAGCACCTACATGCATAAAAGAAACTTTACGAAACCTCAAAGCATATATTACACCTCACACAATAATAGTGAGAAACTTCAACAATGTACTCTCAGTAATGGAGAGATCATGGAAACACAAACTAAACAGAGACACATTGAAACTAAAAGAAGTTATGGACCAAATGGATTTTACAGATATCTGTAGAACATTTCATCCTAAAACAATATTCCTTCTTCTAAGCACCTCATGGTACCTCCTCCAAAAATGACCATATAATTGGTCACAAAACAGGTTTCAATAGATACAAGAAGATTGAAATAATTCCATGCATCCTATCAGATTACCATGAACTAAGGCTGATTTTCAATAACAACAAAAACAATAGAAAGCCCACATACATGTTGGTTAGGGAAGAAATAAATAAATAAATAAAATACTTTTTAGAATTTAATGAAAATGAATCTACAGCATACCCAAACTTCTGGGATACAATGAAAGCACTGCTAAGAGGAAAAATCATAGCTCTGAGTGCCTCCAATAAGAAACTCGAGAGAGCATACACTAGCAGCTCTAAAACAAAAAGAAGCAAATACAACCAAGAGGAGTAGATGGCAGAAAATAATCAAACTCATGACTGAAATCAACAAAGTAGAAACAAAAAGAACTATACAAAGAATCAACAAAACAAGGAGCTGGTTCTTTGAGAAAATCAGCAAGATAGATAAACCTTTAGCCAGACTAACCAGAGGGCAAAGAGACAGTATCCAAACTAACAAAATCAGAAATGAAAAGGGAGACATAACAACAGAAACAGAGAAAACCCAGATCCTACTACAAAAGCCTATAATCAACAAAACTGGAAAATGTGGATGAAATGGACAAATTTCTAGACAAATACCAGGTACCAAACTTAAAGCAGTAGCAGATAATCTAAACAGTCCCATAACTGCTAAAGAAATAGAAACAATCATTAACAGTTTCTCATCAAAAAAAAAAAAGGACCAGAGGACTTTAGTGCAGAGTTCTATCAGACCTTCAAATTACTCTGATACCTAAATCACACAAACTTCCAACAAAGAAAATTTCAGACCAATTTCCCTCATGAATATCACTGCAAAAATACTCAATAAAATTCTTGCAAAACAAATCCAAGAACACATCAAAATGATCATTCACCATGATCAAGTAGGCTTCATCCCAGGGATGCAGGGATGGTTCAATATAAGGAAATCCATCAATGTAATCCACTACATAAACAATCTCAAAGAAAAAAACCACATGGTCATCTCATTAGATGCTGAGAAAGCATTTGACAAAATTCAGCATCCTTTCATGCTAAAGGTCTTGGAAAGATCAGGAATTCGAGGCCCATATCTAAACATAGTAAAAGCAATTTACAGCAAACCAGTAGCCAACATCAATCTAAATGGAGAGAAACTTGAAGCAATCCCACGAAATTCAGGGACTAGACAAGGCTGTCTGTTTTCTCCCTACCTATTCAATATTGTACTCAAACTCCTAGCCAGAGCAATTAGAAAACAAAAGGAAGTCAGCTGGATACAAATTGGAAAGGAAAAGATCAAATTGTCACTATTTGCAGATGATATGATAGTATACTTAAGTGACCCCCAAAATCCCACCAGAGAATTCCTAAACCAATAAACAACTTCAGCAAAGTGGCTGGATATAATATTAACTCAAACAAATCAGTGGCCTTCCTCTACTCAAAGGATAAACAGGCTGAGAAAGAAATTAGAGAAACAACCCCCCTCACAATAGTTACAAATAATATAAAATACCTTGTTGTAACTCTAACTAAACAAGTGAAAGATCTGTATGACAAGAACTTCAAGTCTCTGAAGAAAGAAATTGAAGAAGATCTCAGAAGATGGACAGATCTCCCAGGCTCATGGATTGGCAGGATTAATATGGTGAAAATGGTCATCTTGCCGAAAGCAATCTACAGATTCAATGCAATCCCCCTCAAAATTCCAACACAGTTCTTCATAGAGTTATAAAGAACAATTTGCAAATTCATCTGGAATATAAAAAAAATCCCAGGATGGAGAAAACAATTCTCAACAATAAAAGAACTTCTGGGGGAATCACCATCCCTGATCTCAAGCTGTACTACAGAGCAATGGTGATAAATAAAAAAAATACTGCATGGAACTGGTGCAATGACAGGCAGGTAGATCAATGGAATAGAATTGAGGACCCAGAAATGAATCCTCACACGTATCTTGATCTTTCACAAAGGAGCTAAAACCATCCAGTGCAAAAAAGACAGCATTTTCAACAAACGGTGCTGGTTCAACTGGTGGTTAGCATGCAGAAGAATGCAAAGTGATCTGTTCTTATCTCCTTGTACAAAGCTCAAGTCCAAGTGGATCAAGGACCTCCACATGAAACAAGATACACTGAAGCTTATAGAGGAGAAAGTGGGGAAGAACATTGAACACATGGGCACAGGACAAAATTTCCTGAAAAAAAAACTTATAGCTTATGCCCTGAGATCAAGAATTGACAAATGGGACCTCATAAAATTCCAAAGCTTCTGTAAGACAAAGGACACTGTTGATAGGACAAAACAGCAATCAACAGATTAGGAAAAGATCTTTATCAATCCTCCTGCTGATAGATGGCTAATATCCAATGTATATAAAGAACTCAAGAAGTTAGAATCCAGAAAACCAAATAACCCTATTAAAAATGGGGTACAGAGCTTAACAGAGAATTCTAAACTGAGGAATCTTAAATGGCAAAGAAACACCTAAAGAAATGTTCAACATCCTTAGTCATCAGGGAAATGCAAATCAAAACAACCTGGAGATTCCACCTCATACCAGTCAGAATGGCTAAGATCAGAAACTCAGGTGATATCAAGTGCTGGTGAGGTGAGGATGTGGAGAAAGAGGAACACTCCTTCATTGCTGGTGGGATTGCAAGCTGGTACAACCACTCTAGAAGTCAGTTTGGCCATTCCTCAGAAAATTGGACATAGTACTATCTAAGGACGCAGCTCTACCATTCCTGGGCATATACCCAGAAGATCCTCCAACATGTAATAAGGACACATGCTCCACTATGTTCATAGCAGACTTATTTATAATAGCCAGAAGCCGGAAAGGACCCAGATGTCCCTCAACAGAGAAATAGATACAAAATATGTGGTACATTTACACAATGGAGCTATTTACACTACTCAGCTATTAAAAACAATGACTTCATGAAATTCTTAGGCAAATGGATAGAACTAGGAAAGATCATCCTGTGTGAGGTAACCCAATCACAAAAGAATGCACATGGTATGCAGTCACTGATAAGTGGATATCAGCCCAGAATTTCAGAATACCCAAGATACAATTCACAGACCAAAGGAAGCTAAAGAAAAAGGAAGACCAAAGTGTTGATACTTTGGTCCTTTTTCAAAGGGGGAACAAAATACCCATGGGAGGAGATACAGAGACAAAGTATGGAGCAGAAACTGAAGGAAAGACCATCCAGAGAGTGCCCCACCTGGGGATTCACCCCATATACTGTCACCAAACCTAGACACTATTGTGGATGCCAACAAGTGCTTGCTGACAGGAGCCTGATATAGCTGTCTCCTGAGAGGCTCTGCCAGTGCCTGACAAATTCAGAGGAGGATGCTGTCTGAGCACAAGGCCGCCAATAGAGCAGCTAGAGAAAGGACCCAAGGAGCTGAAGGATTTTGCAGACCCATAGGAGGAACAACAATATGAACCAACCCCCAGAGCTCCCAGCGACTAAACTACCAACCAAAGAGTACACATGGCTCCAGATGCATATGTAGCAGAGGATGGCCTTGTTGGCCATCAATGAGAGGAGAGACCCTTGGTCCTGTGAAGTCTTGTGTTTCCAGTGTAGGGAAATGCCAGGACAGGGAAGCAGGAGTGGATGGGTTGGTGAGCAGGGGGAGGGGGGATGTGATAGAGGGTTTTCAGAGCAGAAATGAGGAAAGGGAATAATATTTGAAATGTAAATAAAGAAAATAGCTAATAAAAAATGAAACAAAACCACAATTAATGCCTATAATTTTATGAACCATGGGTTATTTTAGGTAATATTGAAATATCCAAATATTGCTCTCCTGGCATTATGAAAGGAGACTGGGACACATATTTTCTCCACATACTTATTCAGCCACTGATTTGTATCTTTGATTTCTTTTTTTTTAATATACCAAAATGAAAGAGGATACAGGATCCCGACACTTTCAGTAAGTGACTTGGGTATACTTGGCTTTTATTTACTTCAGGTACTTGAGAGTCTGAATCTTCACTCTAACACTCCAGTCCCCTTTTCATCCTCCAACCCTGCTTCTTCACAAAGGCAAAGTAGATTGATATTGGGTTCAATTCTATAAAGCTAACTTTTGGACTGATATGATAGCAGCCAGAATCACACTATCAGAGCTTTAAGTACAGTCATGAAATGTTATTTATAGCACTTGGTTTCTCTTAGTTTTCTGGGTGGTTTGGCTATCCATTTTAGAACAAAAAGTTTGGGCTCTGAAGAAGTTTCCCAGATCATAGGCAAAATAGTGATCCTTTGATACATCAAGCTAGATTTCATCATTGCAAAAAATATACATATGAAACAAAAACATATTGTTAACCTTGGGAACAAAGATAGGGGTGTGTCATTCTTTCATTTGCTATACTTTTTTTTCATGCAAATGGTAAGAATGATATTTACTCTTTCATCTTTGGTCCTCTATCTTTCAGTTTTAAATTCCCTTAGATGGAACTGTTCTTTTGTAAACTTTCACATAACTCAAGAATCTCATATAAGTTTTTTTAAAAATCTCCATGTACATACATGTTCTTTTGTAAGTTTGTGTGTACCTCATGTGTTCAGGAGTCCACAAAGACCAAACAGGTCATTGGATATGCTGAAACTGTAGTTACAAAGCATTGTGAACTATCATGTTGGTTCTGGAAACTGAACATTTGTCTTCAACAAGAACAGAAGAGTTCTTAACTGCTGAGCCATCTTTCCAGGACCTCATATAACACTTAATGAATAGTTATGATTTCAACTTCTTAGGATTATTATTAACTTAAAATCTATATCTGAATTTAAACAGCTAGAATCATTTGTTTGAAATAACCTTTTGAACATAGCATAATTTTTTTCTTGCATCATGTACTATCTGCATCCTGCTCATGTTCCCTAGGCCCTAAGTAAAATTCACCATTAGCATCTGTTTGCCTGTTCCTTCTTCCAGTTTCCTGTCCTACAGATGGGTAAGATTCATGGACATAGTCTCTAATAAAATGACCCACAAAGAGTGCACATAGATAACTTGACTACATGTGTTCTACATTGGCTTCTACATTGGCTTATTCCCTTACAAAGAAGCTCCTCTTCTCTTTTCTTATTTGTCTTACTGCTAAGTCACAGTGAAGGTTTCCTCTGAAAACAAGGAGCACATAACCTCACCAAAGGTCCCCATTCCCCAGGCAAAAATAATACATGCAAATAGATTTTGAATATTTTCTGATTTTTGAATATTTATATAGGTATGATGAGCTATCTGAGGGAAGGAACCTGTAAGAAAGAAGTTGTTATAGTCCATTTTCAGTATGAGGTTCACTTAAAGTTCATCAAAGTTATAAATATCAGGAGTTTCTAGGTCCCATTATCCTGTAGCTGGCAGCTAGAGCCTACTTGCCTCAAAATTCTAAGTGTTGAAATGTTTCAGGTAGTCTGTTTTGTAACACTGGACCTACATTCAGAAAGGAGAATAGTAACAAGCCCCAAGTCATTCATTAGATAAGGCTCTCTGTCTTTTTTTTTTGTTTGTTTGTTATCTGCATTATTTATTTTTTTTTAATTTTATTTTCTAAGTTTTTTTTCTACATTCAAAATCATTCCCCTTTCCCGTTTCCTCCCTCCCCGAAAGTCCCATAAGCCCCCTTACCTCCCTCTTTTCCCCATTTAACCCCCTCTCATTTCCCTGTCCTGGCATTCCCCTACATCCAGTCTTTCCAGGACCAGGGGTCTCTCCTTCCATCTTCTCAGAAATCTATTGATATGCGAATTGTGTCTAGGGTATTACGAGATTCTGGTTTAATATCCCCTTATCAGTGACTGCATACCACGTGTGTTTTTTTGTGATTGGGTTACCTCACTAAGGATGATATTTTCAAGTTCTGACCATTTGCCTAGGAATTTCATGAATTCATTGTTTTTAATAGCAGAGTAGTATTCCATTGTGTAAATATACCACAACTTCTGAATCCATTCCTCCGTTGAGGGATATCTGGGTTCTTTCCAGCTTCTGACTATTATAAATAAGGCTGCTATGAACATAGTGGAGCATGTGTCCTTTTTGCATGCAGGTAAAGCCTCTGGGTATATGCCCAGGAGTGATATAGCCGGATCCTCTGGGAGTGTCATGCCCAGTTTTCTGAGGAACCGCCAGACTGCTTTCCAGAGTGGTTGTACCAGCTTGCAATTCCACCAGCAGTGGAGAAGTGTTCCTCTTTCTCCACATCCTCACCAACAACTGCTGTCTCCTGTGTTTTTGATCTTAGCCATTCTGACTGGTGTGAGATGGATTCTCAGGGTTGTTTTGATTTGCATTTCCCTAATGACTAAGGATGATGAACATCTCTTTAGGTGCTTCTCAGCCATTAGATATTCTTCAGGTGAGAACTCTTTGTTTAGCTCTGTACCCCATTTTTAATAGGGTTACTTGCCTCTCTGGAGTTTAACTTCTTGAGTTCTTTGTATATATTGGATATTAGCCCTCTGTCGGATGTAGGATTGGTAAAGATCATTTCCCAGTTAGTTGGTTGCCGCTTTGTCTTTTTGACAGTGTCTTTTGCCTTGCAAAATCTTTGTAATTTAATGAGGTCCCATTTGTCAATTCTTGATCTTAGAGCATAAGCTATTGGAGTTCTATTCAGGAAATTCTCCCCTGTGACCATATGTTCAAGGTTCTTCCCTAGTTTCCTTTCTATTAGTTTCAGTGTGTCTGGTTTTATGTGGAGGACCTTGATCCACTTGGAATTGAGCTTAGTGCAAGGAGATAAGAATGGGTCAATTTGCATTCTTCTGCGTGTTGACCTCCAGTTGAGCCAGCACCCTTTGTTGAAAAGGCTATCTTTTTTCCACTGGATGGTTTTAGCTCCTTTGTCAAAGATCAAGTGACCATAGGAGTGTGGATTCATTTCTGGGTCTTCCATTATGTTCCATTGATCTACATGCCTGTCACTATACCAATACCATGCGGTTTTTAACACTATTGCTCTGTAGTACAGCTTGAGGTCCGGAATACTGATTCCCCCAGAGGTTCTTTTACTCTTGAGAATAGTTTTAGCTATCCTGGGTTTTCTGTTATTCCAGATGAATTTTTGAATTGCTCTTTCTAACTCTATGAAGGGTTGAGTTGGGATTTTGATGGGGATTGCATTGAATCTGTATATTGCTTTTGGCAAGATGGTCATTTTTCCTATATTAATCCTGTCAATCCATGAGCATAGCAGATTTTTCCATCTTCTGAGGTCTTCTTCAATTTCTTTCTTCAGAGACTTGAAGTTCTTGTCATACAGATCTTTCACTTGTTTGGTTAGACTCATGCCAAGATACTTTATACAGTTTGTGGCTATCGTGAAGGGTATTATTTCTCTTACTTCTTTCTCAGCCTGCTTATCCTTTGAGTATAGGAAGGCTACTGACTTGCTTGAGTTGTACTTACGCGACCCAAAGAACTCTACCAGAGAACTCCTACATCTGATAAACAACTTCAGCAAAGTGGCCGGATGTAAAAGGCTCTTTGTCTTAAATCAATGGGATGGAAAATCAGGAAGGACGCAAGTCTTGGCTCATAGAAAGAGAAGACAGGAATTTTTCATAATCAGGGGACTTGAAATGTAGGGTTAATGGAGTCCCGTGTCCACTCTGCCACAGGGCTTAGTCCTCAGGGAGGCAGGAAGTTGACCATGCTTACCCTAAGCTGCCACTGGAAGTGTAGGTCTATAGGGAAGCTGCAGGACATTGCTCCAGGGATGGGGGAGCAGGCTGTGGTGCTGGACAGTCAGAGGTGGCTTGGGGGGTCTCCAGGCCTGCTGGGAGGTCAAGATTATCTTGTTCTCAGTCTCTCAGGCACCCAGGTGCTGCTGGATGCTGTGGAAGAGTTGCGAATGGAGTGGGGGGCTGTGGGCTGGATCTAGCCCAGGGCCGAGGGGCATAAAGAGAGGAGCTCCAGCTGGTCCCTCTGGGAGAGAGTCCTTGGCTTGTCAGTGGGTGGCTGGCTTGGCTTGGTGGTAGCAGTGGCTGGGAGCAGAGAGAGGCCTTCTATGGGAGATTAGATGGCAGCTCTTTAGTCAAAAGCCTTCTCCATTTCTTCCCCACTATGGATCTTGATAAAAAGAGACAGCCCAGGGTTTTAAGGCATTTACTGTCATGGTGGAAAGTGGATGAGTAAAACCATGCCCCACTTCTCAGGGCAGGCCTGAGGTTAAATACCTTTTGCAGAGAGGAGTATCTGGGAAGGAGAGTTTACTGGCTAAGTCCTCCAGACGTTTAGGTACCCCATTAAAATGGAGATCTGTCTTGATGTTCCATGACTACAAGTCATGTCCTCTACCTGTGGAGGGGCGTGGGGCATTGCTCTTATGTGACTGATGGCCACAAATCTATGGAGGGCTGCCAGAAGCCTGGTTCCCCGGGAGTGGGGCAAAAATGCCTTTCATCCCTTTAAGGTCACCAGGGTTTCTAGCCTTAGCTCAACCAGAAACCAGGCTGCCTTTCACGGTTCTACATTGAAAAAACACTGTCTTGAACCAGACATTTTTGCCTTTTCTCTATACTGGCATCCCTTTCTGAAGAACTGTATATTAAAACCTGCTTTATTTTCACTAGTCTCTCAGGTTTTTTTTATCTTATTTCTCACAGACTCAAGCTTAATAATCAAATTCACTTATGCTTCATATTCATCTTATACATAGAACTTGAAGATGATTGTATACATTTTTAGTGCACCTGTATTTTGACTATGATATCATACAAGATTAGGCATGGAATTTTCTCCTTAGATTAGCAGATTGGTACCCAAACAGGACCATTTCCAGTTTTCAGATGAGGGTTGTTCAACCTATACATGTTCCTCAAACATAACCAGGCTTCTAGTCCAACACAGCCCCACTACTTCCTCTATAAATTTCAAACTAGCTTCCTATGTACAGAGGACTTCTTTGCCTTCAGAATTTTTCTTGGGTTATATGCTCCATCTCTATGATTTTCTACTTCTTATAAGTTCCCCAACTCTCATAATGGAAAGACTATATTATAATTTATGCTTTATTAGCCAGTGATCTCATCTCATTCTAAAATCTATGATGGCTGAGAGCATGTCTATCTTGTTTATCATTTATAAAATTATTATATACTTAAAATGAGCATAGTGAATTGAATGGTGGTTCCAAAAATAATACATCAATGGCCTAATCACCACAATCTATGAATGCTATCCTCTTTTAGAAAAGCGATCTTTATAGATGTACTCATGTTAATGCTTTTAAGATATTGAGATGAGTATACATTATCCAAGGGAGTTCAAGTTCAATGTTAAGCATATCCATAAGAAACATACAGAGGAAAGGTAACATGATCACAGAAGTAGAAACTGGAGCAGCCACAAACTAAAGAAGGCTTGGTCCCACCAAAAGCTAGAAGAGGCAAGAAACATATTCTCCCATAGAGCTTTCTAAAGGAATGTGACCCTGCCAACACCTTGACTATATTCAAACTTCTGGCCCCTAAACTTTAAGGAAATAAATCCCTGCTGCTTGCCAATGGATAGTATTTGGACATCTGCAATGTGTCTCTAGAACCTCCTGGGAGATTACAGAATCATGATACTTGAGAGATGATAGATTTGGTTTAACTTCTCACCAATACAGGAATCCACTTTCCAGAGAGTCTGCCCTGTGGACATTCTGCCTTTTTTTTCTTTCTTTCTTTCTTTCTTTTTTTTTTTTTTTTGAGTGTTCCCATAATGAGTGCTGTAATCATTTCTCCTATAGCCCTTATCACTTATGGGTGACTTTCACTGTAGCGTTTTCATCTTCACTGAGTACTAATTTGCTTATTAGGGTTTCCATCCCATCATCAAACTTCTACACCAGTGTCATAAAAATAAGTCCAATTCTTCCTTCTTAAAACAAAATGCTTGAGGTCACTAGATGCATTACCCCCGCTATTTTTTTTTATCTAGAAATTAACCAAGATTTGCTCCCAGGTGCTAAGATGGTATCTGAACCTCTATATGACGTCCTGCTCTAAACACGGTCTCATTCACATCGTTGAGAATAGAATGCAATATACACAGAGCTCAGTTGGAACCTAGTAGAATCAATACCTTCTTTGTTTTGGGATTAAATCTTGTGTCCTAGGACTACTTTCACATTTATACAAAGTGATGTCGATTGATTTACTGTGACATTCTTGGAAACTGAAACCTAAGTGTAATACAAAATTTCTGTTAAATCTGGCTGGTTTTGGAATTTGTGAGTAGTTTTATTTACCTTTGGAAATTGCTTCTTGTTTGTTTCAGCAAATTGTTTCAAGCTGACAAAATATCTTTTAATTCTGCTTTATCTGGCATATTCACTTGCTATAGATACCTCTTATACCCATGCTCACTGGGGCTTGACAATTTCCCCACTCTGTTTTAGCCTGTTCTTTTATACAGGCTCTTAGAATGGTCACACATTCTTATTCCAGCTATTGTTCCTTGCTTTTAATGCTTATCATATCACAAGCAATTATTGGCACAAACTTCCATCTCTGAAATAATTTCTATCTTTGATCTTCTTTTATTCCATTATGTTACAAATTGACAGGTACACAAAATTATTGAAGCATGTTAGGATGAACATAATTAAATTGTGCCTAGCACTTTATGAGATCTAGAAAGACAATCAACTTTTTAAAAATATCTTTTAAGTTTATTTTTAATTATATGCATATGTGTGTGAATTTGTGCACACAAGTGTGGTGCCCAGAGAAGCCAGAAAGGAGTGTCAGACCTACAAGAGCTAGAGTTACAGACAGTTACAAGCCACCCAACAAATGTACTTGGAACCAAGTTCTGATCCTGTGAAAGAGCAGTATGAACTTCACTCAGTATAAGCCATCTCTCCACCACCACCCCAAAGATAGTCAATGTTTTATAAATTGCATCAAAACAGTATACTAGATATGACCCTGTGTTTTCTCCTTTTGAGTCTCATTGTCTAGCACAGGCTGGACTTGAACTTACTGACTTACCCTCCTGAATTATGAGACTACAAAATATACTACCGTACCCAGTTTAATTATCTTTAAGGTTTGCCTTTCTAGGCATCTATGGTGGAACTGCCATCAAGATGTAGATTTTCATAAAGACTTTCACAGGAAAGACACTTCTATAGTATCTGAAGCTTGAACCCTTAAACACTATAGAAAATGCAAAGGCCAAGATGCAGCATAAGGAAGAAATTCCTCCCAAGCACTAAAGTCTGACTTTGCTAGTAAGCAGCTGGAAAATACTATACTTTGACTACAACATTCAAAATACATCTTTCACCTTGTATTGAGACTTTGTGGTCATGCTGAGAAAAGGTCTTACACCACTCCCAAGAAGAACAAGCAGAAGAGAAGTTGAGTTGGCCATGCCAAATATTGTAAGATGAATGAAATTGACCTTTGTCTAGAGAATCCTTCTGATGAGTATGATGTTGGAGTTTTTATGCCTATCCATTTGATAGACACTACTGGGACAAGTGTTGTCTGAACTTACTTACTGCTTCAACAAACCAGGACTGTTTATGACTTAAGCAAAATACTGTGTATGATAAAACTGTATATGACTTGAGGAAGTGGAAGAGGAGGAAGAGGTTCACAGCAAAGCTTTGCAAATTGTCTTAGTTAGGGTTTTCATTGCTGTGAATAAACACCATAACTGTGGAAACCCTTACAAAAGAAAACATTTAATTGTGGCTGACTTGCAGTTTCAAAGGGTTAGTCCATTACCATTATGGTGGGAAACATGGCAGAGTACAGGCAGACATGGTGCTGGAAGAGCAAGGAGTTTTACATCTTGATCTGAAGGCAACAGGAGACTGTGTCATACTGAGCTTAACTTGAGCACATGAGACCTCAAAGCCTACCTCTGCAGTAACACACTTCCTATAACAAGGCAACACCTATTCAAACAAGGCCACACTTTCAAATATTGCCCCTCCATATAAAAGCCAGACTCCCACCTCACCTCTTCTCTGGAGCATCAAACTTCTACAGAACCAAGGGCCTCACCTCCCACTGATGCCAGAAGATGCAATCCTCTGGCTACATGTGTAGCAGGAGACATGGACCAGCCCCTGTGTACTCTTTGGTTGTTGGTTAGTCCCTAGGAGCTCTGAAGGGTCCAATTGGTGGATACTGTTGTTCTTCCTATGGGGTTGCACTCCCCTTCAGCTCCTTTAACCCTTCCCCTAACTCTTCAATTGAGGTCTCTGGATTGGTTGGCTGTGAGCCTCTCAGAGGACAGCCATACCAGGATCCAGTCTGCAAGCACATCTTGATATCAGCAGTAGTGTCTAAGTTTGGTGTCTGCAGATGGAAGGGATTTCAAAATGGGGCAGTCTCTGAATCGCCTTTCTTCCAGTCTCTGCTGTTTTTGTCCTTGCATTTCCATTAGACAGGGACAATTGTGAGTTAAAAATTTTGAGATGGGTGGCTAGCCCCATTACTCCTCCACTAAGGGTCATATATATCTACTAGAGGTGGTCACTCCAGGTTCTATCTCCCTGCTGTTGGTTATTCCAGCTAATGTCACCCCCATTTGGTCCTAGGAGACTCTCACATCCCTGGCATCTGGAACTATCTAATGGTTCTCCAAGTTCCCCAATCTCCACTGCTACTTATTTCTATTCATTATTCTGGCCCTCTGGACTTCTCTCTTGTCTTTTCCCATACCTGTCCCTGTCCCCACTTTTTTCCCTCTCCCTCTCCTCTCCAACCCATGTCTCTTCTTCCCACTGCCTCTTGTGATTATGTTGTTCCCCCTTGAAACATCCACACTTTGGCATTCCTTCTTCTTAAACTTTATATAGTCTGTGAGTTGTACCATGGGCATTCTAAACGTTTGGGATAATATCCACTTATCAGTGGGTACATACCATGTATGTCATTTTGGGCCTGGGTTACCTCACTCAGGAAGATATTTTCTAGTTTGATTCATTTACCTAAAAAGTTATTGAAGTCTTTATTTTTAATAGATTAGTAGTATTCCATTGTGTAAATATACCACATCTTCTGAATCCATTCCTCCGTTGAGGGACATCTGGGTTCTTTCCAGCTTCTAGCTATTATAAATAAGGCTGCTATGAACATAGTGGAGCGTGTGTCCTTATTGCATGCAGGTAAAGCCTCTGGGTGTATGCCCAGGAGTGGTATAGCCGGATCCTCCGGGAGTGTCATGCCCAGTTTTCTGAGGAACCGCCAGACTGCTTTCCAGAGTGGTTGTACCAGCTTGCAATCCCACCAGCAGTGGAGGAGTGTTCCTCTTTCTCCACATCCTCGCCAACAACTGCTGTCTCTTGTATTTTTGATCTTAGCCATTCTGACTGGTATGAGATGGAATCTCAGGGTTGTTTTGATTTGCATTTCCCTAATGACTAAGGATGATGAACATCTCTTTAGGTGCTTCTCAGCCATTAGATATTCTTCAGGTGAGAACTCTTTGTTTAGCTCTGTACCCCATTTTTTAATAGGGTTACTTGACTCTCTGGAGTTTAATTTCTTGAGTTCTTTGTACATATTGGATATTAGCCCTCTGTCGGATATAGAGTTGGTAAAGATCATTTCCCAGTTAGTTGTTTGCTGCTTTGTCTTTTTGACAGTGTCTTTTGCCTTGCAAAAACTTTGTACCCCATTTTTAATAGAGTTATTTGGTTCTCTGGAGTCTAACTTCTTGATTTCTTTGTATATATTGGATACTAGTCCTCTATCAGATGTAAGATTGGTAAAGATCTTTTCCTAATCTGTTGTTTGCTGTTTTGTCCTATTGACAGTGTCCTTTGCCTTACAGAAGATTTGTAATTTTATGAGGTTCCATTTGTCAATTCTTGATCTTAGGGCATAAGCTGTTGGTGTTCTGTTCAGGAACTTCTCCCCTGTGCCTATGTGCTCGAGGGTTTTCTCCACTTTGTTAATGCTACTGATCCATGAGCATGGGAGATCTTTCCATCTTCTGAGGTTTTCTTTGATTTCTTTCTTCAGTGACTTGAATTTCTTGTCATACAGATCTTTCACTTGCTTGGTTACTGTTACTTCAAGATACTTTATATTATTTGTGACTATTGTGAATGGTTTTGTTTCCCTAATTTCTTTCTCAGCCTGTTTATCCTTTGAGTAGAGGAAGGCTATTGATTTGTTTGAGTTAATTTTATATCCAGCCACTTTGCTGAAGTTGTTTATCAAGTTTAGAAGTTCTGTGGTGGAATTATTGGAATCACTTAAGTATACTATTATAATAGTGAAATTTTTACTTCTTCCTTTCCAGTTTGTATCCCTTTGACATTATTTTGTTGTCTAATTGCTTTAGCTAGAACTTTGAGTGCTATATTGAATAAACAGAAGAGAGAGAGAGAGAGAGAGAGAGAGAGAGAGAGAGAGAGAGAGAGAGAACAGCCTTGTCAAGTCCCTGATTTTAATGGGATTGCTTCAAGTTTCTCTCAATTTAATTTGGTATTGGCTGTTGGTTTGCTGTAGATTGCTTTTATTATGTTTGGTTACGTGCCTTGAATTCCTGATCCTTCCAAGACTTTCAACATGAAGGGGTGTTATATTTTGTTGAAGGCATTTTCAGCATATAATGAGATGATTATGTGCTTTTTCCTTGAGTTTTTTTATATGGTGGACTATATTGATGATTTCCAAATATTGAACTATCCCTGAATCCCTGGGATGAAGCATACTTGATAGTGGTGAATGATTGTTTTGATGTATTCTTGGATTCAGTTTGCTAGAATTTTATTGAGTATTTTTGCATTGATATTCATAAGGGAAATTGGTCTGAAGTTCTCTTCCTTTGGTGAGTCTTCGTGTGGTTTAGTTATCAGCATTACTGTGGTTAGATTACTGAATTAGGTAGTATTCCTTCTGTTTCTATTTTGTGGAATATTTTGTAAAGTATTGGAATTAGGTCTTATTTGGAGGTCTGATAAAATTCTGCACTAAAACCATTTGGCCCTGGGCTTTTTTTGGTTGGGACATTTAATGACTGTTTCTGTTTCCTTAGGGGTTATGGGAATGTTGAGATAGTTTATCTGGTCGTGATTTAACTTTGGAACCTGATATCTGTCGAGAAAATCATCCATTTCATCTAGATTTTCCAGTTTTGTTGAGTATAGCCATTTTATAGTAGGATCTGATGATTTCTTTTAAATTTTCTCAGTTACTGTTGTTTTGTCTCCCTTCTCATTTCTGATTTTGTTAATTTGGATACTGTTTCTGTGCCCTTTAGTTAGTTTAGTTAAGTGTTTATCTATCTTGTTGATATTCTCAAAAACAAGCTCTTAGTTTTGTTGATTCTTTGTAAAATTCCCCTTGTAATTGGCTGATTTCAGCCCTGAGTTTGATTATTTCCTGCCATCTACTCCTTTTGGATGTGTTTGCTTCTTTTTGTTGTAGAGCTTTCAGATGTGCTGTTAATTTGCTAGTGTAGGATATCTCTAATTTCTTTATGAAGGTACTCAGTGCTATGAATTTTCATCTTAGCACAGCTTTCATTGTGTCCCATAAGTTTGGGTATGCTGTGACTTGATTTTCATTAAATTCTAGAAAGTCTTTTACTTATTTGTTTGTTTGTTTGTTTATTCCCTGATCAAGTTATCATTGAATAGAGAGTTATTCACTTTCCATGAGTATGTGGGCTTTCTTTTGTTGTTGTTGTTATTGAAGATTAGTCAACTGTGATCTCAGAAAATGCATGGGATTATTTCAATCTTCTTGTACATGTTCAAGCTTGCCTTTATGTTCAAATATATGGTCAGTTTTGGAGAAGGTGCCATGAAGTGATGAGAAGAAGGTATATTCTTTTGTTTTAGGGTAAAATTTCTTGTGGAAATCTGTTAAATACTTTTAGTTCATAACTTCTGTTACTTTCAACATGTCTCTGTTTAGTTTCAGTTTCCATGA
Source organism: Tokudaia tokunoshimensis (assembly GCA_036184795.1). Lineage (NCBI taxonomy): Eukaryota > Metazoa > Chordata > Mammalia > Rodentia > Muridae > Tokudaia > Tokudaia tokunoshimensis. The sequence goes on along the minus strand of BTHU01000023.1, from coordinate 2,017,978 downwards.
TCTATCCATTGGCGAAAGTGGGATATTGAAATTTCCAACTATTTTTTGTGTATGTGTGTGTGATTCAATGCCTGTTTTGAACTTTAGTAACATTTCTTTTATAAATGTGGTTGCCCTTGCATTTGGAGCATAGATGTTCAGAATTAAGAATTCATCTTGGTGGATTTTTTTTATAAGAATGAAGTGTCCTTCCCTATCTCTTTTGATAACTTTTGGTTGAAAGTCTGTTTTATTGATATTTGAATGGCTACTCCAGCATGTTTCTTGGGGCCATTTGCTTGGATTTTTTCAGCCTTTTAGTCTGAGGTAGTGTCTGTCTTTGTCACTGATGTGTGTTTCCCGTATGCAACAAAATTCTGGATCCTGTTTGTGTATCCATTCTGTTAGCCTATGACTTTTTATCAGAGAATTGAGTCCATTGATGTTGAGAGATATTGAAGACTAGTGATGTTTGGTTCCTGTAATTTTTGTTGTTAGTGGTGGCATGATGTTTGTGTGGTTTTATTCTTTTGGGTTTGTTTTGGGAAGATTAATTTCTTGGTTTTTCTTGGATGTAGTTTCCCTCCTTGATCTGGAATTTTCCTTCCATTATCTTCTCTAGGACTGGATTAGTTGAAAGATATTGTTTAAATTTAGTTTTGTCATGGAATATTTTGGTTTCTCCATCTATGGTGACTGAGAGTTTTGCTGGGTATAGTAGCATGGGCTGGGATTTGTGTTCTCTTAGGGTCCGCATGACATCTGTCCAAGAGTCTCTATTGAGAAGTCTGGCATAATTCTGATAGGTCTGCCTTTATATGTTACTTGGCTTTTCCCCTTACTGCTTTTAATATTCTTTCTTTTTCTCTGTGTTTAGCGTTTTGGTTATTATGTAATCAAAAGAATTTCTTTTCTGGTCTAATCTATTTGGTGTTCTGTCTGCTTCTTGTATGTTTATTGTCATCTCTTTCTTTAGGTTAGGGAAGTTTTCTTCTATGATTTTGTTGAAGATTGTCCTGGCCCTTTGAATTGGGAATCTTAGCTCTCTTCTATTCCTATTATTCTTAGGTTTGCTCTTTTCATTGTGTCCTGAATTTCCTGGGTGTTTTTCACTTTGTATTTTTCTTTGACAGTTTGTCAATATCTTCTATGGTATCTTCTACACCTGAGATTCTCTCTTCTATCTCTTATATTCTCTTAGTGATATTTGCTTCTGTAACTCCTGATCTCTTTCTTAGGTTTTACATCTCCAGGCTTGCTTTCCTTTGTGATTTCTTTATTGTTTCTATTTCCATTTTTAGATACTGGACAGTTTTGTTCAATTCCTTCACCTTTTTGATTGTGTTTTCCCATATTTCTCTAAGGGATTTATGTGTTTCCTCTTTAATGTGTTTACCTATGTTCACCTGTATTTCTTTAAGGGAGTTATATCTTCCTTAGGGTCCTCTATCATCTTCATGAGATTGTATTTTAGGTTGGAATTCTACTTTTCAGGTGTGTTAGGGTATCCAGGGCTTGTTGCGGTGGGAGAATTAGGTTCTGATGGTGCCAACTGGCATTGGTTTCTATTGCCTATGTTCTTGTGCTTGCCTCTTGCCATCTGGTTATCTCAGGTGTTAACTGGCCTTGCTGTCTATATCAGGATCCTGTCCCTCCCGTGAGCCTGGTTATGATAGACCTTCTTGAGTCAGGCTGTCTCTGCAAGCATGATTATGATGGACCTCCTGGGAGTTGAGCTGTCTCTGTGTTAGGCATGGGGTAGCGTGAAGATAATGTGTTTCTAGCAGGGCAGATGGGCCCTGAGTCTGCTGGGCCCCATGTGGGTTAAATAAACTTCAGAAAGTCCCATGATTGGGCCTTGTAGTTACCAGAGAAAGGGGGTAATGAGAGGCCAAACCTACTCCAACTTGGGACCAGCCTCCATCTTAAAAAAAGAAAAAAAGAAAAAAAAAGCCTAAAAACTTGACCTACAACAGAACCCAAGCTATACCCACATACGAGGAAGGACCCCATGGCTTATCCTTGGGCAAAGTTACTCCCTGGCTGCTTCCTAGCATTAGTTAAAGATTAGTCTCATTGTTTCAGATGTATTTTTAGAACCTTTGTGATTGTATATGGTCTTGCTTCAGCACACCCACCTATTGGCTTACAGTCATTCTATTAGATGATTACCAGACTGGACACCCACTACCTCACCCCCACACTTGCTCCTATTTTCCTATAAATACTTGTCCTGTTGAGGGTTCAAGGCTGCTCTGCTTTCCCTCCTTGTCCTGTTGTGTCAGAGTTGGGTTGGAAGAGAGCTCAAACCCAAACTTAAAATAAAGAGATCCTAATATTGTCACATTGGAAATGGCTGTTTGGTGGTCTTTTAGAGTTCATAAATGCTTCCTGGAACAACAAATGAACACTGAAAATGGTACAGTAAATGAAATGTGACAAACATGTGAACACAAATATTTTATATTTCTACTTATATAAAAGACCCAGTATAGACAAATTAATGGAAGCAGCAAATACAATCAAAGTTAGCAAAGCTGGGAGTGGGAGTAGAAAGGTAGGAGGCATTCAATGGCTATACATTTCTCTCTGTTATGATGGGGAAATCCCAAGGATGAATAGTGGTGGTGAAAGCATAACACTGTAAGTGTGCATAATTCCATTGAATTATGCTTTCAAAGGAATATACAAGATACTATAGTGGATTAGACAACACCCCCACATAACAGTGAGTGAACAGAACCTAGGTAACAAAAGGAAAGACTTTATTCCAAAGAGAGTATCAAGTAAGCAGCCAGAACTGCAAAGTAAGACATAAAACACATATTGGGAAGTAATAAGTCGTATTTATTCCCAGATAAAATGACAATGTACTTAGAAAATGTCCCTAAATCTACAAAAGTATCTATCATAAAAATGTTCCACAAATAGTTATGATTACTCTAGAAATGAAGAGCAAGTAATCTAAGCATATAAATACAAAGTCTAAAGAAGAAATGAGGCATTTTAAAACTGAATAATACATTAGTCACAATTAAAGCTTATTCAGCAGGGCTCAGTGGCAAACTGGAGATGGCTGAGTAGATATTTAATGAATTAAGATAGAGTAAAACAGCACACCCATCTTAAACAAAGGAAATAAATCACACAAGAAAAAGAGGAGTGGGCGCAGTGTGAAGCCTCTGGGAAGAAAACAACAAATCTAACATTCTTTACCATCAGAATTCTAGAAGAAAAAAACAAAAATTATGAGTTGAAAAAACACATAAAGAAAAAGTACTATTTTAGCATATGCAAGGCATTAAGGGCTGGAAAGGTAGATCAGCAGTCAAAGGAATAGGCTCCTCTTCCAGAGGACTCAGGTTTGATTCCCAACATCCATGTGGCAGCTCACTCCCATCTGTAACTCCAGTTGCAGAAGATCCAATGCCCTCTCTGGCCTCCATGGGCACCACACATGCAAGTACTGTGTGGACATTATATGCAGGCCAACTCTTACACACATTAAAAGAGAAAAATGGTGTGTTCTAAATTGGAAAGTCATGGCTATATACTTAATGTTTAACTCCTTTAGAAAATAGAAGGAAACAAACTAATAGAGAGAAAAAGATGAGAGACAAGGATGCATGCTCATTCTTATTTAATGCAAACTAAACACATTAATCTTCACAATCAAAACAACATTTAGATGAAGTTGGTGTTGCTCATGTTTTTCAGAGATCTGGAAAATCAAAATGGAAGTGTGCTTCTGGAGATGCTAAAGAAGAATACCTTGGCTTGTCATTCTCTGTGAGGTCTGACCAGCCAGCAGAAAGAACTTCATTCACTGTTCAGCCAGATATAGAGAAACTCCTCAATCCTTGCTGCAATTTGTAGTGCTAATAAATGATGACAGTGCAGGTTGTCTCCTCTTCTTAATAATGCTGGTGTGGATGAGATGGTAAAAGTCCTTCTGGGAGAAAATGGACAAATTTATGCTGTCAATAAAAATTGCCATATTCCCACTATTACCTAGCTTCAAAATCAAGCCTAGGATTTTAGCCATGTTTCTAGAAGGTGGTGTTAATTCAAATGAACCAGGAATGAGATGGGGCTAATTTGAAGATGATTCTTGTCCCTCTGTACTGTGACATATCAACAAATATCCAAGGCAGTAAGGGCAACACTCCTTTATCCTTAATCTGTGGATAACAGGGGTTACATCCATCCACTCATTAGAAAACAGACTGATGGCAGAAAGAAGAAATAAAGCAGCTGTTCTGGTATGAGTGAACGTTTTACCCACAAGAGAAGAGACCAGAAATTCCAAGTCTTGTGTCATGGAGACAGATAATTTGGGTTTATTTTTGCTAGGGTTCTACGAGGCAGAAGAGATATGATCCATCAGTGTAAAACATATCCCATGAGGTCCTGGGAATAATTTGGGGTCTGAGACTTGTAGGATGAGTTAAGGGATTATATTTGAAGTCTGGAATACCAGTTCCATAGGACAAATTGGAAGATAAAGGTAATATGTCTGGCTGGGATGGAGATTTTGCCCAGTAATAGTGGGGTAAGGCTTAAACAGAGAGTGGGATATTTACTTCATTAGAGCCAGACAAATAAGTTTCAACAGATGAATAGAACACATTGAAAAGGATTTGCCAGACAGGCACAGGTGAAGGTGAGTATACTTATCAAGATTCTTCCCATTTAGGAAATGTCAAAACCAATAGCTAAGATCATGAACCCACAGATTTAGTTTACCCTTGAGGTCCTTTTAAAGAAATACAAATCCTTGATTGATTTTCTGTTCCAAGAAGACTATCTTATATCTCTATCTAAAATAGTATTTATTTTGAACAGGCAAACCTACTTGGGAATACTTTAAATTTTGATAGCTATTGGACTTCTTGAAAAGACCTGATAATGTCCCTTTGAAATGGAGAGAATTTGGTCACTTGAATATTAGTAATTATTTGATTCTTGAATTGTGTTTTCTGTTGGGTATCAAAGATCCCATAGATAGCCAAAAATAACTGTGTATATTGTCAAAGGGAGTCAACAGCTTGCTCCATATAGTTTACTGTTGAGCTTATGAGGAAACCTTTGGTTCCTTTATGTTTTCACCAGCCGTGTGTGCCATCGGCAGGTATGGTTCAAGGTCTTTCGGAAAACACGGTTTCCCTTGACAGTATAAGGGGCATTCTCAGTACTCCTTGACTTTTCTTTGAAGGAACGTTCAGACCAATCTCTGTGACCTCCATGGCCTCTAATCCAGAGGATAGATGACTTAGTGAACAGCTGAAGTTTCAGAATCCTTTGAAAGAGTCGTTGTTGCTCCTTAGAACCTGGATAACTTTGGGGGTCACATGTTAAAATACTGGATGTTCTTTTAGCCTTCTCAGCCTCATTGGCTCAGGACTCCAGGCTCCACCAAGCTTTGGATGTTGAACATGAAAAACAGTTTCATCAAGTTAGAAGAGGCAAACATGGGTTTTCATTTTAACTTTTGTAAACATTTAGACAAAGTTTGGAAGAAAGCAAATGATCTTTAAATAAACCTTAATTTTGTTAAGACTAGGTTTACTAAACAGGTAAAAATCTGGCAAACTAATGAGGAAATACAATGCTGTTCTAAAACCACATGATCATCTCATTAGATGCTGAAAAAGTGTTGGACAAAATCAACACCCTTTCATGACAAAAGTCTTGAAAAGATCAGGAATTCAAGGCCCATACCTAAACATAGTAAAAGCAATATACAGGAAACCAGTAGCCAACATTAAACTAAATGGAGAGAAACTCAAAGCAATCCCACTGAAATCAGGGACTAGACAAGGCTTTCCACTCTCACCATACCTATTCAATATAGTATTCGAAGTCCTAGCCAGAGCAATTAGACAACAAAGAGAAGTCAAAGGGATACAAATTGGAAAGGAAGAAGTCAAAATATCATTATTTGCAGATGATATGATAGTATAATTAAGTGACCCCCAAAATTCAACTGGAGAAGTCCTAAAATGATAAACAACTTTAGCAAAGTGGCTGGATAAAACATTAACTTAAACAAATCAATGGCCTTCCTCTACTCAAAGGATAAACAGGCTGAGAAAAAAAATTAGAGAAAGAACTCCCTTCACAATAGTCACAAATAATATAAAATACCTTGGTGTGACTCTAACTAAATAAGTGAAAGATCTGTATGACAAGAATTTCAAGTCTCTGAAGAAGGAAATTGAAGATCTCAGAAGATTGAAAAATATCCCATACTCATGGATTGGCAAGATTAATATAGGAAAAATGGCCATCTTGCCAAAGAGATATACATTTTCAATGCAATCTCCATCAAAATTTGGACTCAATTCTTCATAGAGCTAGAAAGAGCAATTTGCAAATTCATCTGGAATAACAAAAATCCCAGGATAGCAAAAACTATTCTCAACAATAAAAGAACTTCTAGGGAAATCACCATCCCTGACCTCAAGCTGTACTACAGAGAAATAGTGATAAAAACTGCATGGTATTGGTACAGTGATAGGCAAGTAGATCAATAGAATAGAATTGAAGAACCAGAATTGGACCCACACACTTATGTTTACTTGATCTGTGACAAAGGAACTAAAATGATCTGGTGAAAAAAAGACAGCATTTTCAATAAATGGTGCTGGTTCAACTTGTGGTTATCATGTAAAAGAATGTAAAACAATCAATTCTTATCTCCTTGTACAAAGCTCAAGTCCAAGTGGGTCAAGGACCTCCACATAAAACCAGATACACTGAAACTAATAGAAAAGAAAGTGGGGAAGACCCTCGAGCACATGGGCACAGGGGAGAAGTTCCTGAACAGAACACCAATAGCTTACACTCTAAGATGAAGAATTGACAAATGGGATCTCTTAAAATTCACAAAGCTTCTTTAAGGCAAAGGACACTGTCAATAGGACAAAACGGCAACCAACAGATTGGGAAAAGATCTTTACATTTACTTCTGATAGAGGGCTAATATCCAATGTATACAAAGAACTCAAGAAGTTAGACTCCAGAGTGTCAAATAACCCTATTAAAAATGGGGTACAGCTAGCCAGAAGCTGGAAAGAACCCAGATGTCCCTCAACGGAGGAATGGATTCAGAAGATGTGGTATATTTACACAATGGAATACTACTCTGCAATTAAAAACAATGAATTCACGAAATTCCTAGGCAAATGGTCAGAACTTGAAAATATCATCCTTAGTGAGGTAACCCAATCACAAAAGATCACACATGGTATGAAGTCACTGATAAGGGGATATTGACCCAGAATCTCAGAATACCCTAGACACAATCAGCATATCAATAGATTTCTAAAAAGATGGAAGGAGAGACCCCTGGTCCTGGAAAGACTGGATGTAGGGGAACGCCAGGACAGAGTAATGAGAGGGGGTTGAACGGAGAAAAGAGGGAGGGAAGGGGGCTTATGGGACTTTCGGGGAGGGAGGAAACGGGAAAGGGGAAGTGATTTGGAATGTAAATTAAAAAAATAAAATTAAATTAAATTAAAAAAAAATGGGGTACAGAGCTAAACAGGGAATTTTCAACTGAGGAAACTCGAATGGCTCTGAAGCACCTAAAGAAATGTTGAACATCCTTAGTTATTAGGGAAATGCAAATCAAAACAACCCTGAGATTCTACCTCACACCAGTCAGAATGGCTATGATGAAAAGCTCAGGGGACAGCAGACACTAGCGAGGATGTGGAGAAAGAGAAACACTTCTTCATTGCTGGTGGGATTGCAAGCTAGTAAAACTGCTCTGGAAATCAGTATGGCAGCTCCTCAGAAAATTGGACATAGTACTACCTGAGGATCCAGCTATGCCATTCCTGGGCATATACCCAGAAGATGCTCCAACATGTAATAAGGACATATGCTCCTCTATGTTCATAGCAGCCTTATTTATAATAGCCAGAAGCTGGACAGAACCCAGATGCCCCGCAACAAAGGAATGGATACAGAAAATGTGGTACATTTACACAATGGAATAGTACTCAGCTATTAAAAACAATGATTTCATGAAATTCTTAGGCAAATGGATGGAACTAGAAAATATTATCCTGAGTGAGGTAACCCAGTCACAAAAGAACACACATGATATGCACTCACTGATAAGTGGAGATTAGTCCAGAAGCTCAGAATACCCAAGATACAATTTGCAGACTAAATGAAGCTCAAGAAGAAGGAAGACCAAAGTATGGATTCTTTCATCCTTCTTAGAAGGGGGAACAAAATATCCATGGGAGGAGATACAGAGACAAAGTATGGAGCAGAGACTGAAGGAAAGACCATCCAGAGAGTGTTCCACCTGGAGATCCATCCCATATACAGTCACCAAACCCAGACACTATTGTGGATGCCAACAAGTGCTTGCTGACAGGAGCCTGATATAGCTGTCTCCTGAGAGGCCCTGCCAGTACCTGACAAATACAGAGGTGGGTGCTCTCAGCCAACCATTGGACTGAGATCAAGGTCCCCAATGGAGGAGCTAGAGAAAGGATCCAAGGAGCTGAAGGAGCTTGCAGCCCCATAGGAGGATCAACAATATGAACCTGTGAGAACCCTGTCAGAAACAGCAGGCCAGCTCCCCGCAACCAAGGATGGGGGCTAACAGCCAGACTAGAACATTCCATTCTGCCCAGGACTTCCTGGGGGATGTCAGATAAGGAAATGGCCTAAACAAAGAACCACCCTGCCTAGGGTAAGGCTAGCTAGGGAAGTGACTCGACAAAAAAAAAAAAAAAAGATAATGCCAGGAAATGCCATGAATGCCACAGGTTGGGCAGGACAGGGCTGAATGGCAGAAACAACCTCCCTATTCAAATTGACCAATAATTTTAAATGTTGCTCAGGGTAACCAATCGTAGTCGTCCAACTCAGGCGACTGCTGAACTTCCCCGCCAAAAGGTGCATAAAAAGTGTATGCTTTGTGAGCTCGGGGTCTCCTCTTGCCTGCGTGCTGGGGAACCCCAATGTACATTGGAACAATAAACCTCTTGCGGATTGCAGCGATTTCGCTCTCTGTGGCCTTATTGAGTGGGGGTCTTCTGACAGACTCTTACAAACCAGGGAGTAAACTACCAACCAAAGAGTACCCATAGAGGGGCCCATGGCTCCAGTTGCATATGTTACCGAGGATGCCCTTGTTGGACATCAAAGGGAGGAGAGGCCCTTGGCCCTGAGAAGGCTCAATGCCCTAGTGTAATGCCAGAACAGGGATATGGGAGTGTATTGGTTGGTGAACAGGGGGAGGGAGTATGGGATAGGGTGTTTTCAGAGGGGAAACCAGGAAAGGAGATAACATTTGAAATGTAAATAAAGAAAATATCCAATAAAAAATAAAAAAAAACTTTAAAGGAAAAGAATGATCTTCTAAAATGCAAAATAAATTGTTCTTTAAGGAAGTTCTTATAATGTTTCCAAAAGCACACCAATCTTAAAGGAAGTTTCTAAGTTTTTTAAACATATTTTGCTTTTATATTGGTTTACTGAATTTTGACTTTAGGAATTTTGAGAGCTTATAATCATCGTACATATAACATCTTTGTAAAACTTTTTTACTGATTCTTTGTGAGTTTCAGATCATGCACCACAGTCCCACTCATCTCCTAATCCTCTTATAGCTGTCTTTTGCTCTTGCAACCTCCCCCACAAAATAAAACACACAAGCAAGCAAAGAAAGAAACAGCAACAAAGATGAAGCACAGAATTTTGTGGAAGCTGTAATATGTCACAGTTTGTCCCATGTTTATCCCTCGGCCCACATATCTTCACTTCCAAATGTTCATTGTAATGAGTCATTGGCCTTAGCTGAGAGCTCTGGCTTCCGTGACACCATCAATATTGGATCCTCATCAGGACTTCACCCAGTTATTCTGTTGTTGCCCTATGTCATGGAAATCCCACAGCATTGGAATAAGGCTGGCCCTTTCTTTACCAATTGTTGGCAGATAGATTTGAAGATGGAGCCCTGGATATGGGCCTGGGTGGTAACTGAACTGATTAGCCTTTATCTGTACCACTAGAGCAAGCTCTCCAGCCCTACTCTTGCTAGTCTACCCAGTGCCCCCAGCCATCAGGATGAGGCAGAGTCAACTGTCCCACTCTCATCCCCTCAGAGATGGCTCACCTGTAACCACACCTCCAAAGACAGTTCCACTGTGCTGCTCAGCCAAGGTCCAGGACCTACTCTCCCAAGTTCTAGAGCCTAAGAGGGGAAAGCTCACCTATGCCTTCACCATATACTGTATTGCCCAGACTGAGGTAAAGGTCCCTCTCTTCAGAGAGTTATACCCAGTGAGGGGTCAGGGCTAGCTCTCTTCTGACTACTGTTGGTGGTGAGTGGGAAAGGGGGGGGCATCACCCCAGATAAGTGGCAGGGCCAGCTGTCCTGTGCTCTCACCCTTGGTGCTGACACACCCACATCCCCTCAACCACAGCTAGTCCTACTGTGCTGCCCAGGCCAGGTGCAGCACTCCTGAGTGCTGCAGCCTGCAAGGGACAGGGTCAGTTCTCCTGCTCTCATGACCACCTGGGACCAGATATCCTGACTACTGCTTGTAACCACCTCATGCCAGATGAGTGGTGGGATCAGCTCTCCCAAGCTGTAGCCCTCAGGGCTGGCTCACCTGTGCTTTCCCCCAACACATACCACCACCAGGGTCAGCTCAGCTGTGCTGTCCAGGTGAGGTACAGGGCCCACTCCTTGGCATGCTGCAGCTGGTTAGGGGCAGAGCCAGTTCTCCTGATTTCGTGACCCTGTGGGAAGTTTCCCCGACTACAGGAGGTGGCAGGGAGCAGCATCACCTCTGCACCTGTGTCACCCCACAGCAGACAAGTGGCAGGGTCAGCTCTCCCATACTCACACCCTTGAGAGTGACTCACCTACACCCCAACCAGGACCAGTTTTGCTGTGCTGTCTGGGCAAGATGCAAGGCCTGCTCTCAGGGACAATCCCATGTTCTCTAGTGATAATATGAGCCATGGACATCAACACAGACCCTTGCTGGCATATAGCCATGGACTCATGGCCCTCACTGGCAGCTCTGACTATGGCCTCACCGTCATCCCAGATAGCAGGGCTTGCCACTCACAGCAGGCCTCCACCTCAAGTCTCCATTTCCATCTCTCTTTTTAATGCTCAAGTTGCTCCACTTCTCTTTCTCTACCACCTGACCACCACATACTCACACATTTTGGTGGCTCCCACTGTAGGCTGGTCACATGCCTCAAAATCTCCTGGGTGACATCCTCCATCTGTGTTGCTTGGTGTGACAGCAAGCAGATGTCTATGGCCTGGTCTGCCTATGCCATGCATTGGAGAACAGGTCTGTGGGTGGCATGGTTGCCCACAGACAACCATCTTCTGTCCATCTTCTTCCTCCTGTACTGTGCTGCCTAGATTTGATTTGATTTGATTTTTATGAGTCTTAGACATAAAACAGCTTTACCCATCAAATCAGGCGTGAAGCTAGTATAAACTGCTATTTTCTCTGCCCCTGACTGATATATGAACACCACCACCCACAAGATGTCTCTTTGCCCTTTGCCAGGGAGACACATATAACATCTTTAAGTAAGTTGTGTGTGTGTGTGTGTGTGTGTGTGTTTGTGTGTGTGTGTGTGTTCATTTTGTGTGTGTATATGTGAGTAAGTGAACATATGTGCTCTTAGATGTGGAGCCTGGAGGTTGTCATCAAGTATCTTCCTTGTTTCCTCTCCCCCTTTATTTTTTGAGACAAAGACTCTTACTAAACCTAGAGCTCATCAGTTTGCTTAGACTGTATGGCCAAAGATCTCCACTAATCTGCTTGTCTTTCTTCCTCCCAACCGAATGCTAGCATCACACTAATTCTGGGAATGTGAACTCAAGTCTTCACAGTTATGTGGCAAGCACTTTACCAGTCTGATCCATCTCCCCAGCTAAACAGCTTTAGTTTTTACCATTTTTGCTCTCCTGTCCCATTTTTATTCTGGAAAATCTAGTTCTTTCGTCTTGGTACAAAAATCTCATTTTACCATATAAAATTATTTCCTTATCCCAAAACATTCACTATTATTTTCAATCTTTCTTGCATATCTTCATATTTACATACTTCTTTGTTTTTTCTTCTGCTTACTGATTAATTTCTATCCCATTTTCTTCCTTAATATCAACAGACATAGCAACATTACAAATTTAACAACTTTTTTTTTTTTTTTTTGGTTTTTCGAGACAGGGTTTCTCTGTGTAGCCTTGGCTATCCTGGAACTCACTTTGTAGACCAGGCTGGCCTCGAACTCAGAAATCCGCCTTCCTCTGCCTCCCAAGTGCTGGGATTAAAGGTGTGCGCCACCACCGCCCGGCTTAACAACTTATTTAATGAGTTAAATCCAAATTACATTTGTAATAAACTATGATTACACATTGTTAAAGTATAAAGTTCTTGTTTGCTGACTTTACTGTTGCTGAGGAAAACTGCAGACTGTGCGTGGAACCAGCCTGATGGAGAGAGAACGATAGTATAGTCAAAAAAGCTGAAAGCAGTTGGAGAGGTGAAGAGCATGTTGACATCATCAGACATGGAGATGGCGAATTTGGAGTTTTCCAGCTTATGTTTTTGTCTTGCTTCAGTCCAGTCTTTCCTCACTATGTTCCTTTCTCTCTTCTGGACTGGTAATGTCTATTCTGTACCATTGTATTTTGGAAGTATACAATCTACTTTTTTATTATGATTTGGATTTTATAGGAGGTTACAATTAAGAGATTGCTTGGAGTCTCAAAAGAGACTTTGGACATTTAAACTGTGTTGAGACTGGAAAACTATGGGAACTTTATGGGAACTCTATGGGAAGTTAGACTAAATGCATTTTGCATTATAAGTGGACCCAATTCTATAGGGTCCAAGGAGTAGAATGTGGTGGTTTGAATGAGAGTGGCCCCCACAGGCTCACATATTTGAATGTTTAATCACCAGGAAATGGCACTGTTTGAGAGGAAGTATGTATCTGGGGGTGGTCTTTGAAGTTTCAAAAGCCCATGCAAGTCCCACTATTTCTGTCTCTCCCTCCCCCCCTCTCTCTCTCCCTCCCTCTCCTTCCCTCCCTCCATCTCTCTGCTGCCCCTGCCTGCAGATCAGGATATACCTCTCAGTTACTACTCCTGCATCACATGTAACCCCTTCCTCCCTACTGTGATAATGATAACAGACTAACCCTCTGATTCTGTTACATGCTTTCTTCTGAAAGAGTTGCTTTAGCTATCAGGTCACTTCACAGAAACTAAACAGTGACTAACAGTGACACTGTGAGTGTATTAGACAATGTCCTGGCTCCTTAATTTATGATCTAACAGGAATAAGCTATTTGTAGCCTCAAAGATAGTTAAGCACAAAGGGGCATTCTGACCATCAAGAGATTCAGCTACCAAGATGCTACTGCAGTTTCCTTGGTTACCTCATATCTAATTTCCTTCCTATTTGGTATCAGGCTAATGGCAAATGTTTCTAAGTTTTCAACCAGGAGTTTTATTTTCATTACAGACCATCATTAATGGACCAATTTTTAAATCCAAGAGTCTGTTCTAAAATAATGAGAAAGAATAGCTTCTGTGTCATATATCTTTTTGGTGGGCCATTTTTCTTTTGAAATCTGTCATTTTTCAAAACAAAAAAAATTTAAGTATATGAATATACTCATCTTTTATTGAAACAAATATTATGCCTATTAAATTGGAATGTAATAAAAATATATTTTGATTTGTATTTCAAAACTATTAAAATCTGGGGGAAATTTATAATTAAAAATATAAAAAGCAAAAGTGAAAACCAGCATTTAAAACAAATGTATTTTTCACAACATAATATTTTTATTGATTATATGGGAATTTCACATCATATATCCTAATCACACTCACTTCCCAGTCCACCTAGGTCTGCCCCCAACCCTTATGACTCTCTGCCTCAAAGAAAGAAGAAAAAAGTCCAATTTGTATTGCCTGTATGCTTATTGGAGCATGATCAAAGTCCCAGTGACCAGCTGCTAAAAGAAAACTAAGTCTTTGCCACCCACACCCCTGCCAGAGCCATCAATTGTAGAAAGGTACTACGCTTCAACATCCTCATGACAATTTTTTGAGAGTTCTCTTCAATGGCTTTCTGTTTAGGTTGTTACTTTTTAGGGGAGGGGTAGTAGTTGTCACAGAAACCTTCTATGTCCCTCTGTCACAACTGTGAGTCTGCAGTCATTGATACCACTACAAAAGAAGTTTCCTGGGAGCACAGTTCATAGACTTTCACATGGTTTCTGGTGAGAGTATTGAACACAGACATCCACATGGTCTCTGGTGGCATTACAGACAACAGACATCAACACAAGCCTCTGCTGCAGTACAGACTATGGAAACAATCTTAGCCCTCTGCAACAGCATAGGCCAATAATATCAACTAAGTTTCTGGAACAACATAGGACAGTGACGCCAGTATGATCCCCAGGTAGCAGCCTGGCCCATGGATATTAACATGGCTTCAGGCACAGATCCCAGATATCTGTGGTATCACAGATCAGGGACATCTACAGGGCCCCCCAGTTGCAGCAAGACCATGAAACCAAACATGGCGCTGAGCAACAGCATGAACCACAAACATCAACATGGACTCAGGTGGCCACTCACATCAACAAATGTATCTTTTTACATTCTCAAAAAAAATCTGAGGACAATCAAAAATTAACAGTTAAATATTTATTTTAGTTTCATTAAATCTAGAAATAAATTATTAGAAGATATAAGAGTGACACTGGCAGAAAAGGAACTGATGAGACCTGGATGTAGATTCATGTACTTCAATAGTTACCCAGGCTATGTTTAATATTTGTTTGTGAAATGTACTGTATGTCATCTACAAATGTGATATTCTCACAGAGAAGCAAAAGCAAAACAAAGACTCAGACCTGAACTTGATCAAGTCTCTAGTTTAAGGAACATTTCATTGGAAGTATATAGAGAAAAAAATATGTGGTCATTGGCAAATCACAGAAAGATTTCTAGATTTAGAAACTTAATGGGCTGGAGAGATAACTCAGTGGTTAAGAGCACTGAATAATCTCCCAGAGGTCCTGAGTTCAATTCCCAGCAACCACATGGTGGCTCATGACCATCTGTAAAAGGCCCCATCTTCTAGTGTGACTTTATATATATGTATATATATAATATATTTATAATTTAAAAAATAAAAAGATCTAAAAGTATATTAACCAATGGTAACATATATACTTTATATTGATTATAACTAAAGCAAAGGAATAACTTGTTATTTATGAAAAATATTCCATTTCTGAAATTTTGAGCACCTGATGATATTTCAAAGATTTTACTTTTTTAATTATGATAAGAATATTGCAAATATATTATAATTATATTTAATACTTATATATAATTCACTTCCTATATCATGGAGAAACATCTCCTATGTTGTGAATGGAACCCACAGGCAAGTACTCTAGCACTGAGCTATACCACCAGCCACTATAGAACTGTATTTTGAAATACTGATGAGTAAAATAATGAATGACATCTAAGACTTAATTTGCAAATGTACAAGGAGAAAATGCTGAATATAATGGCTCATTACTGTGATCCCAGCATTTGGGAAGTAGCAGCAGAAGGATTGCTGCAATGTAGAGTCATACTTAGGCTATATAACAAGTCCCTATCTCAGAAAACAAGCAAAACAGCAAAAATATGATGAGAGAAACAGGGGCATAAATGAAACATGACTGACCATAAGTTGGAAGTTGTTGAGGCTAAATGGGTGGATTTTCATTAAGTAGATTGTCCTCAAGGTAAGTTGGTTTGACTTGATTTTATTTTTTCACTTTACAATGGTATGAAGGTGATACAGATTCAGTAAAAACAACACTTCAATTTTTAATTTTTAATTTTCTGGGCTAGACATATGACTTTTGATCCTCCTATTGATGTTTGGTAGCACACCCAGTTGTAGCTCTCAGTCATCTGTGATATCACAAGGAGGAAATAACAGCTATCACAGTGTGCTATGTCAGCAAGCAATGATATGTAATATGTTAGATGTTAGTAACAGAATACATGGCAGGTCATCTCAAAGGAGAAAAGATTTATTTTGGTTTACAGTCTCAAAAGGTTCTGTCCATCATATCAAGCATGTCATAGTGGCCAGAATACAAAGAGAAGGACATAGGAAGGGGGCAGGTACAAGATGCCCCCAGGATTCCCCTGTTACCTATTTCTTACAGCTATGTTTTATCTCCTATAGTTCCCATAACCTCCCAAAAATAGCAGCATTAGTTGGGGCTAAACATTAAACATATGACCTTATAGGAGACATTTCAAAGTCCAACCACAACAGGTATGTTAAATCCTTGTCCACTTTCAATGTTTTCAACAGATGATGAATTCGTCTGGTTATGGGCTCCATATGGAGTCATGGGGAAATCTGTACTATTCTGTCTGCTTTTTGTATGTTTAAAATTATACAGAGTAAAGCTTTCTCATCTATTGAAAAATAGTGGAATTAAAAATTATGTATGATATTAATGTGTGACAGATCCAATATCCCATCCCTTGAAACCACTCATTGAGGCAGTATTTAAATTAAATCTTTTTCAGGACAGTGGTTAGTTACCAGAAGTTTGAAGAGCTACTAGGCAGTCAGGGACTTTACTTTTCCTTTTTTTTTTTCACTTTTTGATTTGATAATTGTTTTACTTTACTTTTAAGTATGAATGAACCTCCCATTTAGAAAAAAATTATGCATAAATCTTTGTGTCTTTCCTAGAGGACACAATATTTTCATGTGTGGTTTGAGTTAGTGATACAATTTCCTCTCCAAGGAATGGGAACACCCACACTGGAGAAATATCTCTTGGAGTTTGAGCAAGAGGGGAAGGTAGAAGGACAAAACACGCTGACCCCAAGTCCAAGAATGAAAATGGGTTAGGCATCATTATTCACTATATAACACTAAAAGCTCAGAGTTTTCCCCAGTGCTAATGTGAGCTGCCCCACACTCTGTTTTCCATTTAATCCCATTTCCCCTAGTTCTTTGGAGCTAGGATACCAAGATGCTATGATAAAAAACAAAAAAGGAGGGGAAGTAGGCATGTTGAAGTACAGGCACATTAATCCTGGAAGGGTAAATATACTTGACTCACTTAATAATGAGGAAAGAAAGATTAGAGAAAGAGTTGTTTCTGCCTGAAGTCCAACATCCACAGCTGTCTGCTGATGCTCAGAGCATATGTGAAGACAACCACTAGTACTGCAGCACAAGGCCCCAGGGCAAGGGTGTGTTTGGGAATTGAAAGCCTGGGAGTGATGGGCATATCACTCTTGCCTTCTGAAATTCAGATGGAAATGTAGTTCCTGTTATGGCTATTAAGAGGTAGATAGCACTGTCTTTATGAATTGATTAATCCATCTGTGCAATTACTGAATTAATGGGTTATCTTAAGAGTGGATATTTAAAGTACTGTTTGGCTAGATCTCTGTGTTTTCAATCACTTGATATGTGGTGCTCTGCGCTATCATGGTACATGGCCAAAAAGAAGGCTGACATTAGACCTAAACCTTTAACCCTAGACCAGAGCTGTGAGTCAAAGTAAATCTCTTTCTTTTATAATTTATGATATTTCCTTTTTCCTTGCTGTGACAAAACATGTGACAAAGTAAGTTAAGGGAGGAAAGGTTTATTTGGGCTCATGGTCCGAGGGATATAGTGTAATATAGCAAAGAAGGTAGGGCAGCCCAAAATACACAGATGTCAGCTCCTGTTTACATGATGGGGCTCCAAAAGTGGGCTGTGCCATAGTGTCAGATACTGAAGAAGTTGAGGCATAGTCCTCCTTGCCCATACCACTAAACAGCAGGCTGAAATTATAGCTCTCATCCATGCCTTAAAATTGGAACAAGGACAACCCCTAAACATATACACAGACTCCAAACATGCCTGCCACATCATTCTCTCCCTTGATGTCACCTGGAAAAGAGATCAGATTACTTGCAACAAAGGGAGGATCAATAACCAACTCACATCAAATTATGGCGATGCTAAAGGCCTCCCATCATCCTACAGCTATAGGAATTGTTGACCACCACTTCTACCAAACTGGCAATTCTATTGTTTCTAAGGGAAATAACCTAGCCAGCAAAGTGGATAACCCACATCTTCAAATCACATCCCTAGACACTGGACAAATTCTGTCCTATCTACACTGGCTCTTTCATCTTAAGTCAAGCCTTGTCTCACTTCCTTAAGGCCCACCTGCTGCCCACCCCTGAGTATTTATCTTTCTTAAGGACTAGTACAGCCTCTTGTAAACTCTGTCAAATATCAGATGGCAGCTCTAGTTATTGCAGCCCCTGTCTTACCTACTCATCAAGCCAGAGACTCTTTTCCTGGAACTTGTCTAGCAACATGACTTTACACACATACTCATTGTCAAACATGTCAGGAACTTTCTGGTCTTGGAGGACACCTTCTCAAGGTGGGTGGAGGAATCCCCCAACAACAACAAAAGGGCCCAGAGAGTTTTGGACCTCTTCTTCTGGGAAATCATTCCCTACTTTGTAATCCCCACTTGCCCTAACTCAGACAGTGGCCCTAAATTCGCCTCCCAGATTTCCTAAACTTAATCCAACATCCTCAACATCCCCTGTCATTTCCATATTCCATACCATTCCCAATACTCAGGAAAGATCAAACAGGAACTAGGCACTCCTTTAAAAAAACATCTTTGTCAAACTTTCACAAGAACTTTACTTCAATTGGATAAAGTTCATGCCATTGGCTCTTGTCTTTCCATCTTGCTATTTGAGCACAGATGAGGAGTTCTGACCCCTAGTCTACCATCCAAACCCTTACCTCTCTCTCTCTCTCTCTCTCTCTCTCTCTCTCTCTCTCTCTCTCTCTCTCTCTCTCTCTCTCTCCCTGATCGCATAATCACCCCCTTATTTTATCACCTGCTCTCCCTCCTATGGAACTTTACTGACCACCTCTTGTCAATCACCAGTCTTATCCACAGCTTTGCAGCAGAACACTCATGCTCTGCTTCCCTGATGACCCCTCACCCCTGCTCCCATCCCCTGTGAATCCTACAGGTCTTTCTTAAGGAAAGACCTCCCCTCCCATAAATATTGATCTTTCCCAGCCCCTAACTCTAGCCTGCAATGCCTGCTATCACATAGGCCACACCTGCAGGAAAACCAGGTACACTTCCCCCAAGATATCCTCTCTCTCTCTCTCTCTCTCTCTCTCTCTCTCTCTCTCTCTCTCTCTCTCTCTCTGTCTGTCTGTCTGTCTGTCTCTGTTGCTCTATTTCCAAACCCCTAGTCTCATCCTCACAGAACATCTGTGGAAACCTTCCCTGCCCTCCTGCTCCCATCATTTTGTAGATCTCACATTTTTTTATCCTTATAACCTCCCTCCCAAAAACTCATTGCTTTGTCCCAAATCCCAACCTCAATAGGCATCCATGGCCAACCCAATGGCTACTCCTTCAAGGACAACAAGTGTGCTGAAAGTGGACCCACACCTTTCTTGCTGCTCCTAAGATCCAATCCTCCCAGTCTCATTCTCAGCTTTGTATCAGAAAACCTGCTATAGTCTCCCTTTCCTCTGTGACCTCATTCCCAATGGAACATTCTCCAAAATTGCTTCCTACAACTCATCCCAGTATCTCAGCCTCTAATACCAGCAAACATTCAGAAATACAAGAAGGAGAAGAATTCCAGCTCAAAGCATCAGAAAACATTTTCAACAAAATCATACAAGAAAAATTTCCTAGCCTGAGGGAGAGCCTAAAAAAGTACAAGAAACATACAGAACACAGAATAAATTGTACCAGGTAATAAATTCTCCCCAGTACATAATAATTAAAACATCAAACATACAGGACAAAAAATATTAAAATCTGCAAAAGAAAAAAATCAAGTAACATATAAAAGAAGACCTATTAGAATGATACTTGACTTTTAAATGGAGATTCTAAAAGCCAAAAAGGCCTGGACAGGTGTGCTACAGACTATAAGAGACCATAGATGCCAGCCAAGACTTTTATACACAACAAAACCTTCAATTGCCATAGATAGAGAAAATGACATATTCCATAATAAAGTCAAATTTAAACAAAATCTATCAACACATCCTTCCTTATAGAAGGAAAACTCCAATCAAGGGAGGTAAAGTACATCCATGAAAACAAAGAAAATAAATAACTCTATACCAGCAAAATCAAAACAAGAAACACACATGACCACCACCACTAACAACAAAACAACGAGAATCAACAATCATTGGTCATTGATATTTCCCAACATCAAATATATCAATCCTCCAACAAAAAGACACAGACTAATACACGGTTTTGGATGTGAAAACCAGATCTATCTTTCTGCCACATAAAAGAAATACACCTCAGCATCAAAGATAGACATTACTCCATTACCTCAGAGTAAAGGATTAGAAAAAGATTTTTCAGGAAAAATGACCTAAAAAGCAAGCTGATGTAGCTATTCTAATATTTACCAAAATGGACTTCCAAACAAAATTATTCAAAAGAGATAGAGAAGGATTCTACATATTCATCAAAGGAAATATTCATCAAGATAATCTTTCAATTCTTTTTATTTTTTATTTACATTCAAATTCATTTCCCCTTTCCCATTTCCTCCCTCCCCGAAAGTCCCATAAGCCCCCTTACCTCCCTCTTTTCCCCATTCAACCCCCTCTCTCTTCTCTGTCCTGGCACTCCCCTACATCCAGTCTTTCCAGGACCAGGGGTCTCTCCTTCCATCTTCTTGGAAATCTATTGATATTCAAAGTGTGTCTAGGGTATTCCGAGATTCTGGGTTAATATCCCCTTATCAGTGACTGCATACCATGTGTGTTCTTTTGTGATTGGGTTACCTCACTAAGGATGATATTTTCAAGTTCTGACCATTTGCCTAGGAATTTCGTGAATTCATTGTTTTTAGTTGCAGAATAGTATTCCATTGTGTAAATATACCACATCTGAATCCATTCCTCCGTTGAGGAACATCTGGGTTCTTTCCAGCTTCTGGCTATTATAAATAAGACTGCTATGAACATAGTGGAGCATGTGTCCTTATTGCATGCAGGTAAAGCCTCTGGGTATATGCCCAGGAGTGGTATAGCCAGATCCTCCAGGAGTGTCATGCCCAGTTTTCTGAGGAACCGCCAGACTTCTTTCCAGAGTGGTTGTACCAGATGGTACAACCTTTCAATTCTTAAAATCTATGCGTCAAACCCAAGTGAACACAAGTATGTAAAAGAAACACAACTAACTTAAATATTGATGCTCACACACTGATAGTGGGAGACTTCAATACCACACTATCACCAATGGACAGGTCGTCCAGACAAAAACTAAACAAAGAGATGCTGGAGTTATCAGATATTATAAACCAAATATAGCTAGCATATATTTACAGAACATTCCCCCAAACACAAAAGAATATATCTTCTGCTCAGCATCTCACAAACTTTCTCCAAGTTGACCACATACTCAGACACAAAGCAAGTCTCAATAGTTAGAAGTAATTTGAAATAACTCCCTCATCCTATCAAATCTCCATGGTTTAAAGTTGGATATCAACAAAAGGAACAACAGAAAGCTTAAAAACACGTGGAAACTCTGAGCAGTTCTCTACTAATTGACCACTGAATCAAGACAGAAATTAAGACTTTCTAGAGTTCAATAAAAATGAATGCATTGGCATACTCAAACTTATGGGATACAATGAAAGCAGTATTAAAAGGAAATTTCGTAGCACTAAGTGCTTACATTTAAATTTTTTTCAGAGATCTCATACTAGCAACTTAAAAGCACTCCTGAAAGCTCTAAAACGAAAAGAAGTATCTACCCAAGAAGAGTAGATGGCAAGAAATAATCAAAGCAAGGGGGCTAAAATCAATAAAATAGAAACAAAGAGAACAATACAAACTATCAATAAAAAAGAGTTGGTTCTTTGAGAATGTAAACAAGATAAACAAAACTTAAACCTCTGAACTAAAAGATAAAGTCTAAATTAACACAATCAGAAAAAAAAACTGGGAAATAAAAACAGATGCAAGGAAATCCAGAGAATCATAAGGATATACATTAAAAACCTATACTGTGTCAAATTGGAAAATCTAAAAGAAATTGATAATTTACTTGATAGTTAAAGCAAGATAGTCAAAGCAAGATCATCTAAGCAATTTAAACAGACGTATAACCTAGTGAAAAAAAAAGCTTTCATTAAAAGTCTTCCAACCGAAAAGATCTTTACCAATCCTATATCTGATAGAGGGCTAATATCCAATATATACAAAGAACTCAAGAAGTTAAACTCCAGAGAACCAAATAACCCTACTAAAAGTGGGGAACAGAGCTAAACAGAAAATTCTCAACTGAGGAAAACTCAAATGGCTGAGAAGCACCTAAAGAAATGTTCAACATCCTTAGTCATTAGGGAAATGCAAATCAAAACAACCCTGAGATTCTACCTCACACCAGTCAGAATGGCTAAGATCAAAAACTCAGGTGACATTAGATGCTGGTGAGGATATGAAGAAAGAAGAACACTTCTCCATTGCTGGTGGGATTGCAAGCTGGTACAATCACTGTGGAAATCAGTCTGGCAGTTCTGCAGAAAATTGGACATAACACTACCTGAGGACCCAGCTATACCATTCCTGGTCATATACCCAGAAGATACTCCAACACGTAATAAGGACACATGCTCCAATATGTTCATAGAAGCTTTATTTATAATAGCCAGAAGCTGGAAACAACCCAGATGTCCCTCAACAGAGGAATGGATACAGAAAATGTGGTGCGTTTACACAATGGAATACTACTCAGCTATTAAAAACAACAATTTCATGAAATTCACAGGCAAATGGATGGAACTTGAAAATATCATCCCGAGTCAGGTAACTTAGTCTGATGGAGGAGTCCAATGAAGGAGTTGGAGAAGGGACTGAAGGAGCTGAAGGCATTTGCAGCCACATGGGGGGAGCAACAGTGTCAACTGGCCAGACCCCCCCAGAGCTCCCAGGGACTGGATCACAAGCCAAAAAATACACATGGAGGAACCCATGGCTCCAGTCACATATGTGGCTGAGGATGGCCTTGTTGGACATCAGTGGGAGGAACAGTCCTTGGGCCTGAGGGTGTTCGATGCCCCAGTGTAGAGGAATGCCAGGGTGGGAAGACAGGAGTGGGTGGATGGGTGGGGGAGCACCCTCATAGAGGCAGGGGGAGGGGACAGATAGGGGGTTTCTGAAGGGGGGGACCTGGAAAGGGGAAAACATTTGAAATGTAAATAAAGAAAATATCTAATAAAAGAAAAAAGTCTCCCCCCCCAAAAAAAAACCCAGGGGCCAGATGGTTCTCATGTAGAATTCCACCTGATTTTCAAAGAAGATTAATGCCAATATTCAAATTATTTCATACACCAGAAACTGAGGTACCATTGCCAGATCCATTTTGTAAGACTTCAGTTACCTTGATACCAAACCAAATAAAGTCTCTAGAATGACAGTCCAATTTCTCTTAAGAGCATAGATGCAAAAATAATCACTAAAATACTTGTGAACCCCATCCAAGTTCACACCAAAAGGATTATCCACCATGATCAAGTAGGCATCATTTCAGAGATGCAAGGATGGTTCAACATATGAAAAATAATAGTAAGTATAATTGACCACAGAAACAAATTGAAAGAAAAAGTTCACATGATAATCTCATTAGATGCAGAAAAGCCTTTTGACAAAATCCAGAGATTAGGGATACAAGGCACATACCTCAATACAGTAAAGGCAATTTACACCAAGCCCAGGGCCAATATTGACTTAAATGGAGGAAAATTCAAAATAATTCAACTAAAATCAGGAACAAGACAATAGTATACACTCTCTTTGTCTATTAAATATAATATTTGAAGTTCTAGCTGAAACAGTAAGACGATTAGAGATCAAGGGAATACAAATTGGAATGAAAAAAGTCAAAGTGTCATTATTTGCAGATGGCAAGATAGTATAATTGAGCAACCCTAAAAATTCCATCAGGAAATCTTATAGCTGACAAACATTTCCAACAAGGTAGCTAGATACAAGGTTAACTTCAAAAAAAAATACTAGACATAAATAACAAATGAACTGAGAAAGAAATTAGGAAAACATCACCCAACTCTAACCAAGCAAGTGAAAGATATCTATGGCAATAGATATCTGAAGAAAGAAATTGAAGAAGACCTCAGAAGATGGAAAGGTCTCCTATGATCATGGATCAGCAGGATTAACATAATGAAAATAGACAACTTATCAAAAGCAATCTACAGATTCAATGCAATCCCCATCAACATTCCCACACAATTGTTTACAGACCTTGAAAGAGCAATTCTCAACTTCATATGGAAAAATAAAAAACCCAGGATAGTTAAAACAATCCTAAGGAAAAGACAATCCTCAGAAACAGTTCAGAGAAGGAATACTTGAGGGGAGAGGTGGATGGGTGTACTATTGTGTTTTATAAAAAGATAAGGAGAGAAGGAATATGGTTGGTGAATGTGTAGTCAGGTATGGGGGAAGGGGGTGCCTCTGTGGGCCCATGCTGAGGCATCCCTTCCCCTTGAGGGACAAGCCACATGATAGTATAGTATAGAATAGAGTTTATTCAGGGCATGGGGAGGGGAATTGAGAGGGCAGTAGAGACAGAGAAAGGCAGAGAGAGAGTAGAGCAGTAGAGGCTGGTCATGAGCATGTGGAGGGTGGAGGGGAATGAGAAAAGAGGGGAAAGAGGGTAAAGGAACAAGAAGGCAGGAGAGCAAGAGAGAGAGGATGGGGCAAGCAAATCCTTTTATAAAGAGTCAGGCACCCCTGGCTGTTGCCAGGTAACTGTGGGGCAGAGCCTAGACAAAATGGCAACATTTCTATGTTTTGGTTTAATTAATAAAGAAAAATTAGAAAGAGGAGATGGTGGAGCAGGAATGTAGTCATCATAATCTTAGTTACTTCCTGCTGACTTTGGGACAATGTGTCTCAAGGAAACCTAAGAAAATGGGAATGGGGATGCTGATCCTGTCAGAGAACAGTTGGCTATTTCCTTGATGTCCGGGGTCTGTGAATAGATTGGAAGGAATAGGTCCAGAAGTGTCTGTGACCTAGAGTAGATTGGAGCATCTGTGGGTTGCTTCTCTGGAGCTATTGTGGACGTAGTAAGTGCCTGGACTTGACAAGATGCTGAAACAGACACACACACACACACACACACATTATAGGTAGAGAATAAGGTTAAGGTTAAGCATGTTTGGGAAAAAGAACATTTTTCTTAGGAGTACATTTGAAACCCTTAGGTCTTGGTGTTTGGGGGTGAGTCTCAATTTCAGGGCACTGGAGAAGAATCCTGCCCTTTGAAGTAGGTAGATATACTTATCTGGATAGAGTCTACTTGGTCCATGAGAGGTAGATCTGAGCGGGTTTTCTGTAGCTTATAAGCTATAAAAGATAGCCAGGCAGTGGTGGCACATGCCTTTAATCCCAGCAATTGGGAGGCAGAGGCAGGCAGATTTCTGAGTTCGAGGCCAGCCTGGTCTACAGAATAAGTTCCAGAACAGCCAGGGCTATACAGAGAAACCCTGTCTCAAAAAACAAAACAAAACAAACAAACACATAAAAAAGATAAGGGAGAAGGAATATGTTTGGTGGATGTGTGGATGTGTAGTCAGGTGTGGGCAAAGAGGCTGCCTCCACAGGCCCATGCTGAGGCATCCCTTCCCCCTGAGGGACCAGCTATAGTATAGAATAGAGTTTATTCAGGGCATAGGGAGGGGAGTTGAGAGAGTAATAGAGACAGAGAAAAGGGGAGAGAGGGAGAGAGGGAGAGAGGGAGAGAGAGAGAAAGAGAGAGAGAGAGAGAGAGAGAGAGAGAGAGAGAGAGAGAGAGAGAGAGTAGAGGCCAGCCATGAGCATGTGGAGAAAGAAGGGGGAGGGGAATGGATAGAGAGGGGGTAAGGAGCTAGAAGACAAAGCCAGAAGGCAAGAGAGAGAGGAGGGGCAAGCAGTCCCTTTTATACTGAGTCAGGCACACCTGGCTGTTGCTAGGTAACTGTGGGGCAGAGCCTAGACAAAAAGCCAACGTATAACACCACAGAACTAAAGACTCTCTTGTTTCTATTCATGTCTATCTTTTTAAAACGTATTTGTTGCTAAACAAGGTATAAAATTCAATAAATTCCTTTGTCAAACCCAATAAAATTCTCTGGCCTGTGCTGCAATAAACATGCGAATAAATCACTTTACAGGATGCTAAAGAGGAAACCCAGAAGCTCTAGTTTTAACGTTCATTTCCCTAGTTAGTTGTTGGCATGCATCAACTTAGAGCCCATTCCTTAACAGATTAAAAGGTTAAATTCATTTCGTGACCAGCTAGTGTGTACAATTCCTGTCAGAGCTGCTTGGACTTTGATTGATTTGTTTTGGTTACTGCTTTGATTCGAGTCATGCAATGGCCATGTAGAGCCTAAGAGGAGGACACAACGAAATGCAAATCTTTCTAACCTGGGAAAGCAACTGTCAAAGAGAACAAGCGAATAGGGGGTGGTAAGAAAACTCAGCATTTGCTCAAATTCAGATTGAAAGTGCTTTTTGGCATATGCATGTGGGTGATGTTTCCTAACTGTGATGGAAGCAAAATTGTTTTTGCATTTTCCCACAGCAACCTGCTTTCACTTTGCAGCTTTTGTGATCATTAGGAAAGCTGATGATGTTGCTCCTAGTCTATTGTTTTTTCCTCAAGGTCCCAGCCAAACATTTGCTCCTCGGGCAGAGGCTAGAGTCAGCTACAGTGCCCACACCTAGTGACAGCACTGAGGACTCACTCTTCTTCCTTCACCCCAGATGCCTCTCTTCCAAGAAGTTATGTGTTAAGTTCTAATTCCCCCAAAGAAAATCTCTAATTAGATTAAGTTAAACAATACTGTAGATAAAGGTGATCAAACAACAGCCATTTTATATGACTCAGCTTACTACCATGGAACAACCATGCAAGAGTGACCTCATGCTAGCTAGCCATTGCATACGGACTATTATTCTGTGTTACTAGATTTGAGCTATGTAAAACTGGATGGGTAGTTAAATAAAATAACTCTGGGAAATTTGGTGGTGTGGAGAGGAGTCTCCAGATCTCGGTGGCTCACGGGCATAGAGCAGACTTATCTTAGAGACAGGGGTACTCAACCATCTCACTGTTGTGCTTGTCCCTGTTCAGAAAAAGTGACAATAGCCACAAATGTAAACTGTTTTCTTCCCCCTGAGTAGAGTTAGCTGTGACAACTAACTGCAAATTAAAAAAAAAAAAAAAAAAACTTGAGCTGTCACATAATTTATTGATTCTGGCTGCTAGGAAGAAAGGTTATAAAAGTTCTGGTGCTGTGTACCCTCTGAGCCTGAAAATTAGTCAATGAAATGATTCTAGCTGTGCAGAAAATTACTATTTCCAGAAGGCTCTTTCACCAGGTTATGTGCTAAAAGAGAGCTGTGGACTTGAGCAAGTACCTTATGTAAAATTGCACAGTGGATAGTGAGATGGCTCAGAGGATAAAGGAACTTGCTACCATTCTTATTGTCTTAGTTTGGGTTTCTATTACTGTGAAGACACACCATGACCAAAGTAACTCTTGTACAGGAAAACATTTAATTGGGGCTTGCTTACATTTTAGAGGTTTAGTTCATTAATGTCAAGGAGGGAAGCATGGCAGCGTGCAGGCAGACATGGTGCTGGAGGCAGAGCTGAGAGTTCTACATCTGGATTCACAGGCAGCTGAAAAAGACTCCCATACTAGGCATGGCTTGAGCATCTGGGACTCAAAGCCCACCTCCAGTGACACACTTCCTCGAACAATGGCACACCTACTCCAGCAAGGCCACACGTAACAGTGCCACTCCCTATGGGCATATGGGGGCAGTTCTTATTCATACTACCACATATGCCTACCTGAGCTCAGTCCTTGGAACCCATGTGGTAGAAGGATAAAACTGACTGAAATTTTTTTTGCCTCTGCATATTTGTCCTGTCACATGAACGTCTACACAAACTCACATTCACACTCAACCATCAATATATGTAAATGTAAAAAGATGACTGACATGACATTGTATTTGCATGTGAGAAGCCCACATCTTCCCTGTCCTTTAAGTCATCTCTAGGTTACCTATGCCCAATATAATGCAAATGCTGTGGAAATCTGGAATTAACTAAAACTGTAACATGGAGCACACACATGTAAGGGAAAACCTATCTCTAATTTGGGCTGCTCCTAATGCTGAAAACCTATATAAGGATATGGAAGAAGGAAACCTTTACTCTTCATCTGATTGCTTTTGCCTCACTAGCAAGTCCATCCCGTTACTGGCATCAGAACCTACTTCTTCGATATTCTGGCATATACTGAAGACCAGCTGAGATGTCCAGTTTTTATGGTCTGAACAACTACAAAATTCTTGGACTTTCCACTCATAGTCAGCTGTTGTTGGATTAGCTTTACCACAGCTTGTAAGTCATTATAACAAAACCCTTCGCTATATGTAGAAATAGATTCATTCTATAGGGTCTATTACTCTAAAGAATCCAGACCTATACAAATTTTAGAACCAGAAGAGGTTCTAGAGAAATAGAAATCTATGGATGAGTCTTTTGAGTAAGTGAATAGTCTTTTCAATTTGCCAACACATTGTTACCTGGGGGTTCAGAAAGTATGAAAAACTCATGGTGTGAACTATTTTACACACTTAAGGAAATAAATTCATTTGACTATCCTGATTTACTACTGTGAGTGGCAGTGGATTTGGTAACTTAGTTTGGGTTCTATTGCTATGAAGAGACACCATGACCAAGGCAACTCCTATAAAGATAAACATTTAATTGGGGATGGCTTACAGTTTCAGAGGTTCAGTCCATTATCATCATAGAAAGAGGTAGAGCAGTGTCCAGGCAGATATGGTGCTGAAGAAGGAGCTGAGAGTTCTACATCTTGATCTGAAGGCAACCATAGACTACTGTGTTTCATACTGAGCATAGCTTAAGCTATATATTACCTCAAAACCCCACCCTCCATGGTGACACACTTCCTTTAACAAGACTACATCTCCTCCAATAAGGCCAAACCTCCTAATAGTGCTACCTTCCAGGGGCTAAGTATTCAAACATGAGTCTATTGGGGTAGGGGCATGGCTATTCAAACCACCACAGTAAATCTATATAAAAACTTTTGACAATTTGTGGAAAAATAAGGAAAACAATGATGGTCAGTCACTCCTAGTCTCTGTGAACAAATTGATAAAGGAAAGGAATGAGCTCTGTTATAAAATTAATCAATTATTAGTATCTCAGAAGGACATAACAACATTCATGAAGGACAACAATGAATTCAGTAATAAATTTGACCAATTCCAGATATGCATAAACAGTCTAAAGGTTTCTAAGTATACACTGTAAAAGAATCTTCTTTCCAGCAGCCACAGGGGTCAAGTTGTAAAAAATCAAACTGAAGCCCTCATTATAAGGTTGGCTGGATTACAGTGAAAATTTGAGTACCAGCCTCAGAGAAGTTCATGAGTTAAAGGACATTAATTGATAATGAATTGGAACCTGCACCCTGGATGGCATGTGTGTGAGGGCTCTATGGAACCTGAGAACTTTAAATCTTCAAATTCTTAAGGATTTATCTTACATAAGGAAGTAGTCACTCCACCATCGACAGAAGATACTACCACCACATGAAATATTGCCCTTTACACTTTGGCTGAGAAAATGAATCCTTCATTGTCTGCTAAACCAGCAGGGACTTTTTCTGAAGGAAAAAATGCCAGGTAAGACAAGCCCCACCCTCGGGCCCACCAATAGTTACCTCTGGACCTAACCTGAATTTAAGGCAAAAGATGCTTGTAGGGGGGTAGAGAGTGTTGTCCATGAGGAAGTGTGATATACCGCAAAAGAGCTTAATGAGTTTCCTAATTCATTCAAGCAGAAGTCTGAGGAATATGTATAGGAATGGATTTTAAGGATGTGGGATAACAGTGGAAAGAACATAAAACTGGAACAGGCTGAGTTTATTGATATGGCCCCTGTGGTAGTTTGAATATGGTTGGCCCAGAGAATGGCACTATTAGGAAGTGTGACTTTGTTGGAGTAGGTGTGACCTTGTTGGAGTAGGTGTGGACTTGTTGGAGGAAGTGTGTCATTATGGGGGTGGGCTTTGAGACCTTCCTCCTAGATGCCTGGATGTCAATCTTCTCCTGTTACCTTCCAAATAAGATACAGAATTCTCAATTCCTCCAACACTATGCCTGCCTGGATGCTGCCATGCTTCCTGCCTTGATGATAATGGACTGAACCTCTGAACCTGTAAGCTAGTCCCAATTAAATGTTGTCCTTTGCAAGAGTTGCCTCAGTCTTGGTGTCTCTTTACAACAAGGAAACCCTAACCAAGCCCCTCTGAGTGGAGATTCTAGGTTTAATATGGAAGTTCACACAACTGTTTTTTTTTAAAGGGAAGCAAAAGTTTGTTTAAATGGTTGGCTGGATCATTTATCAAAAGATGATAAACGTTCTGAAAAGAACTTGGTATCCCTTGGCTTAGTGTTGATGAAGGGATTTTAAAGCTCACAAAATTGGTGTGCTAGATTGGGTACCCTGTGTAAAAGCTAATCATTCATGATGAGAGAGCCCAGAAGTCATGCCCTACACTTATCCTTATAAGAAGTAAAATGGTGAGAGGGACACTAACCCATTTGAAGTGCTTTGTTGTTGCCATTCTCCTTGTGCCAGACCTGAAGTTTGGAGATTCAGCTGCTGGGATAGATGAATTAAAGGCCATTTAAGTGGACCCTGAGGGAGGTAGGGGCCAGGTGGCAGCACTGAATCACCAAAGGGCATGGTGGTTGTGTTATCATAAAGGACAGCATAGACAAAGCAACGTTTATATCAGCCTGACCTGTAACTGGAAGCACATGAAAAATGAATTTTATGGTGGCATGACTCTTATGAAACTTTGGTGTTTCCAGGCATGAAATAGATAAGATGCCAAATGAATTTTTGTTTGATCTGTATAATCAGAAAAAAAGGAAACAAATTAAAGAAAGGCTACATTGGATCATGGCAAAAGGGAATCTTCGCTTGTGATTCAATTTCCAGACTTGAGCCAGTTTGCAGACTCAGAATGAAGGTGTAGCCAGGTTTCCCTGAGGAAGGACCTTGATAAAATACTTAAAAATTTTACTGTTAACCTCCCTCTCCCCATCTCCCATCCTTCCCTAGAAGGACTATGACCTTTTATACGGGTAACTCTACACTGGGGAAAAGTGTAGACTTTGGATATTCAATACTGGTTCTGAATTAACACTGACTCTTAGAAACCTAAAGAAACATTGTGGTCTTCCAGTTAAAGTAGGAGCTTATGGAGGTCAGGTTATTAATGGAATTTTGGCTGAATTCTGACTTCCAGTAGGTACAGTGGGTCCAAAACTCATCCTGTGATTATTTCCCTGGTTCCTGAATGTATAATTGGTATAGACAAACTGAGAAGTTGGCAGAATTCTCACATTGGTTCCCTGACTTGAGGAGTAAGTAATATTATGGTTGTAAAAGCTAAAAGGGAACCTTTAGAGTTAGCTCCTCCAGGGAAAAAAGTCAGTCAAAACTAGTATTGCATCTGAAGGAACTGCAGAAATTAGTGCCATCATCAAGGACTTGAACGATGCAGGGATAATGGTTTCTACAACATCTTCCTTTAACTTCTTTATCTGCCCAGTGCAGAAGACAGA
Source organism: Tokudaia tokunoshimensis (assembly GCA_036184795.1). Classification (NCBI taxonomy): domain Eukaryota; kingdom Metazoa; phylum Chordata; class Mammalia; order Rodentia; family Muridae; genus Tokudaia; species Tokudaia tokunoshimensis. The sequence goes on along the minus strand of BTHU01000023.1, from coordinate 1,986,143 downwards.
GATTGAGAAGAATGATGGTTGACTATCAAAAACTCAATCAGGTAGTAACTCCAATTGCAGCTGCTGTACCAGATATGGTATCCATAATTGAATAGGTTAATGCATCTTCTGATACATGGTATATAGCTATCAATCTAAAAAACACCTTTTTCTCATTACCTGTCCATAAGGAACACCAGAAACAATTTGCTTTCAGTTGGCAAGGCCAGAAGCACAACTTTTCAGTTTTACTTCAAGAATATATTAACTCTGGAATTTTAGCATAGTTAAAAAGGATCTTGATTGTGTCTCTCGTCAACAGAACATCACATTGGTGCAATATATTGATGACATTATGCTGATTGGATCAAGTGAACAGGAAGTAGCAACCAGTTTGGACTCATTGGTAACACATATGCACAGCAGAGGATAGGAAATAAATTCAAGCAAAATTCAAGTGTCTTCTACCTCAGTAAAATTCTTAGGAAGCCAGTGGTGTGGGGCATGCAGAGATATTCCTTCTGAAGTGAAAGATAAGTTATTGCACCTGGTCCATCCCACCACCAAGAAAGAAGCACAACATTTAGTGAACCTATTTGGATTCTGAATACAATGCATTCCTCACTTGGGTGTGTTACTCCAGCCCATAAACATAGTGACTCAGAATGCTGCTAGCTTTGAGTGAGGTCTGAAACAGGAGAAGGCTCTTCAACAGATCCAGGCTGAATTTCAGGCCATTCTACCACTTTAACCATATGATTCTGCAGAGCTTCTGGTACTTTAGGTGTCACTGGCAGATAGGGATGTTGTTTGGAGGCTTTGGCAGGCCCTTATAGGTGAATCACAGAGGAGACCTTTGAGAATTTGGAGCAAAGCTCTACCATAACCTGGAGACAATTATTCTCCCTTTGAAAGACAGCTCTTGGCTTTTTATTAGGCCTTAGTTGAAACTAAACTTTTAACAATGGGCCACCAAGTCACTGTGCAACCTGAGCTTCCTATCATGAGCTGGGCATTATATGACCTACCAAATCAGAAAGGAGCGTGAGCACGGCAGCAATCTATTATCAAATTGAAGTGGTATATACATGATCAGGCCTAATGTTACATGAAGAAGTTTCCAAAATGCCTATGGTTTCTATTTCCATTACAATGCCACCTGCTGCTACAAGATTGGTTGATTGAGGAAGAGAAGACTAGGGCCTGTTTACTGGCGGTACTGTATGTTATGCAGGCACTGCATAGAAGTGGACAACTATAACATTAAAACCACTTTCTAGGAGAACCCTGAATGATAGGCAAAGGGAAACCTTCACAGTAGACAGAACTTTGTGCGGTATACATGGTCACGCAGTTTGTTAGGAAGGAGAAAGGGTCAGGCATGAGATTGTTCACTTATTGATCTCATCTATAGCTAATGGATTGGTTAACTTGTCAGATACTTGAAAAGAGCATGATTGGAAAACTGAGGAGAAAGACACCTGGGGAAGAAGTATGCGGATAGATCTCTCCAAATGGGTGAAGGATGTGATTATAATTTTGTCCAATGTAAATGCTCACCGAATGGTGGCTTCAGTTGAGGAGGAGTTCAATAATCAAGTAGATAACATCATTCTGTGGACATTAGCCTCTTTCTGTAACCATTCCTGTCACTGCCCAGCAAGCCCATAAACAAAAGTGGCCATAGAGGCAGAGATGAGGGTTATGCATGGGCTCAACAACATGGACTTTCACTCTCCAAGGCTGACCTGGCTACAGGTGCTGCTGAATGCTAGATTTGCCAACAGCAGAAACCAACACTGAGCCCCAGATATGGCACCATTCCCCTGAGTGACCAGCCAGTGACCTGGTGGCAGGTTGACAGCTTTGGGTCACTTCGTCTGTCGAAAGGATAATTCTTTGTCCTTATTGAAATGGGTACTTAATCTGGTTATGGATTTGCCTTTCCCAAAAGTAATGCTTCTGCCAAAACCACCATACGTGTACTTACAAGATGCCTTATCCACCATCATGGTATTCCATACAGTATTGCTCCTGACCAAGGAACTCACTTCACAAGAAAGATATTCAACTATGGGCCCATAATCATAGAATCCACTGATCTTACCATGTTCATCCTGAAGCAGCCAGCCTGGTAGAAAAATGGAATGGCCTTTTGAAGACACAGTTACAGTGCCAATTAGGTGGCAGCATCCTGGAGGTGGCAGGGTTCTCCAGAAAGCAATATATGGCTTTAATAAGTGTCTAATATATGGTACAGTTTCTCACATAGCCAGGATTCATGAGTCCAGGAATCAAGGGGAAGAAAAGCAAATAGTTCCACTCATTATCACCCCAAGTGATCCACTAGGAAAAAGTTTGCACATTGTTCCCATGACCTTATGTTATGCTCGTCTAGAAGTTTTGGTTCCAGAGAGAGGAGCACTCCAGCCAGGAGCCACAACAAACATTCCATTGAACTGGAAGCTCAGACTTCCCTCTGGCCACTCTGGATTTCTGATACCCTTAAGCCAACAGACTAAGAAAGAAATAACACTAGGAGGGGTGATTAGTCCAGGTTACCATGGGGAAATTGGATTGTTTCTCCACAATGGAGGTAAGGAAGTTTATGTCTGGAGTGCAGGAGATCCTTCAGGGTGTCTCTTGGTGCTACCTTGTCCTATGATTAAAGTCAATGGGAAACTACAGCTGCTGAATCCAGGAAGGATGGCAAAGGGCAAAGACCTTCAGGAATGAAGGTATGAGTCACCCCTCCAGGAAAAAAGCTAAGGTTCTTGCCAAGGGTGGAGGAAATACAGAATGGGTAGTAGAGAAAAGTACTTCTAAATACCAGTTAAGGCCACATGACCAGTTGAAGAAATGAGAATTATAATCAACATGAATATTCCTGTTCTATGTTTTAAGAATGCATCTGTATAGATATGTGTTTTCTTTACTCATTCTATTGATCATTTGATATAACATCAATTAAAAGAATATGATTATCATATTTAAGTCTGAGATACTGAAAGAATGTCCCTCAAGGGACATTGCCACTGTCTTCGTTTTCTATTTCTGTGAAGAAAGCATTTAACTGGGGCTGGCTTATAGTTTCAGGGGTTTAGTCTACTGTGATCATGTCAGGGAGAATGGCACTTGCAGGAAGACATGGCACTAGAGAAGCTAAAAGTAGCATCTAGATCCACAGGCAACATGAAGAAAGAGAGCACTCCACTAGACCTGCCTTGGGCTTCTGAAATCCCAAAGCCTACCCTAATGTCATTACCTCCAACAAGACTACACCTATCCCAACAAGGCCATGCCTCCAAGAATCCCTTACAAGAAGCACTACTCCCTAATGACCACACATTCAGGCTGGAGAGATGACTCAGTGGTTAAGAGCACCGACTGCTCTTCTGAAGGTCCTGAGTTCAAATTCAAGCAACCACATGGTGGCTCACAACCATCCATAATGAGATCTGGTGCCCTCTTCTGGGGTGGGGTGTCTGAAGACAGCTAGAGTGTACTTACATATAATAATGACCACACATTCAAATATATGAGCCTATGGGGGTCATTCCTATGCAAACCACCACAACTATCTTGTCTAAATTTATAATGTGTTTAGGGGGTTGAGGGGGGAATATATTTATATCATGTTAGGCATAATTATGACCTGGTTAAATATATAACACGTTTGCAATTGTATATGGCATAGTTATATCATGTTTACATGTTATTATGACATGATTATTATTTTCACTTGAAAATTAATCCCTACATAAGGAGATAAAGTTGTTGTGTGTCAAGTTTACAATGGGTAGACTTTGTAATGGCTATGATTGGTTGTCAACTTGGATACATCTAGAATTAAACTAAAATTGTGGATACACCCATGAGGGACTTTGTTTAATTTGAAATGGGAAAATCTACTTCTGATCTTGATTTTTGAGACAGGAAAGAACACCTTTAATCCAGATCTTTTGAGCTAGGAAAACTCACCTCTATTCTGGGCTAACCCTTCTGCTGGAAGCCTACACAAGGACATAGAAGGAAGCCCGTATTCTTTGCCTTCTTCCTCTCACCTCCCTAGGAAATCTATTTCTTCACTGGCATTAGAGTGGACTTCAGTCTGGCATATACGGAAGATCAGCTGAGACATCTAGTCTCATGGACTGAAAAACTACTGTATTCTTAGAACTTCTGTTCATAAGTACTTGATAGATAGATGGATGGATAGATAGATAGATAGATAGATAGATAGATAGATAGATAGATAGATAGGGATTTGTTGTATAAGTTTTGTTACTCTAAAGAAACCTGACTAACACATGGGCTTCTTTTTTCCAAATATTTTCAGTTCATGACTGGATGAATCTGTGAATATGGAACCTGTAGATAATAATGACTTATAAAATAAAGATGATTAGTAAGAAGATAAAAAGTTTCAAAGAAGTAAAAGGAAGACATTAGCATTGAAAAGGGATATTAGCTGAAGTGAAAAAGGTAACTAGAGCTGCTCAAAAGTAGAGATAAGCTGTCAAAAGGAATTCTCCAGAATCTGGAACAGAAATCAAAAGTGATCACGCCGTCTGCAGAACAGAAAGCAGTAAGAATTAGGACGTGTGTTCCAACACAAAGCATGCTGGCATTTGAAAAATGGGAGTGCTTGAAAAAGGAAGACAAGATCAGACAGACCAAATGCATAAAACAATACCTGAAATTTTCCAAAATTTTATGAAAAATATCTAGTTTTCAATTATGAAACTCTTTCAAGAAACTCAGTGTACTCTGAGCAGGTTAAGGATAAAGTGATCCACAGCCAGACACATCAGAGACAACAATTAGAGGACAAAGGGTCTTGAAGGCAGCAAAAGAAAAATGACTCATGAAGTATAAGGGAATCATAATGAGGCGAATAACTGACTACTCTTCAAAAATAGCAGAGACCAAAATACAGGGAAATGACACATTCAAAGTGCAGAGAAAAAAAAACATTTGTTGAACAAAAAAATAATCTGTGTGCAGGAAAATTATCTTTCAAAGCTAAAAGTGACCAAGAACATTATCAGAGAAATAATGACCATTCCATTTTCCCGTTCTTCTCTTCTGATCCCTCCCCTATTTTACAACATACTACTTTAATTTTTTTACTTGTTATCTTGCTTTTCTTTCATTTTATGCCAATTTTGAGGTCAAGTCTCTCACTGTTATCCCGGGCTGGATTAGAACCTGCTATATTGACCAGACATGGTCTTGGGCTCATGGAGACCTTCCTGCCTCTGTCTCTCAGATGCTGCCATTAAAGATGTGCACCACCATATCTAGCTTTCTTTCTTTCTTTCTTCCTTCCTTCCTTCCTTTCTTTCTTTCTTTCTTTTCTTTTCTTTCCTTTCTTTTCTCTTTAGCTACATTGAGTTTTGAAAAGAAAAAATGTAGCACTATGTAGCAGTAAGATTTATTTTTATTACTTTTAAATTATGTCTATGTGTTGATATGTAGGTATGTTTACTTGTATATTGGTGCTTGTGGAGAAAAGAGTAAAGAAGGGCAATGGGAGCCACACAACATGGAAGTATGACACGTGCATGCATGAAAAAGTCACCATGAAACTCATTGTTTTATACAACTAATATGGAGTAATAATAAAAAGCAAAATATTCTCTTTCTACAGTAAAGGGAGGCAATAAAGGAAGCACAAAGAAACCAAAAACATGAGACATCTTGTTTCAAGAGCAGGCTTTTAAACTTTCATTTAGTTATTGGCTTGCTTGGGTTTTGAGAAAGGGTTACATGTAGTCCAGACTGGCCTGGAACTTGCTATGTAGGTGAAGATGACCATGAATTCCTGTTCTTCCTGCCTTCACCGACCAACTACTGGGGCCACAGGTGAAGGTCACCATGACTGGCAAGTAGGCTCTTTAATAGAAAATTAAGCATTATTTCTTCCAACACTGGGCCTTTCTGAGTATCTGTTAGTATTCTTAAATGCATGGTAGATAACATGGCAGGTTTATATTCCTCAGAGGAGATAAGGGTAGTTGCCAGTTCTGGTTATCTCATAACCTTCATTATACCAGAAACATGTAGTGGTACAGGGATCTTCCAAGTCCTCTGAATAATCAGGCTAGTCCTCGGTTTTAGTTAGCCTTTCAGAGTTAAGACAGGAATTATGTGCTCCATTCCTAGCTCAGGGATCTCAGCATATTCAGGGTCTGTAGAAGCTCCTCACAAGTTGAAACCCATGAAAAGAAAATATATTAACCACTTTCATGCTATGTAGGCTGGCTACCATGGTAACCACCAATTCCTTCCAGATCTGGGCAATTTTTAAATGCAAAGTAGATTGAAAAATCCATTTGTATTTACAGAATTCAAGGTTCCATATAAGGTCACAGGTGGCAGGTGTTACGGATTAACCACACAGCTAACACTGATGTCCTCATCCGTGAAATAGCCCTCTCATTCATTTCACCTTACTTGGTAGAGCAGGCAGCATTTGGTTCTCAAAACAGAAACAAGGCAAACAAAACCTGTTCATACAGATGCAGAAGTTCTTTCTCCATAAAAGCTTTTGCTGAGTTTCTAGTGCTCTGGCCCATGCTAAATACCCACTGTGTGGGCTCTGGCATGGGGCCCTATATAATCAACAGACGGATGGACCCCATGGGAAATATGTTCACTAGTCAGGCTAGTAGCTTGGTATACCTTGAGAAGGGGGAAATATTTTTAAAGACCCATTGTTAATGAAACATGAGGCAGTAGAAACAGAAGTGATTGTCTTCAAATATGCACAGATGGACACATATTTGCTTACAATGCCACCCACCTGTTGACAGCTATGACTCATGGGTACCAAGCTTTAATTCTTAAAAAAGTACAAAGATTCTGGAGTTGGACTAGATCAAGCCAAGGGTTGTTCTGTTATTACGTAAGCGAACTTAGCCAAGCTACTTGGCCTTTTTAGCTTTAGTCTGAATCCACTTCACAGGGGTATGAGGATTAAACAGGAGTAAGCTCACAGCATCTGACAAAGAGACCAAAACTGTAACACACATCCTTCCATAGATCTGAAGATGGAGACCTAGAAGAGCAATGAGGAATTACAAAAACATCTGTGAGGTCTCTTATGGGTTTTGCTAGTATCTCAGTGACAAAGCAGAAATCTGAGACCCGAAGAGACTTATGGGAGAAGAGAGTTAGATAAAAGGTTATAGAAGCAGCTTGGCGATAAACAGTGAGTATCTGGAAGGTGGGAGCTGCTGTATACCTTTATCTTTGAGCCCACCTGAGGACCTGAGCAGAGTCAGTAGTTAATGTTTTTAGAACTGAATAGGTGCCTGTTGAACACAAAGGATCTGGAGGCTTCTCAGAAATGAAGTAAACACAAAGGCAATCATCACCAGCTGCAGCCAGGAAGAGTTAGTCACCATCATGGGTATTGATGGGGTCACTTATGAAATGAATCATAGGGGCCCTGATAATAATCATAAAGTGCAAAAGTGTCTGAATAAGGCACTGCTTCACAGGTTAGAGCAGAGTCAAGTTTATCACTATAGCAATAGTGTAGTCCAATTATGCTCTATTGATTGGGCTTGCTCCTGGGAGCATGTGCATGCTGACTGCATTGCAGACCAAGGCAAGCATTAAAAAACAAGAAAAAAAAATAAAAACAAACGCAATTTCTGTTTTAAGCTGCAGGCAAACCGGAACTCTTTGGATAGTAGGAACCACAGCCATTCTTTGTTATACCTCTTGTCATATCCTAAGATAAAAGTGAGCAGGGGGATCAAGGGTGCCTTTATAGGAAATACCAAAGTGATCACTTTTGAAAGATTGATTTCAATGACATAACATCAGGAAGCATATATCTATATTCTTAGCACTTTATGAAAAATAAATACTTCCATTGCCGTTTGTTAAATGACTAACTGGCTTAAGTGAAAAGCCTGTAGATAAAGGGGCTAACTGGGATGCAAGTGGCATAGACTTTGAAGAGATATCCTCTAAATCAAATTCGAGAAATAGAGTCCTCATCCATGGAATACAAACCAGCTCATGTTGGTTATTTTAGAGTGGAAACCTGCCCAACATCTCACTTGACACCTAAACAACTAAATTAAACTCAAACTCTCAAAAAACTAAACTAAACTAATAATGGATAGAATCAGAATATGTGAACCCTAAACATGGCATATTAGCATAAAGATTAATTTGAGCTAAGGACAATTGAAAAATCAATAGATGTAGGCCATAAAAATGCCATAAGTAAGCTACCCTCTATGAAGAATGCAAGAACAACTCTGATCACTGAAGATGGGCAGTTGGTGAGATGGGTCTGTATAAACAGCTAATTCAAACAGTCCTTGTCTCCTGTTAATTTCTTCCATATATTTCCTCATGACTTTCTTAAAATATATCACTCTTCCTTAAAATCAGGTGTAAGCCTTTGTTATATCCACTTCTTTAGGTTCCAGTTACTTACTGTGACTTGCCAGCCATATGAAAATACTAAATTTGTATCTTTCCCTTGTTAATTTGCCTTATGTCAGTTTAATTCAGTTTAGAGTGTATATTGAATCAAAGAGGGTAGAGGGAATGTCCTCATTACTCTCTAGCCCCTGTTAACAGAAGGAAAGAGCAGAGAATGTGGTTTTCTTTTATTTGTCTTGACTCTCAAGTTATTTTGTAAACCCAAGGTTTCAAGGGCACCCAGGAAATGTGTCACCAGCATAAACATGTGTGCAGATCTATACACAAAACTCCATTATTTTTATGCCTTTGTTTCTCAGGGGCTAGCTAATGTCAGGTAAAAGAATAACTTCCATAAGAGTAATAGTTTTTGCTTTGATACATCAATAAGCCAATGATGGGTGGGACTGGCAAAGCATGTTAAATAGCAAATCTGTTTGTTCAATGAGAAGAGGACAACAGTTAGCTCCTGCTGTGAAGAACTGAGTCCCAAGGTTTCAAAGGGCACCCAGGAAATGCTTTACCAGCATAAACACCCACTGAATGTCATCCCAGTCAACTTACAACCCTCCAGCAGACTTTATCTGATCTCTAACTTCTGCATCTTCAGAATCAAGGCAGCCACAAAGAAAACCCACTTATGTGATCAAATCAGGATTCCAGGCCTTCACACTTTCAACATCATGACCACTGAGAGGTATCGAGAAGGAAAGGTAGAGGACAGACATTAAGAACTGGGTAGATTCTCCTGGGATTTTAGAGTGCATTTTTTGTTTCTGTCTAGGAATTTACGCATGCATCCTGTTTTCATCACAATTATATTAGTAATTAGAAGGAATTGGAAAAGAAATTAATTGGAAAACTGTATGGAACCCCAAGGAAGTCTATAAAATTTTTGTCAATTCAAAACTATGGACAAGGCAATATCTTAGCCTTTTAACAATAAGACATAAGGTAATCAGAGTCTTGAGGACACACTTAGGACAAAAGAATTGTAAAAGACAGACTTGCCATTTTGGTTCTCTGAAATTTGAAAAAAAAAAAGACAATATGAAGTAGCTACAAAAAAATAAATCCAGGGAAACAGGCTAAATACTGCTATTTCCTCAACATGATACAGTATCAACCGAACAGAGATGGAACTGTATGGAAAGTCTTTGTAACCCATGATTTCCACTCATTGTGAATTGGAGATCAAGGTAGGAAAGCAAAATGTATACTTTAAGAATGATAGCAAAACAGAGTCAACCATCAGAAAAGAGGAAAGTCTAAATTTTTATCAGATTTAAGAATCAATTATCACAGGTTAACACAAACATTTCACAGAAAATTGTTGATGTCAGAGGAGATGGTACTCAAATTTTCAAACACCTTGACTTTATTTTCAGTGGGAAATCAGTGCAGTCTTCAAAGATCATGCATGAAAATTAGTTACAATTCATTACAATCTATGTGTCAAGTATTGTAAAACCCTAAATGTATACTTTGTGCCCTTTGCTGAGAGACCATTTAATCATATAGGAAAACGGGACAGAGGACCACAGTTAACAGTGCCTTGGCTTATCACGTACTCTATAGAACTGTTATGAAGTTCCCTTTTTGACTTGTAAACTGAAAACTGAAATTCAAAGAGTAAGTATGGTTCTCCTGATGACTGCTCTCTTGACTTGATGCCTCCCTCAACAGTACAGGAGTAATGGAGAAATGTTTTTTTTTTAATTTGCCACAAGTTTCTAGTCAGTGGTATATATCCACTTTGTCTAAAAAGTTCCATGTGGTAGAAAGGAAAAATGAATTTGCAGAACAAGAATGAAATGACTGAATCTAGGGAACTTTCCCTGGATTTCTGGGACTCAGTAATACAACAAAAGCAAAATACAAAGTCCTAGAACCTAGAGCTTATTTTACCAAGGTGTCTTACATGGAATGTGGATGCACAACCATGAATTTCATATTTTCAATCTCAAAATAAGCAACACAATGCTGGCAAAATGGCCCAGTGATTAAAGTCCCTTGCTGCCAAGTCTGATAATGTGAGTTTAACTCTGAGAGCTTCTATAGTAGAAGAAGAGAACCAACTCTAAAAGTTGTCCTCTGACCTCCACACAGGCACCATGGTCCAAAACAAATAAATAGTATTTTAAAAATAATAAATAAGCAAAATGCTTAAGATGCTCTGTGGTGGGCTCCAATTTCTGTTCACAGTGCCAAACCCCATGCTTAATAGAAGTAGGGTGGGTAAGAAAAATCCAATAATTCCCCTGAGCCGTCAAAAGCAAGCAAGGCACAACTAATAGTGATCTCACCTGCTCCTCCACACACACCCCCAACACACTAAGGGAAAGCATCATTTTTTACATATGTCAGGCTCATAGTAGAGACAAGAGAAAAGCTGTACTTGAGGTATAGCTTGGTAGTAGAACTCTTGCCTAGTACATATGAGGTCCTGGATTCTACCTCCTAGCTCCACAAGAACTATGAACTTGTTTAACCTAAGTTAACATTAAAATGCGACATGAGGGTCCTCTTGAAGAACTGAAAACTCAAAGAAATAGAAAAACATAGATACTTGTATGACAGATTTAATGATGAACAGTCACAGAAACAGATGATACAGCACAGAACATGACCTAATGGAACTGAGCATGGAAGACGGGTTAGGGTGGGGTGGGGTGGGGTGTGGTGGGGTGGTGTAGCTAGTGAGAAACATTTCTTCAGACTCTTGCCTGTGCTCCTTAGACTTTGGAGAATAAGTATGTTCCTACATTTATCTGGTTGAATCTACAGGGTTATCTCCCACATGAAAGTTTTGTGCCAACTGTTTATAATCTGCTACATGAGAGAAAGTTGGGGAATCATGTGAAAGTGACTCTTTTTCTTGTACCATTTTCTTCAGTATTTCAAGTGCTATGCTTGGGAGTAGCCTATCCAGATCCTATCACCTACATGGTGGTATATTTCGTCTTTCCATTGCAAAGAGACACAGAAGAGAAAGACCTGGAAACTAATGAGAAGCAATGAGGAACTTGAAGAAAGGGAGCAGTCATATTATCACTCAGTCTCTCACTGGTGCTACAGCCTAAGGAGTTATTCCTATTCCACTTACATGAGGTCATGATCTTGACTTGAGCTGCCAAAGGGGGATTTTAAGACAAGTCATTATGAAGCAGAGTTAGAATTCATTTAATACGAGTTAGAGCTTGACATGGTGGCACATATCTTTAACCCAGCATTCTGGAAGTAGAGGTAAGCAGACCTCTGTGAGTTCAAGACCAGCCCGGGCTACATAGTGAATCTGTTTAAAAGAAAGAGAGGGAGAAAGGTGACTATAATTTTGGGTTTAAATATGGATGGAGAGAAAGGCAGAGGACAGAAATGCTTAATTGTATAAATAAATAATAAAATATGATTTGTGGGTTGTAAAGTCCGTAACCTTCAAAGATTAGGCAAAAGGTTAAAATTAAAAGTAAAAAAAGTTGTGTGTTTGTGTGTGTGTGTGTGTGTGTGTGAGAGAGAGAGAGAGAGAGAGAGAGAGAGAGAGAGAGAGAGAGAGCTGAATTGCTCTGAATTGCTTATTCCCCTTATCTTAGAGAATTTCCTTTTGTAACTGAAATTGAGAGATGATTTCTGTGGTACATTTTTCAGATTTAGGAAAGAGAGAGAGATGCTGAGAAACTGATGGATATATATATATATATACATATATATGTATATATCTTTAGCTAAATTATTTTTATTTTGTTTTATATGTGTGAGCATTTTGCCTGAAAGTATCTCTGTTCATCATGTACATTACTGTTGCCTATAGAAGCCAGAAGAAGACACCGAATTCCCTGAAACTGAAATTACAAAGACCTGGGTCCTTGGGAAGAGCACCACATGCCCTTAACCACTGAATTATCTCTCCAGTCCCTACAGTTTTGATTTTGTCAATTGTGTTAAAACTTAATTCTCAGCCATGGAATAGTGCATACCTGATCTCATAGTGACAGGCTTCTTTTCTTTCCCATGTGCCCTTATGTTTTCTTACTTTTCAATTTGTCCTGAATCCCATAGTACTGCCAGATGTGGTAGTGGACAGCTATAATCTCAATACACAGGATGCTAAGGCCAGAGGCCAGGCTGGACTGCAGAATGAGTTTAAGTTATCTTGAGCTACAGGATGAGATGATGTCTCAAAACATAGCAACGGGGCTAGGGATATGACTTACTCAGTAAAGTGCTTGCTGTTCAAGCATGATGAGGACCATGAGTTCAGTCCCCACACCCACAGGGAAAAGAACAACAGGTGCAGCGATACACACCTGGAACCCAAGATCTGGGAAGACAGAGACAGGAGATAGCTGGGGCTTGCTGGTTAGCTAATCCAGTTGAATCAGTGAGCTTTGCGTTCAGTGAGGTACCCTGTTTAAAAAATGTAAGATGAAGAACAGTTGAGGAAGACAGTAATATCAACCTCTGGTGCAGATACACGCGCACACACACGCACACTCACAAACATACTCACACACATGCATGGACACACACACACATACACTCACATACACTCACATACACTCACTCACTCTCACATACACAGACATACACACACTTACAGACCCACACAAACTCATACACACACACACACACACACACACACACACACTGACTCTCTCACAGACACTCATGCACAATTTCATACATACACTCATATAACTCTCACACACACTCACCCAGAGACTCATATACACTCACACATACAAACACTTATACACACACACACTCCCTCACACACTCAGATACACTCACACACAATCATACACATTCATACACACACTCACACACACTAATACACACTTACACGCACACACACATTTTACATTTATTTTTCCATTATCTCTCTTCCTCAGCCTCTTTCCATAAACTAAAATGTTAAGATCTAGAGTGCCTTTTTTTTTAAAGATTCTGACAACCCTGTCACCTGCTTTATTTCAGGAGAAGGGTAAAGGGAAAAGAAAAAAAATATTCACTTGAATTTGAGGAGCAGCAACATTGGAGCAACCATTTTAAGGCTCTGGGTTCCTCTAATCTGTAAGGGAAAACAGTCTTCCTTGAAGAGTAAGACTTTAACTTTTCCCTAATGAAAGATCATCCATTTGCTGAGATAAAAGAAGGAAGAACAAACTCAACAGCCCCAATTGAGGTTTAACACAGAAAATGAGTCCAGGTTTCTCCTTTCAAATATGCAAATTTTACATTAAAATGTTTATAAATCACAGTTGGTTTTCCTCTTGATTCAACCTTTCTACCTCCTGTAATAGGAGCCCCAGGAACCCAAACAGCCTGTGCATCACTAATCAGCTACACAATCCAGCTGCCCTTTCCAAACAGAATCTGATTACTAATGGACTAGACTGGAAGCTATCCCGAGGGACAGGAAGCAGGAACTATGCTCTCAGGGAGAACGGATATTGCGGATGTCACCAGTCAAAGAGCCAAACACGGTGCACCGGGTCCAGGACAACTTGCACACCCTGTTCACTGCGCAGATTCTGACCACCACGGACAGGAGAATCTTGGAACACCAAACTCACTCGATGATGCCGCATGTCTGTACTCACATTAATAGTAAACAAGGTAAATATCATTCCCATGACAACAGGAATAAAGATGAAGTTGTGGGTGGTGACCTGCAGCAGGCAGCAGTCCTGGTCAGGGTTGGTATGAACATCTTGATATTGAATGGGCGGTGGCAACCGTTCCATACACTTGCTCTTTAATCTAGGGGACTATTTTTTGAACTTGAAGTTGAACTCCCATATTGGTTCTTGTCTGTTCTCAACAATCTTCCTGCACCAGAAAAGCAAGCATTTGGAATTCTTCAGTGTGCTGGGAGTGCTTTCTGGAATGGCTGGATTCTTGGAGATTCGAGCAGCAAATGGTTCATACATTTGATACAGAGATCAGATCACACATGCCCGGAGACAGCGCAGCTTCCCCATAGATTCTGGTCACAGCCAGAAAGGCAGAGGGGCAACCAGAGTGTAGTGCCTTCGGTACAACCTGTTCCAAAAGGCAGCAGTGGAAGTGACAGTCCAAGCATTCTTACAAATCAGGGAAAAATTCACAATGTCCTCAGGACGGATATAGGAAGCCAACATCAGCCAAATATCCATAGGATACTCTTCTCCTCCAGAGCCATCTAGGTCTTCTTTGTGTCTCTTGCTTTTCTTTTTTCTGGAGCCTGATCTTTCCTGAGTGCTTTCTTCCTGGGTGTCCATCTCATCACTGCTGTCCAGGACGTCACAGGGCTCACCCACCCCAGAAAGAACCTCCTCCGCAGGAACCTGGGACGCTTCCAAGCCACAAAGAGATTTTACTTCCTGCTGAACAGTGTTGGCCACGGCTTTCTTGACCCGTCCAGATCTCACCACCGCCGGATCCAAGTTGGCATAGTCCGCCACGGTCACTCGGCCCGAGCAGGCGTCGTGGGCCCGGAACTTGAGCCGCTTTCCTCTTTTGGGCATGGTGATGGTGTCCAGAAGAGGCTTGCCTAGCTGGCCTGGGCCCCGGACCATGTCTTGGCCCTGAAAGCCGGCTCCCGGAGCCGCAGGGCACCTCCACCCGGCTCCGCGGCCATCCCGCACTGAGGCTGCGGCTGTCCCTCAACGGAGGAATGGATTCAGAAGATGTGGTATATTTACACAATGGAATACTACTCTGCAATTAAAAACAATGAACTCACGAAATTCCTAGGCAAATGGTCAGAACTTGAAAATATCATCCTTAGTGAGGTAACCCAATCACAAAAGAACACACATGGTATGCAGTCACTGATAAGGGGATATTAACCCAGAATCTCGGAATACCCTAGACACAATTCACATATCAATAGATTTCCAAGAAGATGGAAGGAGAGATCCCTGGTCCTGGAAAGACTGGATGTAGGGGAATGCCAGGACAGAGAAATGAGAGGGGGTTGAATGGGGAAAAGAGGGAGGGAAGGGAGCTTATGGGACTTTCGGGGAGGGGGGGAGGGAGGAAACGGGAAACGGGAAATGATTTGGAATGTAAATAAAAAAAACTTAGAAAAAAAAAGATCTAGAGTGCCTCTTTCTAAAGCCCTTCATATGATTCTTCTTCATCCTTGGCTCCCATCCTGGTTGTGCACTCACCAGGGAACCTGAATCTTTTACTCCAATAGGAGAAGCTGACCTTATCTTCCAAAATCCTGAAGCCTCTAAACTATGTTAGAAGCTTTCTTCAATTGATGCAGCCTGTATACCAAGCTAATCAAAAAGTGATACCAAGGATCCTGTGCCACAGAGTACAGAGCTGACCCTGTGCCACAGCACTCTACACCCAAATACCTCTGGGAGAGAGCTAGCCTCTCAGAAGTGAGGACAAGTCTGAGAGCACAGGTAAGACCACCACTGCTGCTCAGAGGGACACGCCCAGAAACCTCAGGACACAGGAGCCAAGGAGCAGCCTGGGACAGGAGCCTTCCAGTTTCAATCTGCCCTGGGAAATGATCCTGTGCCATGGCACTACATATACAAATACCACCAGGAGAGGTATGGTCTCCCAGGAGTGTGGACACACCTTGAGCACAGGCAAGACCACCACTTCTGCTCAAATTCCTGGCCACAGAGGGACCCACCCAGAGCCATCTGAACACAGGAACCAAGGAGCAGCTGGAGACTAGATCCTTCTGGTTTCTGTCTGCAGAGCTCACCCTTTGCCACAGCTCTCCATACCCAAATTCCTCCCAGAGAGAACTGGTCTCCCAGGAGTAATGACAAAGAGGCTTGCAGAAAGGACAAACCACAGTCAGAAACAGCAAGACCGCTGGGCGGTGGTGGCGCATGCCTTTAATCCTAGCAGTTGGGAGGCAGAGGCAGGCGGATTTCTCAGTTCGAGGCCAGCCTGGTCTACATTGCAGGTTCCAGGACAGCCAGGACTATGCAGAGAAACCCTGTCTTGAAAAACCAAAAAAAAAAAAAAAAGAAACAGCAAGGTCAGCTAATACCAGAGATAACCAGACAGATTAAGGCAAGGGCAAGAACATCAGCAACAGAAACTAAGGCTACTTGGCATCATCAGAATTCAGTTCTCCCACAGTGGGCCCTGGTTACCCAAACACACCAGAAAAGCAAGACTCTGATTTAAAATCATATTTCATGGTGATGCTAGAAGACTTTAAGAAGGACATAAACAACTCCCTTAAGGAAATACAGGAGAATACAGGTAAACAGATAGAAGCCCTTAAGAGGAAACACAAAAATCCCTTAAAGAATTACAGGAAAACACAACCAAACAGATTAATGAATTAAACAAAACCCATCCAGGATCTAAAAATGGAAATAGAAACAATGCATAAATCACAAAGGGAGACAACCCTGGAGATAGAAAACCTAGGAAAGAGATCAGGAGTCATAGATCCAAGCATCAACAACAGAATATAAGAGATAGAAGAGAGAATCTCAGATGCAGAAGATACCATAGACAGCATTGACACAACAGTCAAAGAAAATTCAAAATGCAAAAAGGTCCTAACCCAAAACATTCAGGAAATCCAGGACACAATGAGAAGACCAAACCTAAGGATAATAGGTAAAGAAGAGAGTGAAGATTCCCAACTTAAAGGGCAAGTAAATATCTTCAACAAAATTATAGAAGAAAACGTCCCTAACAAAGAAAGAGATGCCCATGAACACACAAGAAGCCTACAGAACTCCAAATAGACTGGACCAGAAAAGAAATTCCTCCCGTCACATAATAGTCAAAACACTAAATGCACAAAAGAAAGAATACTAAAAGCAGTAAGGGAAAAAGGTCAAGTAGCATATAAAGGCAGGACTATCAGAATTACACCAGACTTCTCACCACAGACTATGAAAGATAGAAGATCCAGGGCAGATGCTATACAGACCCTCAGAGAACACAAATTACAACCAAGGCTACTATACCCAGCAAACGCCCAATTACCATAGATGGAGAAACCAAGATATTCCACGACAAAAACAAATTTACACAATATCTTTCTACAAATCCAGCCCTACAAAGGATAATAGATGGAAAACGCCAACACAAGGAGGGAAACTACACTCTAGAAAAAACAAGAAAGTAATCTTCTTTCAACAAACCCAAAAGAAGATAGCCACACAAACATAAAAACAACATAAAAATAACAGGAAGTGAGAATCAGTATTTCTTAATATCTCTTAACATCAAAGGACTCAATTCCCTAATAAAAAGACATAGACTAATGGACAGGATACATAAACAGGACCCAGCATTTTGCTGCATACAGGAAACGTACCTCAGTGACAAAGACAGACACTACCTCAGAGTAAAAGGCTGGAAAACAATTTTCCAAGCAATTTTATTTTTAGTTTCAAATAAAATCAACTTTCAACCAAAAGTAATTTAAAAAAAAAGGATAAAGAAGGACACTTCACACTCATCAAAGGAAAAAATCTACCAAGATGAACTCTCAATTCTGAACATCTAGACTCCCAATGCAAGGGCATCCACATTCATAAAAGAAACTTTACTAAAGCTCAAAGTACACATTGTACCTCATGCAATAGTAGTGGGAGACTTCAACACCCCACTCTCATCCATGGACAGATCATAGAAACTCAAACTAAACACAGTGAAACTTACAGAAGTTATACACCAAAGAGATTTAACAGATATCTACAGAACATTTCATTCTAAAACAAAAGAATACACCTTCTTAGCACTGCAGGGAACCTTCCCCAAAATTGACCATATAATCCGTCACAAAACAGACCTCAACAGATACAAGAAGATTGAAATAATCTCATGCATCCTATCAGATCATCACAGACTAAGGCTGGTCTTCAATAGCAACAAAAACAACAGAAAGTCCACATACACATGGAAGCTGAACAATGCCCCATTCATTGATAACATGGTCAATGAAGAAATAAAGAAATTAAAGACTTTAGAATTTAATGAAAATGAAGGCATCCAAATTTAGGGGTCACAATGAAAATAGCGCTAAGAGGAAAACTCATACATAGCTCTGAGTTCCTTCAAAAAGAAACTGGAGAGCATACACTAGCAGCTTAATAGCACACCTGAAAGCTCTAGAACAAAAAGAAGCAAATAAAACCAAGAGGAGTAGACAGCAAGAAACAATCAAGCTAAGGGCTGAAATCAACCAAGTAGAAACAGAAAGAACTATACAAAGAATCAACTAAACCAGGAGCTGCTTCTTTGAGAAAATCAACAAGATAGATAAACCCTTAGCTAGACTAACCAGAGGGCACAAAGATAGTATCTAAATTAACAAAATCAGAAATGAAAAGGGAAACATAGCAACAGAAATTCAAAAAAATCATCAGATCCTACTACAAAAGCCTATATTCAACAAAACTGGAAAATCTGAATGAAATGGACAGTTTTCTAGACAGATAACTAAATACCAAATTTGAATCAGGATCAGATAAACCATCTAAACATAACCCCTAAGAAATAGAAGCAATCATTAAAAATCTCCTCCCCCCAAAAAAGCACAAGGCCAGATGGTTTTATTGCAGAATTCCATCAGACCTTAAAAGATGACCTAATAACAATGTTCCTCAAACTATTCCACAAAATAGAAACAGAAGGAACACTACCCAATTCATTCTATGATGCCACAGTTATGCCATGTATTCTTCCTTGGAGTGGAACAGTTTCTGTCTAATCAGAAACTTCCTTTCATAGAGAACTTCATAAGAGATTTTTTTCTAATTCTATCACATTTAATGTTCCAAATATATTTTAAAAATTGGTTGAGTGCATATTACATTTAGCTTCAGAAGATGTATATCATGTTCAGCTATCATGTATCATTAAGAGGCATTTAACTATTATAAATTATTTTGATGATTTAAAAATATCAATACTGAGCTGTATATTTTAAAATAAATTGTGTTAGTTTAATAATAAAACATTTAGCTATACAAAAAATATTCCAATTCCCTTTAAGAAAATGAATCTTAGTTTACAATCAATGCAGGCATCCCCTGAAGTTAAAATTTTTGTTGAGGTTGGTTACTTGGAAAATGATGAGCACAAATCTACATTTTTAAATAATCACACCAGCTTATTTTTATGTGTGTGGTGCAAAAAAAACACAAGATTTTCATAAAGAATTCCAAACAGGTAGTTAAAATTTTTCATATATGTCCCACTATATTATTTTAAGTACTTTATGATACTTTAAATCATATTTTAGTGATACAATAAATAAAACAAATGTTCAGAAATGTAAAAAAATAGAGTAATACCAAAAGCAAAATTACATTCATGTGCTTGAGAGTCCATGCAGCAATGAAATTGAGGAATTTGGGGTTGCTGGAGTGGCTGTGACCATTTTCCTGACTGTAGTAAAGGTCACATTCAAGGCCTCTGCAATAAAACAGACTGACAAGAGAAAGGCATAACAAATTTACTTCATGTTGTCCACGGCACATGAGTCTTCATATGGAAGACCCAAATCCTTGGGGGGAATGGTTTCTATGTTTCAGAATGGAAAGCCATGTAGAAATATGATGAGTCAAAAGCATGTGGATGTCATGCTAACAGGCCAAGGGGAGAGCCCAAACCCTGTCAGGTGGGATTTTTCTTGCCTTCACTCTACCATATCCCTCCCAGCTATGGACAGGACCTTTCTGGAATGAGGGACTTCTAAAGAAAAGAGACAACATGGCCTTCCAGTCTGTACAGCTTGCTTTGGTGAAATAAAATTCTAGTTTCTATAAGCCTACTTGGAGAAGAGGAAATCTGGTTTCAATGATCCATTTTGGGGCCAGTATGTGACAGAGACAGCAGACATGAAGGCAGGAGAAAGGTCAGAGAGACACTTAGCTCCTGACTCCTTCCAGTTTCCTCTGATTCAAAGATACTGTACTTTGGGATATCATTTTCTGGCCTCCATTAGGGTCTAATTCCCATATTAGGCTAGATGAAGGAAGAGGAGCTCGGGGCTTCTGGGAAAAGTTATGGGTAAGTTATGAGAAGGTGACTAAAAGCTGTTTGCTAAAGTAATTAAACAGATAAGAGACATCTCAAGCTCTAAAAGCTGTCTTCAGGATAGCTCTTTTCCTGGTATGTCACAGAGGCTCTGTTACATTACTGGACATTTTGGAGAGCTCCACATGGGATACCACACATTACCAAGAAAATTAAGGTGCCCTTCTCCAGGTTCTTGGTCTCATTAATAAAAAATTTTAACAACAGACTCAGGAGAGAAGTAATAACCTGGAAAGAGTTGAGAAAGGCCAGAATGTCGGGAAAAGCCTGCCTCTGCATTAGCAATCATCTGAAAGAAAGCAAAAGAGTTAGGACGAGGAAGAAGAGAAAAAAGAGAGGAGGAAGAGGGAAGGAAGGAAAGGAAGGAAGGAAAGAAGGAAATATGTTACACCTTAGGCAAGTAGACCTAACAACACCTCTGTAGCAATTCCACTAAGGTGGAGGTCTAAGGGCAGGTCTAAGAAGGGAAAGTACATTATCTCATGAAAAGAAAAATGATTCCTCCCATCTATTTAGCATAGACTTAGGTGAATCTGCTTTCTAGGGGATGGTCCTGTTACTAGAATTTTGGAGTCATTCATAGCTACTGGATGATACAGGGGAAATGGGTTCCTGTCCCCTCACTTGAGGTTCTTAACATCTTTATTAAAAACAAATTTAAGAATAAACTAAAAAAAAAATGGAGGCATAAAGAAAATTGTGCTACAGTTTAGAAGAAAAATTCCCCAGAGCAGGCAAGCTGTAACACCTCCACAGCTGCTCAGAGGAGGAGAATGGAGGAGGAGAAAAAGAAAAGCCAAGTCCCTTAAGCTGGCATAGTTGTCAGACACAAAATGGACAACTATTCACATGGTAGAGAGGGAGAGCTGTAAAGAAAGAGATAAGGAAGCCCCGTGTTGATGAACTCCAACATGTTAAGGAAAACATGCTTTAAAATGACATTGGAAAAAAGGGAGAAGTTGGAGAGCTTTAAGGTTACATATAGCCCAGTAATTACACTGGGTGCAGGAATTCTGGGCTCCCATGAAAGGGATAACTATTCAGCCTAACTCTTTAGTGTGGTGAACCTCCCTTCCTAAGGGTGGTCCCTGGTCATTGGCCCACCCCAACTGGAAAGTTAGGACCCCACCCAGTCCAGATATTGCATCCTCCTGACACGAAGGAAATAGCTTTTCATTAATGGGCTTATAATGCTACTGTGACAGCACATTTCCAAATTAAAGTTCGTATAACCTTCACGAAGCGAAATGTATGTGCTGCTGCTGTGTTCATAGAAAGGAAGAAGGCTGAGACCTAAAAGCATTTATTTAGCTCATAATCATACCTAAGCCAAATTGACATTTTGGATCTCATTCACTATCTCACTGTATGATTAGAAAATACATGTGGACTGAGAACAGAAGATGCCCATATCACAGCTAAGGGCTTTGGTGGCTGCTCTGTGGTTCCCACTTAACAGAGCTTGGCAACAAGTACCAAAGACCAGTCACAAAAGGAAAAGTACAAAGGGCACATCCAGCTTTTTTTTGATGACTGCCAAGATCCCATCAATCTCCATGCCAGCCCTGGGAAAACTGGAAAGGGGGCCTCACACCCTGGAAAGGAGGGGCCCGGGCAAGTGGGTAATGAGTCAGAAAGGAATGTGTGCTAACCAATACCCGCATGCCTGCCTGCCAACTTGAAGAGGACCCAAGTAAATTCCTTTCCACATACCAGGGGCCCACAGCACTCCAGAAGGCAGTGTTTCCATGTGAGAGTCTGCCCTGTGCTTTGCAGAACAGAAGACTGCTTATTTGCACTTGGATGAAACTCTGCCACCACCATACCTGTCTCTCTCTAGTTTTCTTGGCACTAACCAGACTTGCCTTTTAAAATTCTGTCACAGTATAATTCCTGAGGTGGTCCCACTGCCCTGGGGAAAACCAAGGGACAAGGCTGGGGAAGGGATGTAAACTTGTGTCAATAAAGTCCTGTGCCAGGCTTTGGCCTTTTGTTTGTCTTTAAATAAATAAGCCTGGAACACAAGTTCCTGAATTTGAAAAACAGATGATTTTTAAAGCAGATTTCTTAGGCTACAAAATTAAAACGTTCAGCCAAAGACTGAGAATTCTCCAGTGTCACTTTGCTTTGTCTCTCAGTCTCTCCCCTGGTGTCTAGTGGGAATGGGCTTCGCCAAAAGACCCCACACTTCCTATCGCTTCCTTTAGATAGTAGGTCAGAGACAGTCTTTTTAGGAAGCCCCACAGACCCTTTGATGACACAGAAAAGCACACTCTTTAAGTAGGAAAGCTAGGGCTACCCGTTCTCTCTGTTTTATCTTATTCACTGGGCCAATTAGAGGACTCCTCCCCAAATGAATTCAGAATGATCATCAATAGTTACTCACTTATTGGCCCAAACAAACAAAAAGCATGTTTTCTCTAGTATGGAGTCTCAGTCCTTCTAGCAGCTCTTCCTTTCAGGAGCAAGAGCTCTGCCAAATGCTCAGAGACAGACCCAAAAGAGGCAGTGTCTTTGCAACCCTATCTTCTCAGAGGAGCCACCCACCCACAAGGGCATGGCTGTTATAGAGGAAAGATTTCAAAACCCACTGTGTTCTTTGTAGTTGTTAAAACCAACCAACCAAACTATGTGGCTGTGTTTTGGCGGGGGTGAGTGAGAAGAAAAGAGGTAGACTGGGCACTTGTCTTCCTGCCTTATTTTAAAACCAAAATGCCTTGCCCACAGTAGAGGCAATTCATACTTCAATGGAAAATTCTTTATTGCTTCTAGCTCCTACTTCCTGTGTTATCTGATTGTGATGCCATGGTTGAAGGAGCTACTTCACAACTCAAAGTTTTAGCCAAGTGCTAGGTAGTAAATTCTGTCCTGTTTGCTTCCGCTGACTTTCTTCTCCTCCAGTGGGGAAGAAAAACAATGGTTTTCCTCCATTTGTAATTCATTTCAGCACCACCACCATCTATTTGCAGTCAGGGTCGCTGCGATCTTTTAAAGGCTTATTTATGTGTGTTATATATACATGTGTGCATGCACATGTGTGTACAGGTGCCGTTGAAGGTCAGAAACAGGGCATTAGATCTCTTGGGTCTAGAGTTACAGGTGTTTGTAAGGCACCAGATATGAGCACTGGGATCTGAACTCTCATCCTCTGGTAAAGCAATAAGTGCTTAACTTAATGCTGCGCCCACTCTCCAGCCCCTGACCTGTTTATTTTTAAAGCCTAGTGTAACATCTGGCTGGTTCCTCCAACTATAGGAACAACATTTTCTTACGTCCCAGTTAATATCTCTGTGTGAGCCCCTCTGAAGTTCCTGTACTGTGCCGAGTTTTCTACATATTAGGGACAGATGCCTTCTACAAAGCAGTATTCAAAAGGGAAACAAAAAAGTGGTCCTTTCAAGGGACTTTCATCTTCTACTTGCCCCTATAAGCCTCTCTGGTTAACAAAGCTGTCTAAAACAAGATTGAAGTCAACTGTCAACAGAAGACATTTTTTCCCACTGTAGAAGTCTTATTTTAGGGTCCGGTGACCCTTCCCGGTTTTTTCCCCCATGCTCTCCACTTGTAGGTTGCTGCTTGGGAGAGCTGAGACTCAGCCAGTAGGCAGAGCTGAGTTTCAGTTAGCTTCCTTGAACCCACCCCCCCACCCTGTGCCCTGCCAGCATACAATGATCAGTGGGATTCCTGGAATTCCTGGCATACCACAGAAGCCCTGTTTGGCTGAATAAATGCCCTTGAACCAAGGTTCTGACCCCAGCATTGCATTTTATTCTTTTATTCACATCCAGAGGTTAAGACTTATTTATGTAAATCCTTTGCCAGGGATCAGTTCATCTTGACCCCTTGGTTTTCATTTCTCTAATGGTTTCAGGTGTTTTGTTAGAGCCTTTGGGTACACTCCCTGCACTGAAAGACTCTGGTCAGTAAGAATTCATTCAAAAAAAGAAGAGAGTGGGGGTCTTAGAAGAGTTGAAAAGGCCTGCTTTGAAGTGTTCTAAGGAACTTTCAGAGGCCACCCAGTTTACAAGGCTAAAACAGAGCTTTAACCTTGTGAACCTGCTTAATTCATGGAAAATAAACTTTCAGGACACTGTGTTCGTCCTCATGCAAGTTCTTAGAGTGCAAGATGTTCTGTGGCCATCACCTAGAGCCCAACTCTAGTACTAAAGAAATCAGCATTACAAGAGTATTTGAAGATCATTTTCAGGCAAAAGTACAATCATGACCCTCCTGAGGTATAAACAGGAACATGAGAATTCTATGTTGCTCTTATAATTGAGGGAACTGGACAACTGTTATAATGATTTTCATTGTTGCTTTTTTTTTAATAACCAGCCCCCATTGACAGGAAAAGTGGAAATGTTGGGTGAGTTACAAATGGAGGCAAAGTGTTTCTTGTCCCCCTATGCCCCACGGGAGAAGAGAACTAGCTGAACGACAAGACAGGGGTTGCACCATCAGATAACACCTGGAAGTATATGCAGGTTCTCACTGAAGAGTAGATTGCCTGTTTTTTTTTTTAATTTTAATTAGTTACTTGACTATATTTATCTTGGTCAGTGTTCTATTGACACCAGTACCACAGCAACTCTAATAAAAGAAAGCATTTAATTGGAAGCATGGAGATGGACATAGTGCTGGAGAACCAGCTGAGAGTTTTACATCTGGATCTGCAGAAGGTAGGAAAACAAAGAGACACTGGGCCGGGCTTGAGCATTTGAAAATCCAAAACTCACCTCCAGTGACACACTTCCTCCAACAAGGCCATTACTTCTCAAGTAATGTCACTCCCTGGTGACTAAGCATTCAAATCTATGAACTTCTGGAGCCCATTCTCATTCAAACCACTAGAATATTCATTTTGAGATTTGAGACAGGGTCTCACTATGTATCCCTAGCTGGTCTAGAACACACTATATAAACCAGGCTGGCATTGAACTCCTGCTACTTCTGCCTCCTGAGTGCTAGAATCACACACGATGGCTTTCACTTTTTAAATAGGGCTTAGAGAGAAGTATCTGGTCCATCCATCTGTCCACACACACCCCATACCCATATTTATACTTTTTCAACTGAGGGCAAAATTGATACCAGCTGAAATCCAGCCTTGGCAGCCACTGTTATGATCATAAAAAGAGAAGGAGGTTAGAGAGACTGGTATACGGCGGTGTGGGGGAAGGGGGTGCCCCAGTGGGCCCATACCAAGGCATCTCTTCCCCCGAAGGACCAGACACACACAGACATAGTATAGAGTAGAGTTTATTCAGGACAGAGGATGGAGTTAATGGGGTAGTGGAGGCAGAGAAAGGCAGAGAGAGTAGAGGGTAGAGAAGTAGAGGCTGGTCATGAACACGTGGAGAGAGGGGGAGGGGAGGAGAGCCCAAGAGGGGCAGAGGAGCAAAAGAGGAGCAAGAGACAAGAGGAATAAGAGAGAGAGGAGGGGCTGGGCAGTCCTTTTTATAGTGGGCCAGGCCTATCTGGCTGTTGCCAGGTAACTGTGGGGAGGGGCATACCTGGCTGTTGCCAGGTAATCCTGTGGTAGAGTTTAGACAGAACCCTAACAGCCACCCCCAGAGGTATTCCAGGTTCTCGAGTCCATTGACAAAAAGTTGAACAGAGACACACAGCTGCAGCAGAACCAGGGGCGGTTTGTTAGAAAAAGACATAGTTCATGGGAGAAAGTAGGTCTAGCCAAGAGGAAGTTTAGGAGCGCCACGTTCCTGAGTCACAAAGGGTTGTGGTTTCTTGTCACTAAACATAGATTTTTCTAAGCATGCTTATCTATCAGTTACTTGTAATTGAACATACAACTTTGTGTGTCACATTTGCATTTTAATTTTTCACCCAAGCGTTATTGTTATTATTTGCTTATTTGTTTCAAAACAGAGTTTTCTATGTATTCCAGGCTGTCTGAGACCTAAGAACCCTCCCGCCCAACCTTTCAAATACTGGAAGAAGAAGCCTGCAACACCATGCTCGGCTTCAAAGCCATTGTTCTTATTGCTTGTTTATTCTAAATTTAGCCTGTGAGAATCACCATCTTTTAGAGAAAAAAATCAACTCTATTCATGTGTATATGTTTGAGTGCTTGCCATGTTCATGCAGTGCCCTTGGAGACCAGAAGAGCCAATCATTTTCCCTGGAATGGGGTTCTGAGTGGTCTAATGTTGGTGCTGGGAACCGGAATTAGGTCTTCTGGAAGAACAGGAAGTGCTTTAACCACTGAACCATCTCCTCAGCCCCATGGAGAACCCTTTTAGGAAGTTCCTGTGTTCTTTTGAGATGCCTCACCCCATCCCCCATTGCTCTTTTGGTGCCTTCCTCTTTTCTAAGCTAAGAACCATACTCACATCATATTTTCCTGTGGTAAGCCAGGAAGTACCCATTTCCCAAGAAACACCATTTCTTTCTACTAGAGCATGACATTTGGAAATCAAGATCTGCTTTTGAGGTATGTTAATTGCCAGGAGGATATGGCTGCTTCTAGGCCAGAACAATACATGGTGCTTGGAAACACAAAGGGTCAGGTTCATGAGCTTGCCACTGGTATAGTCACACAGGTGCATCTGCTGAGAAGGGCTTGGTATTTGGGATTTCATGCTCTGTAAACCACTGCCTGGAAGTTCTTGCAAGTCAGTTTTGTATTGGTGTTTTGAAAGTAGGGTCCAATGAGGTCAAGACTTGGAAACATGGCTCATTCACATCTCACTGAATTCCCAAGGATGGGGTCTTAGGCCTCTCCAACTTCTCTGTCCCTGATAGTACTTAAAGGGATTTTGTCCCAGCAATTATTTGATCTCACCTTATAGTTCCGGCCAGAGAGAAATTTTTCAGCGTAGCTACAGCTGTAACCCTCCCTTTAGCTGTCACTTGCAGTCAGTCAGTATGTTTAGCAAACAAGTAGGACTCAAAGTTTAAAACTGACTTCCAAGAATAAATATATAAACGACCTCTGTGTTCACCTGCCAGACTTTGTGGCTCACACCTTTAATCCCAACACTCAGGAGGTAGAGACAGGTGGACCTCAGCAAATTTGATGCCAACCTAGTCTATATACAGAGTCTCAGGCCAGGGCTACATAGTGAGATTCTATCTAAAAAAAAAAAAAAAAACCCTCAAAAATTTCTCCTTCAAAACCATGAGATCTTTAAGATAAAATGCCCACCTCCATTCTCCCTTCCCCTATAAGCTGGACATAAATAAAATGTTGTCTCTTTAACAGAGGGTGAAATAACTGAGGCCAATTAGAGCTCAGTTCACCTTTCTTACAGGAAGGGTCTGTTAAACTGTCTCAAAGCTATCAACACACACACACACACACACACACACACACACACACATATACACCATAGCTCTCTCCACAAAGGGAAGAAGATAGTTTATTCTGGAGTCAACTATGAGTGGTAACAGTTTATTGTAACAGAACAAAGAAAGTCATAAATCATGACACATTTCAAATACATTGGTGGAAACATGAGGTAGGTGTGGCAAAGCAAAGCAAAGCAAAGAAATGCTGGCTAGAAGCCTCCTCAGATGCTGTCTGATTAAATTCTTAGTTTTTGAGTTGGTGGAACCTAAGCCTGTTTGTGTTTGCAAAAAGGATTTACCTAACAATCAACTGGATGTTAGATCACACACAGAGGCAGTCAATAAATGACTATTCAGGGCACTAAGGTAGCCCAAGATCACTTAACTCTGGACCTGCAACATCCCAACTCTCTACAATTATCAGTTCTAATCATAGCCTTGTAGAAAGTTTAATATCATTGAAGTTTCTTTTTCTGAGAACTTTAGTTAACCTAACTAAATTTGCTTATTTTCTAACCTATGTTGAGTGAGTTTCTATTTCTTGAAAGAAGGCCACAGGCCATGGGGTTAGATTGGGAGGGCAGGTGAGAGAGTAGGCTCTTCTTCTATTTGGACAAGTGTAAATGAATTCATCTTCTAAATTAATTGCTGTTTCCTACTCTCATTTGGATTATACAAGGAAATTAAGGTATAGTGTAAGGACCCCAGTGTCTAGTGACAATTACTGAAATAAAAACCGAAACTAGAATATAAACGCTTAGGTAAAAATTTTAATTAAAAGTAAGAGGTTGAAGAAAGGGGCAGCATTGGTCAAGGGAGACATGGGTTCCCTACTGAGTGAGGAAAGGACATTACGTTGTTGTTATTGTTCTTGGAGGTATCTGCCTTCATCTTGCACTTGCTGTTTTGTTTTTGTTTTTTTCTCTTGTGGTAAGATGACTGACTAGTGGATAGGAATGTATACACTTCATACACTGCTATCAAAGAAGAGAAACTCTTGGTAGGTGGCAGGTTTTATGGACAAAAGCCATGAGAACTTCTTGCCTTTTGTCTCTATGAGAATTTCTATTACCCTGTCCCTGGTTTTATAGGTGTGGGGGTTGAGTCTGGAAGGCCTATGGAGCTGCCAGGTTCTTATGCCTTTCTACACTGAATTGTCAAGAGACAATGGATGGTTGTTAAACAGAATATCTCAGAAGATGTGCTATACTTGGCCTGTGGCCCAGTGCTAAGTGAATGAAAGGAAATGTGTGTGTGTACATGAAGGGTGGTGTTGTGTGACATTTTATGACCTATTTATATAGCATGTTCCGTGGTTGAATGAAGCCCAGGTAGGCAAAGGGTTTCCAGTCTTCTGTGTTTGGCCACTATTCTTGTCAAACTCTGGAATTGCCTCCTCCATCCTTTTCCCTATTTTGCTTCAATGGCACTCCTAGTCCTGCTCAGTTTCTCTGTCTCCAACACTTCCTAGTAATAAGTTATTTCTCCTTTGGTGAAATGAGTCAATTCAAACCAGGTTAGATTATTGTCCCCCTTCTTTGTATAATTGATGGAGAGTCTGTCTTAGGCTACATGATGTGCACCCACAGCCAGCACCTAGAAGAGAGGGGTAGAGCCTCTGTCTTAGGCTACGTGAGGTGCCTCCATGCCCAGAACCTCCAATAGGAGTTTGCACCCTGGGCAATGGCCTCACGCTACTCCCGTCATGGAGTTACTCTACAGCCCTGGGATCATGCTCTACTGACTGAGTTAGCCAGGCTCTCAGGTGTGCATCTGGCATGTGGCATCATGATACTCCCGTCATGGACGTCTCCATAGCTTTTTATACGAAGGGTTTCGGTAGTCTGCGGCCAGGATCGAGAAATCGAGGCCAGCAGAGGGGGTGCCCAAGGGCTCCTCGTGGGCACCCGGGTCATTATCTCTGACCTCTAGACGATGGTAATGCATTGAAACCGGCTTGTTGGTGAAAGCAGCATCCACCTGTGACTTGACAAAAAGAGTTAATTTTTGGAAGGCCCACGGCCCAAAAGAAATGAGCATGAGAAGACCCACCAAAGATCCCAAAAGACTAGGTAACAGAGTAGAGAGCCAAGGGGATGTAGAGAACCAGTTTTGATACCATGATTCTTTTTTCTCTCTTTCTTTCTCGCAGTTTTCTAGACTTTCCCTGACCTTTTTAAGGCTATCTTCAACCAATCCTGTCTTGTCTGCATAAAAGCAGCATTCTTCTTTAAGGGCAGTGCATAACCCACCTTGTTGTAAAAAGAGCAAATCTAAACCTCTTCTGTTTTGTAACACTACCTCAGAGAGGGTTGTAACAGAATTTTTAAGATTCTTTAGTCCTAACTGTAGCTCTTGTAGGTCTCTATCGACCACAGAGCTGAGCTGCGCATACTGCTGACTGGAAGTGAACAAGGAGGCAATTCCTGTTCCGGCCCCTGTGGCTCCCAAACCAAGGAGTATAGCCAGGGTGACTGCTGTTAAAGGTTCTCTTTTGTCTGAACAAATGAGTTCCCCTTTCCCAAAAATTAAGAAGCTCATCAGAATCATGAATGGTCAATCGAGGGAGGAGCTTGACAAACACACAATATTCTCTATTCTCTAAAAAGGCAGCTGAAACTATAAAAGTGGTCAATCCCGAGGAACAAGCAAGATAGGAATCATTAGAAACAACAATGTATTGAAAGGAAGCATTAATTACAATAGTTTGATTACAAACCTCAATCAGGGCCTTGGGGGGCAGCATATCAGGTCCCAGAAGGCACATGCCTAGGCCAGAAATTTGGCCAAGGGTGAGTCCTTGCTTCTCTGGAGGACTCCATCGCAGAAGCGAGGTATCATTAGTGGGTAATAATTCTCCAAAGCTTGCAATCCCCTTTGTAAAAGGGCGGGGAGGGTGAATAACAGACCCAACATTCCTCTAAAATAGCTTCATATATGGCTTGTATCGAAGCATTAGCTAATGATAGCACAAGCTCAGCGGACCAGGGAGGACCCATAGGTAGAGTAGGCTGAAACAAAGGATTGGGTGTTCAGGTATCTGGGATAGTGGGTGTTGCAGGGACCTGGTTTCCAGATACTCACATGCTCGGGCAATGGAGCGGTTGCGATGACCTCCCGGGAAGACATAAAGTTCCCAGGGAAGGAGCCTTAAGTGTTTTTGCCTGCCTTCAGTGGAGCACCCGGGGGACCAGTTAGAATCCGAAAGCTCAGGCACGCTTTTTTGAGGGACAAAGGTGTCAGGGGTACCCCAATCCGCACTAGCTCCAGAGCGAGCTGGTGAGAAACCACCTCACTGGGGTTATACATCATTATACCCATTTGAGAGACAATGTCTCTCCCCCAAAGATTGACAGGGAGGCCCTCAACAATAAAAGTCTGCACAGTGCCCGAATTCCCCTCTGAATCTTTCCATGTCAACAACTTTGAACTTTGTAAGGTATTTCTAGACTGGCCAATGCCTTGTAAATGAGTCATCGAGGGCTGGAGAGGCCAGGCAGAAGGCCAGAAGCTCAAACTAAGAACTGTGTTAGCTCCCGTATCTATAACGCCATCAAACTTTCGCCCGTCCAACGTAAGGCACAAGGAGGGGCGCTCCTTAGAGAGTTGCTGGACCCAGTAGACATCAGAGAAACCAGGTTGGCTATCTCCTCTGAGCCCTCCCATGTGAGCACCAGAGGAATCAAGCAGGAGAGAGAACGCCTGGCTACTCTCTGACCAGGGAGAATGGTGACCGGGCCCTTTTCTGCCTTAAAACTTTTATCTCTCCAGTACAGTCTGCGTCCACAAGCAACGGGTGGACACTGAGACCCTGCATGGTAGCTGAGGCATGCCCTATATTGAGAAAAAATGTGCCAGATGGCAGGGGTCCAAAAATTCCTGTGGAGAGAACCTAAACACCATCTTGGGGGTTCAAAATTGTGTGGGAGGAGGCACACAGGTCCAGTCCTGAGCTCCCTGCTTTTGCCCTAGATAAGCTGGTGTTGCAGGAGCTTGGTGCTGTACTTAGGGGTGTGTGGGGCCCCGGTGCAGGGCCCCTTGGCTGTTTCCCTGGATCGCAGGGAGGGCTTGCCCATTAGCATCAGTTCTAGACCGACATTCCTTGGCCCAATGGCAGCCTTTCCTACGGCGAGGGCAAACTCTCTGCGCGGTAGGCTTAGGGGCCCCTTGGCCAATGGTGGGATTAAATGGCTGGCTGGGGTTGACAGCGCTACATTCTCTAGCAAAGTGACCAGGCTGCCCACATCTAAAGCATGTTTTGCCTCTAGGGCGGCCAGAATCTCCAGGCTTTTTGGAACATCCCCGATAGCTAAACTGATAGACTTGGACACTTGATGTGAGAAGGAGTCAACATCATTGCAAAGTTTAATCATTCCCGTGAGGTCAAGATCTTTAGTCTTGCCTCGTAACGCGGCTCTGCACACTGAGTTAGCGTTTTCAAGAGCAAGCTGCTTAACGAGGAGTCCCTCACTTTCACTTTGACCTAGGATTCTTTCTGCTGCTTCCTGTAACCTCCCCACAAATTGAGCGTAGGGTTCCTGGGCCCCCTGGACTATTTTAGTTAAGGGGGTGGTGAGGGCTCCAGTAGCAGGAACTGCTCTCCAGGCAGATAAGGCGGCCTGCGCTGTTTGAGCGAGTACACCTGGGGACAATCCTAATTGTTTTTCCTCGGAGGCAAATGGGCCCCTCCCACACAACTTGTCCGCCGTCCAAGAGGCGGTCCTGCCTAGAGGGTTTTTTCTGTTCCTAGCGGCCAGACTCTCGGCCCTATCTATGAATTCAGATTTCCAAGTTAAGTATTGCCCTCTGGTGAGGACAGACTGCACCACCTTAGTCCATTCACTAGGAGTCAGATGTCCAGACCCCGCGAGTCCTTCTAAAACGAACAAGGTAAAGGGTGCAGTTAAACCATAATTTTTAACAGCTGAGTGTAATTCTTTGATATGTTTAAGTTTTTTGTATACGGGACGCGAGGTCTCGTATTCGGGTCACCAGCTTTTAAAAGCTTATTAATATCTTTACCAACCTTATTCCACATAAGTGGGTGTATATCAGGGCCACTTAAAACCAGCCAATGACATTTTTCATCAACAAAACAAAAGAACTTAATTAAATCTTTTTTCTTAACTCTTATTCCTCTCTCCCTGAGCAAACGCTTGATTTCTCCTATAAAACAAGCTTCCTTAGACAATTGTTTCCCCATGACAATCGGACGACAATTATTTGGCCAAACTCACCTCCCTTTCCAGCGACGCACGAGCGATGAAAGGTCCTCGATTCCTTTTCCCGGGGTTCCTCCGTCGTCCGGTAGTTGGCCATGCTTCAGGTCCCTGTTCGGGCGCCACTTGACCCGTCCAGCAGGTCTAGTTATTCAGGGTCCCGAAGAGGCGCTACCTGAGGGTCATGGGGGAGAGAAAGAAAGGAGGCCAAGCAAGATTCCATTGCCAAGGCTTCGTTTATTGTCACACAGGCAGCACGTTTTAAGCAGTGGGGATGAGGAAGTTGGGAGGGGAAACTATGGGGAAGTGACCTATGGGCCAAGCCCTGAATGAGGAAGTTGGGAGGGAGAACTAGGGGGAAGTGAGCTATGGGCCAAGCCCTGTGCCGGGTGCCTGGGACATTCTGTGGTTTTTCCCGGGAAGGTCATGAATTTCACTCGAGGGGAGAGGCGGCCTGTCTATGTAGCCAGCAGTTGGCCTGTCGGCCCCCAACAGATTATATTAATGGCAGGTTTATTGGGAAGCTGCTCTCCAGAGAGTTCACTGGCCCTAAGGAAGGAGGCTAAGGAAGTTGCCGTGAGAGTCAGGGAGAGAAAGAGAGAAAGAGCATGCATATGTGCAGAGAGAGAAGGGAAGGAGAAGAAGATCAAGGGAGAGAAGAAGGAAAGGAGAGGAGATCAGAATGTCTGGATTATTTAGGGAAGAGCCTCTAGGGAAAGGGCAGCCCAGCAGGAGAGTTCAGAGTTGGGGCAGGGTAGGGACTGAGGGACTCTGGGATGCTGGAAGAACCTAGAGGACAGGTCTGCTTTGTTATGTAAAATATACACCTTAATCACCTTTCCCACCCAGGGTCAAAATCAAACACCCAGCAGCCCCTTCTACCCTGTGAACCCAAAAGGAACCTGAATGTGTAAGGAAGTTTGGGTCAAGTATAAATTAGTTTAGCTTAGCTTAGTTTAGCTTAGCTTATCTTAGCTTAGTTTAGTTTAACTTAGCTTAGTTTAGTTTGTCCACATCTTGAGACAAGGCCTAGTGGTAGTGTCTTTGTTCTGAGATGGCAAAAGTATATGATAGTCATCTGATGACTATGGGGGATATGCATATCACCGTGTTGGGCTTTGGTAAAATGGTGCTCAGATGTGTCTTGGTGTCCATATGGGATGACTGGATATCATTTTTGTCTCTCCAAGGGAAGTTAACACAGCAGTCTCCCATTCACAGTTGGGTTACATCTGCATGCCTTCAGGAAGGGAAAAGTAGCTTGAATTCCCTGCTCATAGATGGGGCATGTCACATTAATCTGAAGCCAGCAGGTGTAACTGCCCGCAGTTACATTGAACAGATTACCTGGAAGGGAAGTTGGAGATGTATGGGAAGGCAGCAAGAGAAGAATGAGACCAAGACAACAGCTACTGTTCAAAGTCTCAAGGTTTAATGGAGGACTCAGAATTTAAAGTTTCAGACAAGACTCTTCCCCCAAATTCCAGGGTGTGTTCAGTAGAACTGATCTGACTGTTCACTGGGCATTTGCTCTACTGCTCAGGTAGCAGGGCAGGTCACCTGCTTAATTCAGGAATTTGTAGATCTGGAAGAATGAGGAACTTCACCTTGATTTGAGCGGTCCACCCTAGGTTATGGCTAACACAGGAATTCCCGCTCAAAGACTGGGAGAGGAAGGCACGAGCAGGAAGAGGAACATAGCATTCACCGGGCCCAAATGATTACATGCCTGCCCTATGCCACAAGACAGGGCTCCTGTGAACAGCTTCATGCTAAGACACATCTATGCATGTGAATATGTGGGTCAGAGGAGGATGTCCAGTGTCCTTTGTAGAGCAGCCACACATCTTTATTTTATACAACTTATGTCATAAATCTTGGAAACAAACTGTTAATCCTGAGATTTGCCAGAAAAACCAACTCCACTATTTTGGGCCAAATTTAAAGCACACATTTTAAATACTGACTAAGTGATGGACTTTGGTCAGGACCATTCCTCAGAATTTCCCACCTGAGAATGACCTCAAGCGACATGTTGCAGGGACTTACAAAGACAAACCTATAGGCCATGGTACTTTCCCATGAGGCTTTGTTATTTCCCAAGAAGTACTATCCCCAGCATCCCAGGAAGTTACCTGGTTCCTGAGCAGGTACGGCTTACAAGTTAATTTGGGGCATTACATAAACATCTTTTAACAAAAGTAATAAAAAGGTATTTTCCATTCATACTGAGTATTTACCAACATTTATTTTATTAGACACATCTATTTTTTAATACTGAAATATTTGGTATCTTGTGTCATTGGATTTGACTGCTTTATCTCCAATGTATATATAATATATTTTAAGTTTTTAACATTTGTTTCAACAATTAAACTATTAAATGGTGTTTAAGATCTCCTTTCCAGGTCTAGAGAGACGGTTCCGTGGTTAAAGGGACTAACTTCTCTTCCAGAGGACCCAAGTTTCTGGGTTCATGGTCTTCTGAAACTCTGGCTCCAGGGGATGTGATGCCCTCTTCTGTCCTCTGTGAATGCCTGCACATAGGTGGCATACACTCAGGCACACACTCATGAATCTTT
This sequence comes from Tokudaia tokunoshimensis, assembly GCA_036184795.1. NCBI lineage: Eukaryota > Metazoa > Chordata > Mammalia > Rodentia > Muridae > Tokudaia > Tokudaia tokunoshimensis. The sequence goes on along the minus strand of BTHU01000023.1, from coordinate 1,950,574 downwards.
AAAAATGTTAAGTCTCTTTTAACTTTTAAAAAAGTTCTGTACAATCTGAGTGCAGTGTTGATAACCTTAAAAATAAGTTTTTCCCCCTCAGTATGCTTCAAGTTCATTTGATACACAGTTGATGTCATTTGTTCTTAGTTTCACATTTTAGTCCTTTTATTTAAATTTGTTTTTAAATGTTAAACACTGATATTTTTAATAAGTCAAAACTATATAAAAAGTAAACTTAGAAATCTCTCCAATGTTATGCCCTTTGCATTAGCCAGCTCCTTCCAAGACTTCTATAGATTTCTATTAGGTTTTGGTTGTTTTTCTGTTCACTATTAGGAAAAAATACCAAATGTATATACATATTTTTATTTCCCTTCTTTTTTATAATAAAGATAAAATATTGTATATTTGTGTACTTTAATGACATAGGCTTACCTCTCATGTACTTGTTCTTATTCTTGTTATACAGCTATATATTACTTCATTGTGACTCTGTAAAAAAAAATTCAATTCCTGTTTTGCTATTTTAAGAATGCCTTAATACTAGTCTCACGCATTTGCTATTTTATAACTATGGATATGTACCCTTCAGGTAAATTCCCAGCTGTGGAATTGCTGGGTCAAGGGATAAAAACAAATCTCTTAGATGTTGCCCAATTACCTTCCTTGAGGATTCAAGCACAGTCTACTTACTCCTATCAGCAATGTATGACCATGCTTACTTCCTTATGGGCCTGTCAACAGTATTTTGTCAGAGTTGGACTTTTGCCCGATGTGATTTGTGGAAAATGATAACAATGTAACTTTCAGTGGTGCTTATGTTCTTGTGAGTGGAAATGAGCAACTTTCAAGTACTCACGTTCTCGAGACTATGCCTTGTTCTCATTCCATCAAGACTTCAGTGGTTTTCCTTTCTTTCTTTCTCCTTTCTTTTCTTTTCCTTATTCTCTTTCTCTCTCTCTCTCTCTCTCTCTCTCTCTCTCTCTCTCTCTCTCCCTCTCTCTCTCTCCCTCTCTCTCTCTCTCTCTCTTTCTCTCTCATTCTTTTTAAGACAAGGTCTCACTATATAGTGCTGGTTGACTTGGAACTCACTCTGTAGACAAAGCTGGTCCTTGTCCTCCCAGAGCTCTTCTAGTCTCTACTTCCTGAGTGTTGGGAAGAAACAAGTGTGCCATCATGTGGGGCTTGAATGCTTTTCTTTTTCTTTTATTTTTTTTTAAAAATACAATTAATTATCTACCTACCTACCTATTTATTTATTCATTTATTTAGAGGGAGAGGGTTGTACATGCCACAGTGTCAATGTGGGACTTTGAAGACAACTTTAGGGAGTCAGTTCTCTATTTCCACCATGTAGAATCCCAGGGATTGAACTCTAGTTGTCATCCTTGGTAGAAGATACCTTAACCTGCTTTACTATCTCTATGGTCCAAGTACTAAATTTTTAAAAAAGAATTATTTACTTATTATATATACAATATTCTGCCTGCATTCTAAAAGGGGTACCAGATCTCATTATAGACGGTTATGGGCCACCTTGCGGTTGTTGGAAATTAAACTGAGGACCTCTGGAAGAGCATTAGCACTCTTAACCACTGAGCCATCTCTCCAGTTCCTTGAATCATCTTCTTAATTTCTAAAATATTTTCATTGAGTAAAGAGATTCATCTTTTATCTATTGTATGTATGTCCATTGCTTTTCTGAAGGATTCTTTGGTTATATTTTATAGATACTTTAATGTAGGCAAATATTAATTTATTTTTATTTTTTAATCTATTATTTTTTAATCTATTATTTCCTGCCACTATATGGGCCATCCACTAGCCCTTAGTTGCTGATTTTGGATTTTGAGACATAGATTGAAACACGTTTGTCACATTGATACAAAAGAAAAATGCAGGGTACTTGTGATCTAACTGCAGTGAAGTGCCTTACTCCTCTCAGGGCCTTCTCCAAGGAAACCCTAAGCTTAGAAGATCAATCAAGCATAGGAAGACTCTGAAACTTTGAAAGGAAACATACTCCCTAGATCCTTGAACTTGGAGAAAAATTCAACAATGAATTCTCTGGGTTTTCTCATTGTTTCCCTTATATCTTTGACAGGGCACTGTAGTAGCCATCCCACCAAGCCAGAACTTCTGAGCAGATTTTGAAAGTAACCAAACTCCAAAGAAGGCCTGACAGTTCCAGCCAAAGAACCAGAAAAAAAGATGATATAACAAGGAAATCTTTGTGGCCACTCTGTTCTGGCCAAACACCAAAGGGAAATGTATACCATTCCTCTTATTGGATTGTTCAGCACCACTCAGAGCTGTTGGTGTTGTGATTCCCTGTTCTGGTAAGACTGAGCAGAAAGCTGAGCCTCTATTCTTTTTCCAAGTAGAAGTAAGTAGTTACCTAATATTTCCAGAGTACTGTCAGTAGGGTCCACCAGAGAGATGAGCCCACCAGACAGTGATAAGACTTGAGAAGGCAGAGAGAACTGTGCCAACCCCACATTCTGATTTTCTCCTACCCCAAGGACTTTTCAGTAGGAAGTTAAGTATTCACCCCCACCTAACATCAGCAAGATGAAATAACACCATGAAAGGTGGATACAGACAACACTCTGCTATCTACTCTCCCTCAGCCCGTGCTATCAGCAGGGCCCATTTGGGAGCTGAACCTCCATATCAACATATCAACAATTCGGGTAGTCCTATACATATAAAGGGTCCCAATAGAGAGCTGAACCTTTACTCTTCCCAACATTAAAGAACCTGAATAAGTAGAATGAGGTGGGTTAGTTCAAGGTTTGCTCCCTCTGCTAGTATCAAGGAGGCCAAATTAAAAAAGGAGCCTCCATCTCTATGAAGCATGGACGGAGGGGGGGGGGGAGGTTGTGACAGACGAGAGAGCTGTTGTCTCTCTGCTTGCTTTTCTCCTCCCTTGGTATCTATAGAGCCTGGCATGAAGCCAAGCAATAGCTTTTACTCTGTAGCAAAAGAAGAAGCAAAATGAATAAACCCTTGTCTTCCTTCATGGCTGGTGAAAATCAATAGGGAGCTCTGATTACATTCTCATTAAAAACTAGCCTGGTCTTTCCAGGACCAGGGGTCTCTCCTTCCATCTTCTTGGAAATCTATTGATATGCGGATTGTGTCTAGGGTATTCCAAGATTCTGGGTTAGTATCCCCTTATCAGTGACTGCATACCATGTGTGTTCTTTTGTGATTGGTTACCTCACTAAGGATGATATTTTCAAGTTCTGACCATTTGCCTAGGAATTTCGTGAATTCATTGTTTTTAATTGCAGAGTAGTAGTCCATTGTGTAAATATACCACATCTTCTGAATCCATTCCTCTGTTGAGGGACATCTGGGTTCTTTCCAGCTTCTGGCTATTATAAATAAGGCTGCTATGAACATAGTGGAGCATAGGTCCTTATTGCATGCAGGTAAAGCCTCTGGGTATATGCCCAGGAGTGGTATAACCGGATGTTCCAGGAGTATCATGCCCAGTTTTCTGAGGAACCGCCAGACTGCTTTCCAGAGTGGTTGTACCAGCTTGCAATCCCACCAGCAGTGAAGGAGTGTTCCTCTTTCTCCACATCCTCGCCAACAACTGCTGTCTCCTGTGTTTTTGATCTTAGCCATTCTGACTGGTGTGAGATGGAATCTCAGGGTTGTTTTGATTTGCATTTCCCTAATGACTAAGGTCCTGGAAAGACTGGATGTAGGGGAATGCCAGGACAGAGAAGCGAGAAGGGGTTTAATGGGGAAAAGAGGGAGGGAAGGGGGTTTATGGGACTTTCGGGGAGGGAGGAAACGGGAAAGGGGAAATGATTTGGAATGTAAATAAAAAACTTAGAAAAAAAACTAGCCTGGTGGTGGACCAATGTCTCATTTTTTGCTGGAAGGTGTTGGAGTCATTAGTGAAGGTGAACTTCTGCTTCCTACATAGAAACTTCATGGGTGCTTGGGGAGAGAATCTGGCTTGTGGTCACAAGCCATCCTATCCATGTTGACCAAAAATTTCCTCTTGCGGTGATCCTTCAGGAGAACATTCACATGGGACATGCTGTTTGTTAACAATGTGTTCTGTATCTGAATACCTAAGAAAATAGCAGAACAACTTAAGAGAGAGGGCCATATCTTGGCTCACAGTTTCAGAAGTTTTATCCCATTATTGGAGGTACAGCTGTAGTGGAGTAGGGTCTCCCATGTCATGGTGGCTAGGAAGTAGTGAACAAGAATGCTGGCCTTAGCAGGCTCCCTCCTTTTTGGCTTTTATTCTACTGGGTCCCCACACTATGGGATGGTACTACCTTCAGGGTAGACCTTTTCCATTTAATTAATGCTCTCTGGCAGATCCATACAGAAGTTTGCTTTATTAATCTCTTAGTTGCTTCTTTATCCCTGAGGTTGGCAGTCCAGATTAACTGTCACACCCTCCAAATTAGAAATAACTCAAATATCTTTCAATGGGTAGTAGGTACATCCATAGCACTAGAGTGCCACTTGTGAATAAAAAATTCAAATTGATACAGGAATAAGATGGATAGATTTCAAAAAAAAGTTAATCAAAAAAAGCAATAAGACCTGAGATCAAACCCTGAACATCCACATGAAAAGCACAGCATAATCACATGTATCTGGTACCTCAGCACTCTGGGGGGTTGAAACAAGAGGATTTCTAGGGCTTTATAAAGTCAGTAACCTAGTTGAGAAACTGCAAACTCTGAGTTCATTCTCAAAGGAATAAAGCAGAATGACGGAGGATACCTGTCAACCTCCCCTGGCCTTCCCACATACTCACAAGCACTTGTGCATGTACACATGTATAACTCACACACACACACACACACACACACACACATACAATCACATACTCATACTCATGGGTACAACCAATCTCCAAATGTCATATACCACATGATTCTATCTATAAAGCATGTGTGATAATGCAAAATCCTAGGAGTGGAAAATGGACTAGGGATTGCAGGGTTCAAGGCTGAGGAAGAAGCAGCAAGGCTGGTATGACTTAAAAAAGAAGCATGTAGGACTCCCAGGAAGATGCAACTGCTCTGAGTTAAACTGTATCAAAATCAATATTGCCTTTGTAATGTGGGTTTCAGTTAATGTTAGCTCAAGCTGCTGAAATATTGTACCATGGGCAGAGGCCAAAGCAATATACATTTATTCAAACTGCAGGAGCTGCAAGTGCAGGGTCAAACTGACAGCATAGCTGATTTCTCCTGAGGCACCTCTCCATGCCGTGTGAATGTCTATTGGCTCACCTTTGCTTTCTTCTGTGAAGCCCTGGTATGTCTTTTGGGCTCCTAATTCCCTCCAGCATCAATCAAATTGGGTTAGGGTTCAGTCTGGTGTCTTCTTTTGAATTTATTCACCTCATTTAAGGCTCTACTTTCAATACAATAGCATACTGAAGGACTGGAGATGACTTGGGCCTGCAGTGAATGAAAGTGGAGTGATAGAATTCAATCAGCAACAGGCACTAAGACTGAAAATGAAAATGGAAAGGCTATAACCAAGACAAGCATCTGCAGAAAACCATGTTTAAGTTGGTGCATTCTGTCTACGTGCTTACTCTTCATGTAGTTCAATGTCTCGCAAATGTCCTTATTTTTTTCCTTTATTAAGTATTTTCATATAATATATTTTGATCCAAATTGATACATACATGAATTCACAGACTGTGGCAGCATACAAAAGGACTGTACAGGATCAAGTCAGATGGGGTCCTAGCACACTGAGTGGGGGAAATGGACACAGGGCCCCATCCCTAACCGAAAAGCTGTTTATAGCTGATAGCCATTTCTTTCTTTTTTGACACAGGGTCTTGCTATGTAGTCTTTGTTAGCCTTTAGGCTAGTTTTAACTTACTATGTAAGCCAGATCAGCATCGAACTTGTCATGATCTTTCTGCCTCTATCTCCTTAGTGCTAGAACTACAAGTGTTAGCCAATAACTCTCACTTCAGACATTTTTGATACTAACAACTTTAAGAAACATGTATTCAGCATTGCAGCTTGACATGTACGTATAGGTTTGCTCAATACTGATTTTCATAATTCCATATATGTGTAGAATATATTGTGATTATATTCACTCTTGCTCTCTCTTTTATTTGGTTATTTTATGCTCATGAGGTTTTTTTGTTGTTGTTGTTGTTGTTGTTTTTTGTCTGCATGAATGACTGTGCACCACATGTCTTGCCTAGTGCCTTTGTAGGTCAGAGGAGGGCATTGAATTGGGCACCCTGGAACTGAAGTTACAGGATAGTACATGCAAGGGTAACACATGCTCTTAAACTGATGAACCATTTCTCCAGCCCCCATACGTGTTTAATAAAGTCAGATAATTTTTTTCACAAATTCACAAATTGCTTCTGATCTCACTATTTGTGACATATTCTGACATTTTCTATTCAGTTCTATTCTATTTTATTCTGTCCTTTTCAATTGAAAGCTTGCTAAGTTGCCACCCACTGAATTTACTTTAGGAAAGGTTCTTCCTTACCACCTGCTGTTTGAAAAATCCATGTTCTAATTTGTGCTGTCAGCTCTATCAAGAATTTTTTGTGCTCCTCCTTGTCTTATCTAGGGTTTCTATTGGTACAATGAAACACCATGACCAAAAACAAGTTGAAAATGAAAGGATATATTTGGCTTATACTTCTACATTGTAGTCCATTAGTGAAGGAAGTCAGGGCAGGAACTCAAACAGAGCAGGAACCTGAAGGCAGGAGCTGATGCAGTGGCTATGAAGGGATGCTCCTTACTGGCTTGCTCATCATGGCTTGCTCAGCCTGTTTTCTTGTAGAATCCGGGACCATCAGGCCAAGGATGGCACCATCTACAATGGGCTGACCCCCATCCCCCATCAATCACTAATTAAGAAAATACCACACATGCTTACTGATCTTATGGACATATTTTCTCAATTAAGATTCTTCCATTCTGATGACTCTAGCTTGTGTCAAGTTGACATAAAACTAGCCAGGATACTCCTAATCTGTTATATACATTCCAAGACTTCAGCGGATGATGCTTGAAACCATGAGTAGAACCAAACTTTACATTTGCTACATTATTTGCTGAACATAACTATGTAACTACATACCTCTAGTTAGATTTAATGTCTAAATTAGCCATAGTAAGAAGTTACAGTAATTTTCCATAGAGCTTAACAATTTAATATGATTTTCCTCTTTTCTTAACCTAGAACTTTCACATTTTTCCTTAGAAGTACTCTACAGGTTCTCTTTAGCATATTCACTTCAGAACCATTATGAAAAAAATTACAGATTTCAGGCTGGAAAAATGGCACAGTAGATAAGGGCACTTGATGTGGAAACCTAAGGACTTGAGTTGGAAGCCCTAGAACTCATACAAAAAACTGAGCATGACTTCAGACACTCATAACCCCAGTGTTGGGAATTGAAGATATGTAGACCCCAGGGGATGACTTGCCATAGCCATGACCACAAGGGTGTGCACACCCACACACATATGTGCGTGTACCACATACACACAAAATAATAAAATGAAAAAACAGAGGCTCTGAAAACAAGTACTGTAATCCCACAACAGTTGATCTGATTGCTCAAACAGCAACTAAGGACTAATGGATGGGCATAGATATTATGTGGATGTGGACACATTAGACAAAGGGATGATTAACATCATGCACAGGAGGGAGCCAGATAATTTAGAATTTTGTCATGCTATGCAGACTGGTATATGATTAAAACTTGTGAACTGTTTACTTCTGGAACCCTCTATTTTGTATTTTTGGACCATAGTTTTCCTCAGGTAACTGAAATTTCAAAAAAAAAATGATACTTGTTGGTGAATGAACAGGTAAAGAAAAAGTGAAATAAAGCAGACTTTGAAAGACTAATATTACATGTTTTCTCTCACATGTAGAATATAAAAGAAAAATGGGAGGGAAGAAGGAATAAAGGAAGAAGGAAGACTATAAAGAAATAGGAAAAGAATCAATGAGAAAGAAAGATAAGTACAGATAATACAGATGGTAACTATATGTGCTCATATGAAAATGTCATAATGAAACAATTTTATATAATTAACACATATAAGGATGATCTGAATTAGTAGAATAATCTGCTATCTTGGTTGAAATAGTCTACTTAATATTTATTTTATTCATATAAAACTAAAATATTTACTTATTTATTCATGTATTTATTTATTCAAAGTCTTATTATGTAGCCCAAGCTTTCTCAAACTTAGGATCCTGCCGTTTCAGTTTCCTAAGCACTGGAATGACAAATATATACTATCTAACTTAAATGCATTTAAATAAATAATTATATTAATTATAAAACTGAATTTGCTATATATTAACTATCAATTACAATCCATTTTACTTAGAGGAGGACAGTGCTATACAATAAAAATATTACTAAACTGGAGGTAAGATAAGGGACTACCACTATTCAGTCCCAAGGAACTGCAAATTTTCCTAAAACATAAATATCTCTCTAGCAATGTAATGTAAAGACATTATCAAATGTAATTTATTTCAAACTGTGGGATGCTTAGGTTTGATCAGAGTATCCATAGATGTCTGAATAAAGCTAAAAATTGATTATTAGAAAAGCTACAGAAAAGGCAATACCCAGGGCATCAGCAGCAATAGCAGAAGGGAAAATCTTTCCTTGGTGCTGGGTGATCAGCACTGTCAACTAACAGTCAAAGCCAGATGCCAAAACACTTCTACCACAGTGACTCAGCAGTCTGTGGAACACACTCTCAGGAAACTCAAGCCAAGTGGCATGAGGCTATATGCTGAAATCTGACAGACTACTGTATGACTGAAGATGCCTTGAATCAGATTTGAATAATATTCAGTGAACTGAAAAGCTGATGAGATCCAAAGTACAGTTCAGAATTGTCACCAAGCAGCATGCAGGACAATTGCAAGAACTATACAGAGGCAGGGCCAGCATTCACAACTAGAATCAAGAAGAAAATCAGGTGGGACTAGAGTGAGACTGCATCTCTGATGCATTTTGCATGGCTGGAGATGGCCTCAGCAATCCACTCAGCTAAAGAGAAGAGCCAGAGGGGAGAACAGGACTACCCTTTGCAGAGACCCTCCTAGGAGCAGGGAAGGAAGGTGAGATAGTCCAGAGGAAAGTCAACAATAAGAGCAGTCATCTTTCATATCCTGTATTTTCTCCTAGCAATCTCTCCCTCTACATCTATACCAACGCATCGAATAGGGAAGATCTTTTTAGCAGACCATCTCAGACCTGCCCTGATCTTGTCTTATATTGCTTTATTCCGCTCTTTTTATTTCCTTGTTTCTTATTCTGCCATCCCACTTTATTATCTCCCAGGGTACACCAGGTCTGACCTGGTTTGAAGGCTTCCTGTGCCTCAGCCTCCTAAGAGATAAGATTGTTTCAAATTATCTGACATCTTTCCCTCCCTCTCTTCAGTTTACTTTAAAATTCTTGCATCATTTCAATTTTTTCCCACCTTGCTCTTCTACTTACATTACCCTCATCTACTTTCTTTCTGTCACACCAGTACTAATCAGTAGTCTGTATGGTTTTTCTTGCTTCTCTTATCTTTTTTTTCCCTTTCATACTCACAATAACTAACATATCAGTACACAAAGAACAATTGATGTCTCTTTACACCTTAAAATGATTAACACTTAAGGGGTGATTGTGAATAGTTGGCTCTTACCCTATTTTTAAAGAGGACCTGAATAATGATTATTGTTACAGAGTAAGAATAGATAAAAGGGTGTTTAACCTGTTTAACAGGAAAGTGACACACTTCCTCCAACAAGGTCACACCTCCTATTAGTGCCACTCCCTGGGCCAAGCATATTCAAACCACCACATACTACAAATGGACAAGTAATAGGAAAATATAAGTCAACATGTCTCTTTCAAAATCTATTGGTCCCAGAGCAATGACTACCAATGAGAGTGACTCAGATAAAATTCTAGATGAGAATTCAAATGAATGATGATAAACATATCAGAAGACATGAAAGGTTGTGTGAGTAAACTCTTGATTTAATTCCAAGAGAACATAGAGAGAAACTTGAATGAAACAAGTCAACACAGGATTTGAAAATACAATTTCATAAAAAAAAGCTGAAAAAAAAAACCTGAGTAAAATGATGCTGAAAATGGAAAGTCACTAAAACAAATATAAAGCTTAATAGAAAGATTTTTACTAAAGAATGAATCACCAAGATGAGAGATTTCCAGGGCATGTGGACAAGGTCGAGAAAGTGTATCTTTAGTCAAGAACAATAACTCATTTTTAAGAAGTATAAATGGAACATGGAAATTTTTTGAATGTTCATGAGAATACTTAGATCTATGAATTATAGGTACAGAAGATGAACTCCATGCCAAAATCACAGAAAATATTTTCAATATCATCATAGCAGAAACTTTCTAAAATCCAGAGTACGAGAGGACCATTCAAGCACAATAAGTAGAAAGCCGATTAGACAGGAACAGACAAGAAATTCCCCATGTCATATAATATTTAAAATACTACATATACAGAGCAAATAAAAAGTATGCAAAAGTTGCAAGAAAGAAAGAAGCCCAGGTGATCTTTCAACAGAAAGTTTCAAAGCTAGAAAAACATGAAAATGTATTTCAAATTCCAAAAGACCACAACTGACAACCCAGACAACCATACCAAGCAAAGCTATCCACCATAATTGATAAAAAATTTCCATGATTTTAAAAAAATCACTACAGTGAAGTCTGCAGAGCAAAGATAACGATAAATATACTCAAGTAGCTTCTGGGGGAAAAGTAAAATATGTTACAATAGTTGTTAAACATGTGACAATTGAGAAAAAACCAAACACTACAAAATCAACAAAACAAAACACACTTGCAAATAATAACTCTGAATATTGATGATCTCAATTTTCCTATCTAATGATGCAAACTAAATAATTGGATTAAAAACAAGATCCATGTATTTTCTACCTCTATGAAATATACATGATCATCAAAGATCAATGTATCCTAGGGTGAAAAGATGAAAAATGGATTCCAAACAAAACTAGAAAACAAGTAAGTTTTGTTATCCTAATAGCTGACAAAAATAAGCTTTAAACAAAAACTAAGAAAAAAATGGTCACTTCATACTAATTAAGGAAACAATCCATCAAGAAAACGTTACAGTTCTAAACACCTACACAGTGAACACAGATGTACCCAACTTCATATGAAATAAACCAACTATTACAGAATATAATATCACAAATTCACCCAATAATAATAATAATAATAATAATAATAATAATAATAATAATAATGGGTGATTTCAACATCTCACTCTCACCAATAGATGGGTCATCACAATAAAAAATAAGCAGAGAAGCTGGGCAATGGTGGTGCACAGCTTTAATCCCAGCACTAGGGAAACAGTGGCAGTAAGATCTTGTGAGCCTGGTCTACAGAGTGAGTTCTAGGACAGCCAAGGGTACATACAGAAATCCTGTCTTGAAAAATAAATAAATAAATAAACAAGCAGAGAAACATCAGAGTTAATGACATCATGGATGAATGGACTTAACAGCCATCTACAGAATATTACATTAAACACTGCAGAGTAAACATTCTTCCCAACATACCATAGAACGTTGTATAAAATAGGTCATAGATTAAGGCATAAAAGAAGTCTCAACAAGTACAGAAATACTTTTTTTTGAGATAGGATCTCACAGTATAACCTTGACTAAACTAGAACTCACTATACAGACCAGACTAACTTCAAACTCATAGAGATCTGTCTATCTCTTTCTCCTTAACTCTGAGATTTAATGCATGCACCACTGTGCCCAGATATTAGAGTAACTTCTTATGTTCTAACTGATCACTGTGAAATACAGTCAGAAAGTAACAGCAAGAGAAAACAAAAACTTCACATATACATGGATATTAAACAACTGTCTACTGAACTGAATGATGAATAAGTCACTGGAAATATCAAGGAGATTTTAAAATTTTTATAATTGAATGAATATGAAGACACAATATAACTAAATTTATGTTATACAATAAAGACAGCCCTAAGAGCTCATAACTGTAAGTGCCTATATTAGAAAGCAAGAACAAAAGCAGAGAGGTCTCAAGTAAATAACTTACAGGATCAATAAATCCTTAGCCTAACTAAGAAAGAGAGAGAAGACAATTTAATCAGATTAAAGATGAAGAAGGAGGTATTACAACAGATACAAATGAAATTTTAAGGACATAATCTAAGGATTTATTGGTCTTGTCTACTTTTTCCAAAGGATCAGTCATTGTTTCTTCATAATTTTTTTCTCTTGCATTCATTCTTGCCCTTATCCTATTTGTTTTATGTATACTACTTTGAGGTTCAGCTTGTTTTTTTCCAAGGTCCTCCTAAGATGAATCAGTAAGTTATATCCATGTGCATAGTGAGTTCCAGGGCAACCAAGGCTATATAGTGAGACCCTGATACCCCTTGCCATATACAAACAACAAATTACCAAGCAAAAGTACCTTTACATATATTCTAAACTAGATGGGATTGGGGAAGGAAGTGCAAGTTATTGTTGTTTTTTGAAGTGATATGGATGAAACACAGGGCCATGAATCTCTTAGGAAAACCCTCTGTCACTGAGCTCAGGAGGTATTCTTCATATATTCTACTTATCATTTTTGTTGTTGTTGTTGTTGTTGTTGTTATATATATACTTTAAATATCCTTTCTCAAATGACAAATATTGATTGAAGGTGACATAGGTTTCAGTATTTTCTAATGACTGTAGAGAAATTTGAAGGTAATTGTGGTGGTTTGAATATACTTGGCCTATAGCGAGTGGTACTATTAAGAGGAGTGGCCTTGTTGGAGGAAGTGTGTCACTGTGGGGGTGGGCTTTAGAGGTCTTCTCCTATGCTCAGGATCCACCCATTGCAGAAGAGAGCTTCCTCCTAGCTGCCTGAGGATTCCAGTCTCTCCTGGTTGCTTTTGTATCAAGACACAGAACTCTCAACTCTTTCTCCAGCACCGTGTCTGCCTTCACGCTTCCTACTATGATGATACTGGACTAAACCTCTGAACCTGTAATCCAGCCCCAATTAAATGTTGTCCTTGACAAAAGTTGTCTTGGTCATGGTGTATTTTCACAGCAATGAAAATCCTAAGACAGATATCAAAGTCCTACTCTCTCCAAAATAACTCGTAGATAAAGATGAACTTAAAGTTCTCTGAGAACATCAAGGTCAGTTAAAGACTGAATTTTAAATAAAAAAGGTAAACACTAAAAACTCCACACTCATTTTGATGAAGAAACATAATCCTAACATATGTAGACATGACTAATGTATACATATACACCATATGTATTTCACTAATAAATATAAATAAAAATGAAAAAAAATGTTTCAAATGATTCAACTTGACAAAAAGGAAGGATATCATGCAAAAGCAAGACTATTTAAGCATTTAACATTAATTTATACTACACATAGATTGCATGAGAAAATCTGAAATCAGCACCAAAAGGCATGTGGTAAAATTTAACATGAATTCCTGCTAAACCTCTTAGCAAATGATAAAATGAAATTGGAAAAAAGGATTCTAAATCAAAGCAATAAAATGTATCACAAAAATTAAGAAAGTAAACATTTTAAGAATTCCTGTTGATGGAGCAGAGTATGGGGAAATGGCTAACCAATAACTGGTCAAACTTGAGACCCATCCTCTGGGCAAGCACCAGTCTTTGACACTATTAATGGTACTCTACTATGCTTCCAGACAGGAGTCTAGCATAACTAACTGCGCTCTGAGAGGCTCCAATCTGAAGCTGACTGAAATAGATGTAAATACCCACAGTCAACATTGGGTGGAGGTCGGGAACTCTTATGGAACAGTTGGGAGAAGGATTGTATCCCTGATGGGATACAAACTCTATAGTAAGACCAACAGATTCAACTAACATGGATCCCTGGGAGCTCTCAGAGACTAAGCCACCAACCAAAGAGCATACATGGGGAGAATGGGAGGGGCAGCACTGGGATATAAAAAAAGAATTTCTGTTAATGCCAAGATTTTTTTAAAAGATGATTGATTGATTTTTCTGACTAATATAATTCCATTTTGTCCTTTATCAGCAGTTTTCAACCTTCCTAATGCTGTGACCCTTTAATACAGTTCTTTATGTTGTGGTGACTCCAACCATAAAATTATTTTGTTGCTTCTTCATAACTGCAATGTTGGTACTGTTATGAATCATAATGCGTGATATCTGATATGTGACCTCTGTTAAAGGATCATTCAACCCCCCAAAAGGTCACGACGCAAAGGTTGAGAATCATCGCCCTATAGTAGGATATAGTCAATGCGGTAAAAAGGTGTGATGTTTTGTCTTCATTTAAACTCCAAAAAACAGGCCTAGAAAGACTGGTAAATAATTGTATTATATAAGAATAGCATTTAAAAATCAACTGCTTCTATGTCACTTATAATCATATAAGTTTGGTTTTGGTTTAATGAGCTTTCCATGTTTAAAATTTCAATTTGCTGTTTTGAAAAATATTTCCATCTTTTTACTGAACTGCTCTTCCCATATTCTGCATTGACTTTCTTATTTTATTCATTTTATTATTTGTATTCTTTTAAAATTCCTTTAGGAGTTTATTTGTATCTTTGATTTTGTTAAATGTTCTTATACTTATTCTGTTAAATATTTTATACATTTTAATTAAAATATAATTAAAATAAAATTCCCTTTTCTTTCCTCAGATACGTCTATATCACAGCTCTTTTTTTTTTTTTTTTTTTTTTTTTTTGGTTTTTCAAGACAGGGTTTCTCTGTGTAGCCCTGGCTGTCCTGGAACTCACTCTGTAGACCAGGCTGGCCTCAAACTCAGAAATCCACCTGCCTCTGCCTCCCAAGTGCTGGGACTAAAGGCATGCGCCACCACGCCGGGCTATATCACAGCTCTTGCATCTGTGGCTCAAGGGAACATTGCAGTCACCATTGGAGAGGTGACTCACTGGTTAAGAGCGCTGGATACTTTTCCAAAGGACCCAGGTTCAATTTCCAATACCCACATGGTGACACATAACTGTCTGTGACTCTTGTTCCAGGGAACTCAACACCCTCATGCAGATATACAGGCAGGGAAAACACCAATGCATGCAAAATAAAATAAATAAATTATAAAAAATTATATAGAAACTGCAGCAACATATGGTGTTTGCATAGGAAGCAAACTGATTTCAAGAGCTAAAAATAATTTTTCATTTATTTTTATATAGATGTTGCTGTATTTAGACACATCAGAAGAGGGCATCAGGTCCCATTGCAGATGGTTGTGAGCCACCATGTAGTTTCTGGGACTCAGGACCTCTGGAAGAGCTGCCAGCGCCCTTAACCACCGAGCCATCTCTCCAGCCTCTAAAAGTAATTTTAACCAGAACAGAATAAACCCTATATTGAAGGGAATATAAAACATCACCAAAGAAAAACTGAATGATTGAATGGGTAAAACAAGTTCCTTTATAGAAGGACCACCCAATATCCAAAATGCTTTTGTCTATGCCAGCATAACTTTGAAATATTAAATAAATGTCTCAAAACGTCTCAAAATTCTATTTTTACATCTTAAATGTTATCTCAAAGTAGTTGTCTCTTACTATCTTATAGAAAATTATTTGGCCCATTTTTTGTAATGGTTTATCCTCTCAATTTTCTCTATTCATCCTTATAAATAAGTAACATAGAATACTAATTTTAGCTGTATGTTCTGGCTAACACCTTTACTTCTAGCATTTAGGAGACAGAAGCAGGAAGATTGTCCTCCAGATAGTATCAATGTGGCAACTGGGAACTTCACTGCTGAACTTAGAACAAGCCAGAAACTCAATACAGAAGATAAGAGATGGCACACTGAACCTTGACCATGAAGGATGAGGATTTAGCTCCTGAACTTTGTACCTCAATCCTACTCCAATCTAGCACCTCTAGAACATTACAAATGCTTCAACTGTTGTGGAAGTACCAACACAGAAGTATAAAACCACTAAAATTGAAGTATAATCAATACAAAAAGTGCCATATTAACCATTCTACAAATTTGAATTACTTGAAATTCCAGGCAATTTTTTTTTTTTTTTGGTTTTTCGAGACAGGGTTTCTCTGTGTAGCCTTGGCTGTCCTGGAACTCACTTTGTAGACCAGGCTGGCCTCGAACTCAGAAATCCTCCTGCCTCTGCCTCCCAAGTGCTGGGATTAAAGGCGTGCGCCACCACCGCCCGGCTCAGGCAATTTTTTTAAAGGATAATTATAACTTATATACTTCATCCCTGGGAGAGGCTAATTCTCTTTGTTGCCATTAGATGCTCATAGTTCTTTGTCTAGTGATGGGACCCCATGAGATTTCCTACCTTCTCAGTTAGCATGTTGATCTGCTCATCTATATTCAGTCATTTATATGAGAGTCTATTTTACATCAGATATCTTGGTATTCTGGCTCTTATAATCTTTCTGTTCCCCTTCTGCAATGTTCCCCTGAGCCACAGATGCAAGAGCTGTGATATAGATGCATCTGAGGAAAGAAAAGGGAACAGATAAAGTGATGTAATTATATTTTAATTAAAACATACAAAATGTTTAAAATAATAGGTATAAGAACATTTAACAAAATCAAAGATACAAATAAACTCCTAAAGGAATTTTAAAATACAAATAATAAACTGAATAAAATAAGAAAGTCAATGCAGAATATGGGAAGAGGAGTTCAGTAAAAAAATGGAAATTTTTTAAAAACAGCAAATTGAAGTTTTAAACATGGAAAGCTCATTAAACCAAACTTTAGAATTCAGTAGAAAGTCTCACTAATAAACTTGATCAAGATATACAGTCAGGAATGGAAGACAAGCTAGATGAATTAGAACATTCAGACACCAAGAAAGATTTTTTTTAAAAGTAAGAACACAAAAAGCAAAATCATTAAAAGACAAAAATCATGGGAGCATAAAAGGAAAAGAACTTTAAGCTAATGATAAGTTATTCAACAAAATCATAACAGAAAATTTCCCCACTCTAGAAAACCAAGTGACTACCTAGATTCAAAAGGCATGGACATGAAACAGACAAGAAAACAAGCTACTATATTATAGCTAAAACACTACACACAGAGGACAAAGAAAAATATGGAAAACTGCAAGAGTAAAGCACCATTCATAAGCAAGCCTATCATAATTGCAGATTGCTCAGAAGAACGCCTCAAAGCCAGAAGAGCATAGAATGATGTGGTAGGTTCTGAAAGACAGTAACTACTAACCCATATGACCAAACTCACCCAAATTATCTGTCACAATTGAAGAATAAAGGAAAACATTTAATGATAAACATAACTAAATAGATTCATAACCATTAAGTCAGCACTACAGAAGGTATGTGAAGGAACTTTCACACTAAAAAGAAAGTTGAATTTCCCCTTCCAAATATTTTAATTCATTAGTTTTGTAGTCAGTATCACTTAGGAAATTGACAGAATGCAGCCAGATTCTTGGTCAGAAAATAACATGAACTAGCATAATTCCCAATAGAATCCTTGATACCTTCTGAATACAAGTGAGCTGGGCCTCTGCAGTTCACATTTTCTCAGCATTTGTTCATCGGAACTCCTACTAGAATAACCCATTAAGATATGCTTGCAGTATTCTGGAACTTCTCTAGCCTGCTGCTCCAAACTCACCTATCTTCTTCTGGCAAGCCAGTTTCAAAGGTCTAAGAACCACATGGTCAGGTTTATAATGACCAAGACGCCATTCCCAGTACTAATTCTCTGTACTTGTTATTTTCCTTACTTCTGTGACAAAATACCTCATCAAAAACAACTAAAGGGATGAAATTTTATTTTGACCTTCAGTTTGAGAAACTATGGTCCTTAACTCTAAGGAAATCTTAAGGACAGGAATAAAGGGCAGCTGATTGCATCATAGTCAGAAAGTAGAGAGTAGATAGAAAGTGGAGCTGAGCTACAAAAGCTTAAGGCCTTCCTCAAGTGTCCGCTAGCAAAGCTCTACCTCCTAAAGGCTTCATGTCCTTCTAAAACTTCACTATCAGATAAGGACCAAGTATACAAACACAAGAACATGGCGGGGAGGATTTTACAATCAGACCACAGCATTCCTGATGGCCAAAGCAACCTTGATCAAAAAGAAAAATGTTATATGCATCATTATACAAATTATGTACAGAACCACAGTAACAAAAACTGTATGATACTAGAACAAAAATAATCATGTAGGTCAACAGAACTGAAAAGAAGAGCCAGATATAAATCCTTGCAGCCATCTGAATTGTATAAGATGCCAAAAATATGCATTAGGGAAAAAAGGCAGCTTCTTCAACCGATTATGCTGAGAAATTTGGATATTCATACAGAGGAGAATGAAGCTAGATTCCTATCTCTCACTTTGGAAAAATAATAAACTCCAAATGGACCAAAGGGATTAATGTTAAGACCTGAAGGTGTTAGAGTGAAAAACGGAGAAAGTGTTTTAAGATAAAAATATATAGAAAGTCTTTCTCAATAATAGGATTCTAGTCACTCAGGAAATAAGACCAATAGCTGACAAATGGTAATCAAGTGAAGACATAGCCTACAGAACAGGACGAACTACACACCTGACTGCTTGCAATATACAAAGAACTTTAGAAAATAAGTAACAAAAAACAACCTAATCAATAAATGATCTAATAATATAGGCACACTCAAAAGATGAATTTCAAATGTTCAATAAGAACATGAAAATGTTCATCATAACTAGATATCTAAAAATGCAAATTAAACTAGTGTCGACGTTCCATCTCACTCCAGTGAGAATGGCAATCATTAAAGAAAAACAAATAACTGCTAGGAAAGGTATAGACAAAGATGTACTTTCAAACACTGCTGACAAAAATATAAACTAGTTCAACCACTATGGAAATTAACTAAAATGTATATAGCATATGACTGAGCTACTCCCCTCCTTACCATTCATCTGAAAGGCTCTAAGTCAGTATAACAAAGACACTTGAACATCAATGCTTATTGCAGTAGTATTCAAGAAGCTAAATTATGAAGTCCTATAGGTGTCTGTCAACAGAAGGGTATGTAAAAATGTGATGCACATAAACAATGGAATTTTACTTGACCATAAAGAATGAAATTATCTCCTTTACAAGAAAACACATTCAATGAGAAATTGTTGTAGTAAGTGAATCTAGTTCAGAAAAACAAACATCACATGTTTCTGTCATTTATGGATCAGAGTTTTCTTTTTAAGTTTTTTGAAACAGGATCTCCCTACATAATTCTGGTTGTCCTGGAACTCACTAAGTAGAGTTGGCCAGCCTAGAACTCACAGAGATCTCCCTCCCTCTGCCTGCTGAGTGTTGGGATTAAAGGTAAGCACCACCACATCCATCCCATAGATTTTTGTGTAAATATATAAAATCATAACATTGAACATAGAGGTTCATGCCGTTTATTCCAGCACTCAGAAGACAAAGACAGGTAAATCTCTTTGAATTCAAAGCCAGCCTATTTTACATGAATAGTTCCATGGCAGGGCTATAGACTGAGACCTTTCCTCAAAAAAGTATCATATATACATACATACATACATATATGTATATATGTGCGTGTATACATACACATATATGGTACATGAATATGCATACACATGTATATACATGGTATATGTATACATATATACATACATGTGTATGTATATATACATGTCATATATACATACACATGTATGTATATATGAGATACAAAAGTATAACTATATATGTATACATGTATTCATATGTATATAGCTATGATACTTTTTTGAGAAAAGGTTTCACTATGGAGCCCTGGCATGGAACATACACATACACACACACACATGAAAGCAGAAGCAAAACTATCTACAAGACAAAAAGGATTGAGAGAGAGAGAGAGAGACAGAGAGACAGAGAGAAAGGAGAAGTTGGTGGGGGCTGGAAAATACTTCAAGTATATTATATACTATATGATAATATCCTTAAGAAACATATTACCACATACTATGAAAACATTCTAAAAATAGCATCAAACTAAGAAAATGATATTTGAAATAAACTTCATGTAAGCACAGTGTGTGCATATGTTTGCGTGCACATGTATTTCATTAGAAATTAAGCCTACAGTCACAAATGTGCTAAGCAAGTGTTCTACCACTGAGCTATCCCTCAGGGCCTCTATTAACTTCTTGAGACAAAGCTCACTAAGTTGCTTAGGATGGCCTTGAACTCACTTTAGCCCATGCAAGCCTTGAATTTGTTGCAGTTCTGTTTTAGCCTCCCAAGTAACTATGATTACATGCCTGTTACAGGACTATCTTATATTATTTTTCTTTTAAAAATCATTATTACCATGTTTTAAGTTTTTATGTTTATGGGGTATTTTGCCTACAAGCATGTCTTACATTTTGTGTATACTTGGTATACCCACAAAGACCAGAAGAGGGCATCAGATCTCCTGAAACCAGTTACAGCTGCTGTGTGAGTGTTATGAATCAAACCCTAGTCCTCTAGAAGAGCAGGAAATGCTCTTAACCACCTGTCCAACTTTCCAGCCCTATATTCATTTTCTTACTCACCACTTTGTACTCAACTATAAGAATGGTGCTTAGAGCATAGTGAGTTCTCACTCAACAAATAGTTTTTGATGAATATAATTCATGAAAAGTAGACATATTTCATAGCATTCAGTCATATTAAAATAATATTAAGGTCCCTCTCTTCTCCTTCTCTTCTTTCTCTGTGCACGTGTTCTTTCTTTCTCTTCTCCCTCCACTCTCCCTTCCCATGGTCACTCCTCTGGCCTCAGCCCTTGGGGCCAGTGAACTTATCTGAGAGAACAGCTTCCCAAGAAACCTTTAATATGAATAGTTTAATAAACTATTTTATATAATCTAAAAACAATAATGTTATTAAGTAGGAGAACAATTTAGAGTAATGCTTTGAGGAAAAGACATTTTATAATTTACACATTTCTAATAACACATACTTGAAAATATTTCCTATCTTTTTGTACCTAAAGTACTTAATCTCTCATTCTCTGTTATCCTAAAAATTTTTATTGGTGGTACTCAACTGAATAAAATTCTTCTGAGGGTGAGTGTTGTCTATAATTATTTGTTTTTAGATTTTTGTCAGAGAAAATGAACTCTTATTTAATTCACATTGCCAAATATGCAGCAATTTATTTAACTTAGTAAATAGAAAAATTATTGATTCACAGTTCCTTAGTTTCTTAAGTCTCCATAGTCTTTTTCGTAATTCATTACCTGATTATAAACATCCCTATTAGAAATAGCTCATAAGTGGTCTTCATTATGATGCTCAGGGCAAGACAAAAGTAAGATAGCACATTCTCCTTTGATAACAATCCAAGGTTCATTCCCTCAGAAGATGGATGAATGGATAACAAAGTTTACTTGCTGGTCAATAACTGTTTCTATGTTCTATACATTCCCAGTTAGAACTTGGCCTGTGTGGTAGCTAATCTTGGTTGTCAATTTGACACATCTAGAAATTTAAGAATGCCTCCATCAGATTAGTCTATGGAAATGTTCTTGATTGATAATTGATGAAGAAGGACCTAACTCAGCTGTTCTTGGTTATTTGAGAAAGGTAAGTAATCCTGATCTCAAGCAAGTCAGTAATCAGCTTTTCTCCACAGTTTCTGCTTCTAGTGCCTGCATCGCCTGCGTCACCTATGTCATGTTTCTGCATTAGCTTCCCTTGAAGATGGACTATAAACCTGCCACCTAAAATAAACTCTTTCCACTGTTTTCCTTTTGATCATGGTATTTATCACAGCAAAACAGAAAGCAAATAAAAATAACTCTTGTGAATTTTTTTCTTTTATTAAACTAATAAAATTTATTTTAAAACATAAAGCTAAGTATTAACTTTTTTTAGGTCATCGAAATAATTTATAATAGTTAAATACCTCTTAAATATACATGATACCTTCTGAAGCTAAAAGTAATATGCACTCAACCAGTCTTTAAAATCTATTTGGAACATTAAACATGATAGAAATAGAAAAAAATGTCTTATGAAGTTCTCTATGATAGGAAATTGTGACAAGTTCCTGATTAGACAGAAACCTTTTCATCTCCAAGAGTGAATACTTAGCATAACTGTGGCTTCACAGAATGAGTTGGGTAGTGTTCCTTCTGCTTCTATTTTGTGGAACAGTTTGAAGAGTATTGGTGTTAGGTCTTCTTTGAAGGTCTGATAGAATTCTGCACTAAAACCATCTGGACCTGTGCTTTTTTTGGTTGGAAGACTTCCAATGACAACTTCTATTTCTTCAGGGGTTATAGGACGGTTTAGATGGTCTATTTGATCCTGATTTAATTTTGGTACTTGGTATCTGTCAAGGAAATTGTCCATTTCCTCAAGATTTTCTAGTTGTGTTGAATACAGGTTTTTGTAGTAGGATCTGATGATTTTTTGAATTTCCTCAGTTTCTGTTGTTATCGCTCCCTTTTCATTTCTGATTTTGTTAATTTGGATACTGTCTCTAGGCCCTCTGATTAGTCTGGCTAAGGGTTTACTTATCTTGTTGATTTTCTCAAAGAACCAGCTCCTGGTTTTGTTGATTCTTTGTATCATTCTTTTTGTTTATACTTGGTTGATTTCAGCCCTGAGTGTGATTATTTCCTGCCATCTACTCCTCTTGGGTGTGTCTGCTTCTCTTTGTTCTAGAACTATTGGGTCTGCTGTCAAGCTGCTAGTGTATGCTCTCTCCAGTTTCTTTTTGGACACACTTAGAGCTATGAGTTTTCCTATTAGCACTGCTTTCATTGTGTCCCATGAGTTTGGGTATGTAGTGCTTTCATTTTCATTAAATTCTAAGAAGTCTTTAATTTCATTCTTAATTTCCTCCTTGACCAAGCAATCATTGAGTAGAGCTTTGTTCAGCTTCCATGTGTATGTGGGCTTTCTGTTGTTTTGTTGCTATTGAAGCCTTAGTCTGTGGTGATCTGATAGGAGGCATGGGATTATTTCAATCTTCGTGTATCTGTTGAGGCCTGTTTTTCAATTGATTATATGGTCAATTCTGGAGGAGGTACCATAAGGTGCTTAGAAGAAGTATATTCTTTTGTTTTAGGATGAAATGTTCTATATGTATCTGTTAAATCCATTTGGTCCATAACTTCTGTTAGTTTCAATGTGTCTCTGTTTAGTTTGTGTTTCCATCATCTGTCCATTACTGAGAGTGGGGTGTTGAAGTCTCCCACTATTACTGTGTGAGGTGCAATGTGTGATTTGAGATTTAGTGAAGTTTCTTTTATGAATGCGGGTGCCTTTGCATTTGGAGCATAGATGTTCAGAATTGAGAGTTCTTCTTGGTAGATTTTTCCTTTGATGAGTATGAAGTGTCCTTCCTTATCCTTTTTGATAACTTTTGGTTGAAAGTTGATTTTATTCAATATTATAATGGCTACTTTAACTTGTTTGTTGGGATCATTTGCCTGGAAAATTATTTTCCAGCCTTTTACTCTGAGGTAGTGTCTGTCTTTGTCACTGAGATGCACTTCCTGTATGCAGCAAAATGCTGGGTCCTGTTTGTGTATCCAGTCTGTTAGTCTATGTCTTTTTATTGGGGAATTGAGTCCATTGATGTTAAGAGACATTAAGGAATACTGATTGTTGCATCCTGTTATTTTTTATGTTATTTTTATGTTTGTGTAGCTATCTTCTTTTGGGTTTGTTGAAATAAGATTACTTTCTTGCTTTTTCTAGGGTGTAGTTTCCCTCCTTGTGTTGGCGTTTTCCATCTATTATCCTTTGTAGGGCTGGATTTGTGGAAAGATATTGTGTAAATTTGGTTTTATCATGGAATATCTTGGTCTCTCCATCTATAGTAAGTGAGAGTTTTGCTGGGTATAGTAGTCTGGGCTGGCATTTGTGTTCTCTTAGGGTCTGTATCAGATCTGCCCAGGATCTTCTAGTTTTCATTGTCTCTGGTGAGAAGTCCAGTGTAATTCTGATAGGTCTGCCTTTATATGTTACTTGACTTTTTTTCCCCTTCTGCTTTTAATATTCTTTCTTTGTTTAGTGTATTTGGTGTTTTGATTATTATGTGACAGGAGGAATTTCTTTTCTGGTCTAAAGACACATCAGTCAAAGAACATTTTATCTTATGGGAGGGTCATTTCTAAGTTTTCCAATGATGAAATCAGAGACTTCTGGAGTTCTTGTCTAATATTCTACATAAATAATCATTTAAATCAGACTGAGGCAAAAAGAGGTAGGATAACAGTGAATGCTAGAAAAATTGTATGTAGTAGCCTGTCTTTGAAGAAACAAAGCAGCCAACAAGAAAGAGAAACTAGGGATCAAATGTTATACTTCCTTCTGGTGCCTAACTCACCAGTATGTCCCACAACTCATCCATCTTTTGTCAGGCTTTTAGAGTGACAATGTTCATTCCTATGTGATTTACTCTGTCAGGATGCTCATTTCCTCTCTACCTGTCCTCCATCTATTATCCCTTTGGAAGAGCGCCACCTTTTCTCTTCACTAATTTGTACTTAACTGTTCTTCTAAGTACAGATCCTGGAAGTTCTTCTCTGACCTTATTGCTTGGAGTCATTATTTTCTTTGTATTTTCAAAACACTTCCAAGGGGAAAAGCACAGAGAGCAAATTAGTGTCATGAACATAAAATACATCACTCTACTTCAGGTCCACTCTACCCAAGGGCTTTCCTATCTATTGGGCAAACAAAGCAAGATAGAATGTGAATCAATTCATTACACAAGAATTTAGATGAGAAATCACTGTGTCTAAAATAGTTTGGAAAGAATTTGTTAGGAAAACACTTGACTTTGAGTAGGATTTAGATAGATGGAAAGAAGTTCTTATAGGATAGAAGTAGCAGAACTGAAATGGAAAGGAACAAGTTATATCCTGCAAATAGGAAATAAGAATCCCTCTAAACTATATTATTTTAATTATATTTTATTATTTTATACGTATGGGTATTTTTGTCTGCGTGTATATATGTGCACTGTGTGTGTCCACTGCTGAAGGAGGGCAGAAGATGACATCAGATCCTCCTGGGCTGGAGTTACAGATGACTATGAGCTGTTGTGTGGTTGTGGGGAGTCAAATCTGAATTCTCTTGAAGAGTAACAAGTGTTCTTAACTGCTGAGCTATCTTTCCAGCTCTGAACTGTATTCTTTGATGCATCTGGTTCTTTGCTTCATCACTGTGGGTATAGAATATATCATGAGTAAATGAACTGTGGAAGGCAGTGATATTTGTTGGTAGATAATACTATACCGAGTATTGATCTATGATCAATATTTAAGCAAAAAAAAAAAAGCTTCAGTTTAAGAAGATAGAAGAATGTTAACTTCCATCATAATACAAAATAGTATTAATAAAATAAGGGAAACCAACTCATTTTTAAAATTAATAGAAATATAAAGATGCTCTCAATGAAAAGCACTGATAATAATTGTTTTCTATTTGTATTCAGTGGTCCAAAGTGTCAATAGTTAATTAACATATCTACAAAACCCATATTCAGTAGATTTGGCATTGTTCCTTTTTATTACAAGTTGTTGACCTTATTGTGTTTGAAAAGTCTCTTTTGAGATAATACTTGACAAAGTCTTCTACAAATAAAGACTTATGCAATCATTTAACCACTGCATATATTGTTTCTGCAAAAGAAATAAATGACTACCCGAAGAGCCTGTTTATTTCTGGTTCTCAGAACAACAGTTTCAAAACTGCCTGAGGCATTATCACAGCATCCTTGAATAAAGGATCTTTTGCTGCCTAAGTTTACCACATGTATCAGCAGAAGTAAAGAAAGCTGTTGCCAATTTGAGGAAACCATTTCACCATGACTGGCTTTGAGCAACAAATAAACATACAACAGCTCTTTCCCCTTTGTATCACACAACATATGCTAACTTTGTACATTTTTGAGACAGTCTCATGAATCCCAGGCTGACTTGAAACCAGCCAAAGCTAATTTTGAATTCCTCTTCCTTCTACCACCAGCCCTCAAGTGCTAGGGATATAGGTGTGCACCATAACACTTGGTTTATATGCTGGCAATTGAATCCAGGGATTTTGTACATACTTTGCCATCACACTACCAGTTGAACTACATCATCTGCCCACTCTGTGTCAACTGGTATAACTCAGCTGTCCAAATTTTTAGTTTCATTAACCAGATGAGATAGTTTGTATTGTGTGGGTTATTGTGGGGGTATGTGCATGTACACATGAGGTCAAGACAGGTGTTTATGGAATAAAAAAACATAAAGTAGATCTCAGGGCTGAAGAGATGGCTTAGTACAGTAGTCAAGAGCACTTCCTGATTTTCCAGAGGACCAAAGTTCAGTTCTCAGGATATTCAGTTGTACCCACGCATGCCAGGTGGCTCACAACCTCCTGTAACTCCAGCTCCAGAGGATCCAACTATCTATTCTGACCTCTACAGGAACCAGCACAAACACAGCACACACACACACACACACACACCACATTTTTTTAAGTAAACATCAGAGAACATACACTAGCATGTCCAAACCAGGATTGTCTATAAGATGATTGGTCATATTTTGTCCTATTTGAGACAGTTTCATAATCAGTTTCCTCACTCTTGTGGATAATTTCTCATAGATCACTATTTAGGCCTTTCATGATAGAAAAGAAATTAAGAAGTTGGATTTTAACATGATAGGGAAAGAATTCTTTATTACTAAGTAAAAGCAAATCTATTTTCACACAATTAAGAAAATGAACTGAAGTTTCTTCTTGAGTTAAATACAAGTTTAGTTAATTCATATAAAAATACCTCAGGAGGTAATGAGTTTTTAGGAGAGCTGCTATCCTCAAAGAATCCTCATGAGGAACAAACAACGAAAGTGAAATCAAATTAGAAAGGGAAATTAATACATAGTTGCTACAAATTTGCTAGCACCAGCTAATATTGGTTCCAAAAGTCAGCTGTGAGACCTATATGAAAGCTAAGCATACCTTAATTAAAACAAGTGAGAGTGAACTAAGTCAGGGTATTTGTAAGTTTCCTCTTACAAAGGATTAGAAAGCATGTCCTCGTTGAAGAGGTGTGACCTTGTTGGATTCACTGGAGATGGGCTTTAGTTTCAAAAGTCCATACCATTCCCAGTCTCTCTCTCTCTCTCTCTCTCTCTCTCTCTCTCTCTCTCTCTCTCTCTCTCTCTCTCTCTCTCTCTCTCCCTCCCCCCTCTCCCTCTCTCTCCCTCTTACTCTCCCTCCCTCTCCCTCTCCACCCTTCCTCTCTCTCCATAGTTTTTACCTCACCATGCTGTCTCAACATGTAAACTCTCAGCTATTGCCTCTCCATCATGCCTACCTGCCTGCTTGCTTGTAGAGAGCCTTTTTTGGGTGCCATGCCACCTGGCAGAAACTTGACATCAACCAAGGTGAAGTTCCTCTCTCAGCCTTTGAGCGGGAACTCTTGTGTTAGCCATAATCCTCTCCACCTAGGGTGGAGGGTAATGGAAAGGTAACTAGGACACTTAGGAGATAATTAGCCATAACTGGAAACATGGAATAAAACTTTGCTGGGAAATGAGACATTAAATGAAATGAAAACAAAACCTAATTGGTATGCTTATACAATATCCTCCCAAATAGACAAAAGCTAACATTATGCCTTTAAAGGAGAAAAATAAAAATTTAAAAACCTATTATCTCTCAACTGAGTTTCAGCTTTCCTGTCACTACAAGGAAGAAGGAGAAGGGGGTGGAGGACTATCTGGATGAAATGTGGGAAATAACCTGATGTAACTTTGTAGGTTGGCTAGTCAGAGGCAAAGTGCCTTCTGCAAGGTAGAAGAGCTTGTGTCCACAGCAGCTCTCCACAGGGACCAACAGAGCACACCAACACAAGTAGGACTGTTGCTGATTTTGATCACAAGTCAAGTACACAAGCTACTTGGCCCATGTTTTAATCACTAAAAGGTCACAGCAATCATCTAAAATAGGCTTTAAATTTTAATTTAATTTACTTTTAAAGATGAAGGGAGAGAGAGGCATTATGGGAATAAATAACTCATAATACTGGTTGTCTGGAGCTCACAATCACATGTAACTCCAGTTCTCAAAGATCTTTTAGCCAGCACTGGTACCAGGTTTGTGCATAGTATACATATATGCTTGCTACACAAGTAGCAGTAAGGAGCCTGACTTTCTGACTCTTCCCCTTAGGCAACATTTCCTCCCTGTGTTCAGGGTTGACTATTTCTTCAAGACCTTTGTAGCCATTTCTTATTCTGTTGTTCAAAGAACAATGCAGTTACCAGAACTACAGCAGATCTCTCTAGTCTAGAGAAGGCATGGTATCAGTGGGCCAAGTAAAATCCACAGTCAATACTACATTATTAATTCACTATAGCTTAATGATTGAATGCTGTTTTTTATTTAGTAATGTATCTGTGCTAGATTTCTGTCACCCCAACAAATACTTGAGGTAATCAATCTTAAAAAAAAAAAGGTAGTTTTGGCATATGCCTTTAAAAGCTCCAGTCTATGATAGGGGGCCCATTGCTTTTTGACTCATGGCAAAGCAGCATGTACTGTAGAATATGAGAGAACAAAATCATTCCCATCAATAGCCATTTGACAACAAAAGGGGAAAAGATTCTGCAAAGATGGTTCAGTGATAAGAATACTTGCACTTTCTCAGAGGAACCAAGTTCAGTTCCCAAAACCCATATGGCAGCTCACAACCACATATAACTCCAGTTCCCGAGGATCTGATGTCCTCTTTTTAGTCTGTGGTGGCACCAGGTTTGTGCATGGCACATATGCATATATTTAGGCACTCATGTGTACACATAAGATAGAAATAAATCTTTTAAAATGTTTTAAAGAAAAAAGAAGTGATAAGGGTCCTTTTGCCCCTTCAAAGACACATTCTTTTAGTACTAGAAGTTTTCCAGTATGCCCTACTGAAGTGCCTCACTGTTTTATGACAGAGACACTCTGGGCAGGGCCACTGGAGACATACAAGGTTCAAACTATAGCACCACCCAATTCCAAAACCTCAAATTGTTTATAAAACAGATTATTTTATTTTTAAATTAAGATAAAAAGATTTTAAAGTTGTTAAAGAAATGGTGTGACTACAGGAATGTTCTTTAAACTGGGAGGTCTTAAAAGCAGATATTTGAATCATTTGAAAAGAATTAGCTTTGTGAACTTATCTAGGTGTAGCTCACGCGTTGACACTACGAAGTTTTAGACTGTCTTTTGACAATGGTAAGATAATCAGGCATGCTTATTTCAATGAGAAATGTCCCTCATAGACAGTCGGATATTAACACTTGGCCCCCTGGAACTGGAGTTATAAACCACTTTTAACCTGCCATGTGGGTGCTAGCCCTACCAGACCTGGGCCCCTGAGCATAGTTAACTCCCTTGCCTGGCCTCCTGAGCAAATTTTTGAAAAAAATGTAGACATGTCAGAAAACTATTGATAACATGCATAACAGTGATTAGGTTTAGATGAAACTTGGAGAGATTGTAGAAAACAGGCCAACCTTGCTTCTAATGTTAATACTCAACTTTTCTGTCTGTTTTATCAACATTCACATCCTGTTCATCAACCACTTGCAAAAAGAATCAATTCCCTCACTTTACCAGTAATACTGATAGCTTGGCTTTATACACAAGTACTCCATGTATATCTTGAACTCAATAAAAGTTTTCATTTCATCAACAGAAGCATCCTTAAAGTTCTTGTAATAATAGTAGTTTGGCTTTTCTGCACGCATTGGATAGGCACATAAATTTGTCTTTTCTGTCAAATTCTGCCAGATGTCGTCCCCAACAAACAAGGAGACAAAAATCTATGCTCATGCTTTCTTCAGTGATATGACCTGGAACATTCATTTGTCCTTTTTCATCCTCATTGAAGCTTAGATCCGCATTTGGTGCCACAAAGTTCCTAGTCCAACCTCATTGATCACACAGGCATCTCCTCTGTCACTTGGTTGAGGGGCACAGGTATGCCCACTTCTTCCAACACTCTTTGATTTTCAGAATCACCACTTTCACTTTCACTCAATGCTACATCAATGCAATCTTCACTTGAATCAGAAAAAGAAAGGTGATCTCTGCTAAATTTTCCCTCCTCAGACTCAGAATTCTGTAAAATTTCTACCACTTGTTGAACTGAGTAGTGAGATGACCTCGCCCATTTACGTGTTGAAGTGTTTGGTTTATTACTTCCTAGCTTCATGGTCAATTTTGCCCCCAAATCACTCCAAAATACAACCCAAACAGATGTTTGCAATAGACAGCCATTTGTAATCAGCTGACATCACGCTAGTGTGAGACTTAGCAGTGATTTGGATGTTATTTTTAGCTCCTGGTTTATTTTAGCATCTGCTATTCCCACTATACTGGGAACTGAGTATTATAGACTTTTACTTTGTTCCCTCTATAGCGGGAACTCAGTCTGGTAGGGCTAGAACCCTGGGTCATCTGGAAGGACGATGCTATTAACCATTGAGCCATCTCTTCAACCCCACCTTCATAGTTCTTAACTGGGACCATTATAGGAGAGGTAAAATGAAGAGGTCTGATCCCTTACCAGGGGTTTTTGGTTTCCACAATAAAATAATATAGACAGACACAGAAGGTTGGCAAGCAAGTTTTATTTAGTAGAAGAAGTGAAAGTTTATGAAGAAGGAAAAGTATACCCAGTCTACCTTGTTGCTTTCTCTCTCTTTAAAACACCAGGTGTTCTTCTTTGATGAAGAATTCATGAGCATTTTCCCTATTATAATAATATAAATAAAATAATCTTTATCATTCAGTGCATTGTATCTTTGATGGTGTTTTCAAATTTTGGACAATGAGCTTTAATATTTTTACAGCAGTTTAAAAAGATTTAAATAATACAAACATTTTTGTATGTGTTCCTTGAAAAGGCGTTTGGTTTTCCTCTATTAAATGATGATTTTTCCAGTGTAAGAAAAGAAATAAATATTTTTAAGCTTTGTATAAGTTATAACAATGGCTTAGATATGGTTTTTCTTTTCCTAACATTTCATGTCCTAGAAGCTTTGTCTCTGGAGTGGTAGTGGTAAGAGAAGATAGGATCCCTAGGGTGCTAACAGAGGGTAAATTAGATGATGTTGATACTACCTTCATGAGGGAATTAATGCCTTTCTTTGAAAACTAGATTAGTGTTCCAAGCAGTGGGTTGACAGGAGTCATTTAGATTTACTACACTTAGCTGACTATCACAAAAGTAGTTTGTTATAAAGCATGCTAGCCTCCCTTTTGTCTCCTTTATGTGTATACCTGCTTGGTCCTTTCCACCACATGTGGAACAACATAAATTCATTGACCCAAACTGAGCAGATTCTAATGTCATTCTCCAAAACTGTGAACCTAAATAATTTTTTCTTCCCAATCCTCACTCCTTTTCTTCCTCCTTCCCCGCCTCTTTCTCATCCTAGTCCTCCTTATTATTCATCTCAGGCTAACCTCAAACTCATAATCCCACTGTCTCAGCTTCCCAAATGCTGGGGACACAGACATGTACTACCATATACAACGTAATTTCTTTCTTTGTTTACACTAGAACTCTGTGCTTTTTAACTTGTTGGTCGAGACCCCTTTGAAGGTTAAATGATCCTTTCACAGGGATCACCTAAGACCATCAGAAACCACAGATATTTACATTATGACTTATAACAGTAGCAAAATTACAGTTTAAAAGTAGCAACAAAAATTGTTTTGTGGTTGGAGATCACTACAACATGAGGAACTGTATTGAAGGATCCAAGGATTAGGACGATTGAGAACCACTGCGTTAGAGCAACACACAATGGTCTAAGACAATGAACTTGCATACATTTTTTTGTTATTGTTGATAGCAGTCATTGGAGATATCATTATTAATATATTACTGTCAAAAACAGCCCACATCCCTTGTTGTACTAAATATAGGCTACTAACACTTATCATTCTTTTAAAAATACATTAGATTTAATCATTTATTCTGTATATTTTGCCTGAATGTATGTCTGTGCATCATGTGCATGCTTGGTGCTGGTGGAGGTTAAAAGAGGGCATTGGATTTCCTGGGACTGAAGGTACAGATGGTTGTGAGTCACCATGTGGGTGCTTGGACCCAAATCAAGTCCTGTGCAAGAGCAACGATTGCTTTTAACTGCTAAACCTTCTTTCCTGCCCAAATACTCAGATTATTTTAAAGACTCCCCTAGTTTTCAGGGGTTAGACATAGAGGAACCTCACTTCCCAGAGTCTCTCACTAGCAGGATTCCAGATTCATCTCAGTCTCCCCAAACAAAATATATGTCCATGAGATTTGTGAAGTGAAGAACAGGTGCAGCAGATGGACCTGTACAATCCTAATATTTCTCTCCTAAGTGGTGAGCATCATGGCAATTTCCTGCAATTCTTTCCATATACAACAGAAGCAAAGGTAGCAGTAAATATATGAGAGCTATCAATAGCCTTCTCTGACCACTATTTTTCCAGTCCCCCAATAGTCATATCAGCAACTATCTTTCTGTGTTAATCATCCACTTTAATTAAAACAAGCAAGTTATGTATGCTTTAGGATCTAACATTTATTTTTAATGTGTGTGTGTGTGTGTGTGTGTGTTATGTGTACTGGTCTGTGGGTTCTCATAGAGGCTTCAGATGCCCTGGAGCTGGGTTACAAGTGGTTTGTGGCCACTAGCAACAAAAGTATGCAGTCTTTTTTTTTTAACCTGGTTGGAAAACGAAATCTTTTTTTTTATTTTTTATTAGATATTTCCTTTATTTATATTTCAAATGTTAACCCCTTTCTGTGTTACCCCACCAAAAACCCCCTATCCCACCCCCTCCCCCTGATCACCCCCTCCCCTCAATTTCCTGACTTTCATTCCCCTATTATGGGGAATCAAGCCTTCACAGGACCAATGGCCTCTCCTCTCATTGATGTTTGAAATGGTCATCTTTTGCTACATATGTAGCTGGAGACGTGGGTCCCTCCATGTGTACTCTTTGGTTGGTAGTACTCCCCAGAGCTCCCAGGGACTAAGCCACCTACCGAAGTATGCAGTCTTAAGCCCTGACCCATCTCTCCAGCCTTCGCTTTGTAGTCCTAACTCTGGAATGGCACAGAGGTATCTGATATTAGAAATATTGTAAACAAATACCTAAACTTCGGACCTAGCTCAATTTGTCTCTGCTGTCAAAATTCCTTACCCTCATGAATAGTATAAGAAAATGTCACCCTAAAATATACTCCTTTGGCACATGGATTCTTTTGAGCTAAAACTGATTATGTATAAGCAGATATAGGAAAAAAAAGGAAAAACTTCAATAACAATAGAAGACTTCTACCTATATGGATGAGAGTATATAATTTTCCCCTTTAAAAGAAAACTTACATTTCAAAAACTATCTCATATCAGGAAGAAAATCACTGTAGAAAATATTTTCTGGAGCTAGAGAGATTGCTCTGTGGTTAAGAGAACTGACTGCTCTTCCAGAGGACCAGTGTTTGCTTCCCAGCACCTACATGGTCACTCACATTTAGTAACTCCAGTTCTAGGGGATTCAACACCATCCTCTGGCTTCCACAGGCACCATGTATGAGTGTGATGATCAGACAGTCATGCAGACAAAGCACCTATACACATAACATAATGATTAAAAAATTCTTGCACCTAAGGCTCTGTCATCTACATAATATGACTATCCTTATTTGCCATGTTACTCTGTTTCCCTTCCCAGAAATTGCTTCAGCCTTTCCTCAGAAAAGCAGTGTAAGTATCAATCCTCTGCCAACTTCCTGGATGCCATTTCGTAACACTGTGGGTTTTTTCTCTCTTGTTAATCTGTCTTTATCAATTGAATTCAGGATCCCAAGACATCAAACCAAGAGGAGGAAAATATAAAGGCTTATTCTCTGCTGACATCTGATTATTACTGCATCTCTGACTCACCACCGTTACGTGCATCACACATTTTTTTCATGATTAACCAACCATTTTTTTTATGGGGCCTCCTCAGTTCCAGTGGCAACTCAGTGGAGTCTTGAGAACAGGAAGGGAGATGATGAAGCAAACAAACCTTCCAAAACAAGCTGACAAAAGGAGAAAACACTGTCTATACTCTTTAAACACAAGAAAAAAATGTCAAAAGAACAAATAAGGTATTTTATTCAATGCAAACAAAGTAAAATTTCATCAAGATAACATCCCCGATGCAGCCAGTAACAAATAGAGATAACCTGAGTACTGTTCGTGTTACTGCAACCCTCTCCTGCCATCATGTATGGCCTCCTGAGTCTTGAGTGAAGAACAGGGCTCCAGGCCAACTTGGAGGAGGTCAAAGTTTGTCCTTTGGCACCAGTCTACCATTTCTGCCATCAGTCCCTTTTCTCTTCCTGGTTCTCACCCCACCTATTCTAGGTGTTGATCTCATTAATCCTGTTTGACGGATCAGAATTTAGAGTGTGACAGGTGCGCAGGTTATTTGAGTTTCAATAAGGAAACCAAACAAAACCTTCTACAGCTCCTGCCCCATCCCCTCACCCCTTACATATACTTCTCAATCTTGATTTAGCCCACACACATGGAGCATAACACACTGTTCCAATTCTGTAAGATAGGAGGGTGGGAGGTATAGCTCAGTGGTAGAGCATCTATAAGATTGAAGGACTGGAGTCCATGGCTCAGGAAATGGAAGTGCTTGCCAAGCAAGCCTGGCAACCTGATTTTGATCTCCATAACTTACATAAAGATGGAATGAGAGAATCGACTCCACAAAGCAGTCCTCTAGCCTCCATATGCACATTGTGATATATGCACCACCCCCACATCCCCAACACCAACAACAACAATAATGATAAATAGATAAAATTTAGCTATATTAGACACATAGCTCAGTAGTAGATAGAGCATATGCTTACCATGTATGAGGCCCTGATTTCCCCACCAATAAAAAATGGTATCTAGAGTTGGTAAAGATCTTTTCCAAATTAGTTGGTTGCCATTTTGTCTGATTGACAGTGTCCTTTGCCTTACAGAAACCTTGTAATTTTATGAGGTACCATTTCTCAATTCTTGATCTTAGAACATAAGATATTGGTGTTCTATTCAGGAAATTTTCCCCTGTGTTCTATTCAAGGCTCTTCCCCTGTTTCTTTTATTTTTCTTTTTTTTCCCCGTTTCTGAAATGTTTATTGGTGATGAGGTTACTTCTGTGGACATATCAGCTGTTTGTATACTTTTTTTCATTTTTAAAATTCTTGTATTTATATTTCTTTTTTTTACTTTCTAAGTTTTTTCATATACATACCAAATGATTTCCCCTTTCCCGTTTCCTCCCTCCCATACATTCCATAAGTCCCCTTCCTTCTCTCTGTTCCCAATTCAAACCCCTCTCCCTTCTCTGTCCTGGCATTCCCCTACATCCAGTCTTTCCAGGACCAGGGGTCTCTCCTTTCATCTTCTGGAAATCTATTGATATGCGAATTGTGTCTTGGGTATTCCAAGATTCTGGGTTAAAATTCCC
Organism: Tokudaia tokunoshimensis; assembly: GCA_036184795.1. NCBI lineage: Eukaryota > Metazoa > Chordata > Mammalia > Rodentia > Muridae > Tokudaia > Tokudaia tokunoshimensis. The sequence goes on along the minus strand of BTHU01000023.1, from coordinate 1,914,919 downwards.
TTATCAGGGAGTGAATACCAAGTGTGTCCTTTTCTGATTGGGTTACCACACTGATGATATTTTCCTGTTCTGAACATTTGCCTAGGAATTCCGTGAGTTCATTGTTTTTAATTGCAGAGTAGTATTCCATTGTGTAAATATACCACATGTTCTGAATCCATTCCTCCTTGAGGGACATCTGGGTTCTTTCCAGCTTCTGGCTATTATAAATAAGGCTGCTATGAACATAGTGGAGCATGTGTCCTTATTGCATGCAGGTAAAGCCTCTGGGTATATGCCCAGGAGTGGTATAGCCGGATCCTCCGGGAGGGTCATGCCCAGTTTTCTGAGGAACCGCCAGACTGCTTTCCAGAGTGGTGTACCAGCTTGCAATCCCGCCAACAGTGGAGGAGTGTTCCTCTATCTCCACGTCCTCGCCAACAACTGCTGTCTCCTGTGTTATTGATCTTACCCATTCTGACTGGTATGAGATGGAATCTCAGGGTTGTTTTGATTTGCATTTCCCTAATGACTAAGGATGTTGAACATCTCTTTAGGTGCTTCTCAGCCATTAGATAATCTTCAGGTGAGAACTCTTTGTTTAGCTCTGTACCCCATTTTTTAATAGGGTTACTTGCCTCTCTGGAGTCTAACTTCTAGAGTTCTTTGTATATATTGGATATTAGCCCTCTGTCGGATGTAGGGTTGGTAAAGATCATTTCCCAGTTTGTTGGTTGCCGCTTTGTCCTTTTGACAGTGTCCTTTGCCTCACAGAACCTTTGTAATTTAATGAGGTCCCATTTGTCAATTCTTGATCTTAGAGCATAAGCTATTGGAGTTCTGTTCAGGAAATTCTCCCCTGTGCCCATGTGTTCAAGGTTCTTCCCTAGTTTCCTTGCTATTAGTTTCAGTGTGTCTGGTTCTATGTGGAGGTCCTTGATCCACTTGGAATTGAGCTTAGTGCAAGGAGATAAGAATGGGGCAATTTGCATTATTCTGCATGTTGACCTCCAGTTGAACCAGCATCATTTGTTGAAAAGGCTATCTTTTTTCTACTGGATGGTTTTAGTTCCTTTGTCAAAGATCAAGTAACCATAGGAGTGTGGATTCATTTCTGGGTCTTCAATTCTGTTCCATTGATCTACATGCCTGTCACTGCACCAATACCATGCGGTTTTTAACACTATTGCTCTGTAGTACAGCGTGAGGTCCGGGATACTGATTCCCCCAGAAGTTCTTTTACTCTTGAGAATAGTTTTAGCTATCCTGGGTTTTCTGTTATTCCAGATGAATTTTTGAATTGCTCTTTCTAACTCTATGAAGAATTGAGTTGGGATTTTGATGGGGATTGCATTGAATCTGTATATTGCTTTTGGCAAGATGATAATTTTTACTATAATAATCCTGCCAACCCATGAGCATGGCTGATTTTTCCATCTTCTGAGGTCTTCCTCAATTTCTTTCTTAAGAGACTTGAAGTTCTTGTCATACAGATCTTTCACTTGTTTGGTTAGAGTCACGCCAAGATACTTGATATGGTTTGTGGCTATTGTGAAGGGTATCATTTCTCTTATTTCTTTCTCAGCCTGCTTATCCTTTGAGTAAAGGAAAACTACTGACTTGCTTGAGTTGATTTTATATCCGGCCACTTTGCTGAAGTTGTTTATCAGCTGTAGGAGTTCTCTGGTAGAGTTCTTTGGGTCGCTTAAGAATACTATCATATTGTCTGCAAATAGTGATAGTTTGACTTCTTCCTTTCCAATTTGTATCCCTTTGACCTCCTTTTGTTGTCTAATTGCTCTAGCTAGAACTTCAAATACTATATTGAAAAGATATGAAGAGAGAGGGCAGCCTTGTCTAGTTCCTGATTTTTGTGGGATTGTTTCAAGTTTCTCTCCATTTAGATTGATGTTGGCTACCGGTTTGCTGTAAATTGCTTTTAGTAGGATTAGATATGGGCCACGAATTCCTGATCTTTCCAAGACCTTTAGCATGAAAGGATGCTGAATTTTGTCAAATGCTTTCTCAGCATCTAATGAAATGTCCATGTGGTTTTTTTCTTTGAGATTGTTTATGTAGTGGATTACATTGATGGACTTCTTTATATTGAACCATCCCTGCATCACTGGGATGAAGCCTACTTGATCGTAGTGAATGATGGTTTTGATGTGTTCTTGGATTCGGTTGGCAAGAATTTTATTGAGTATTTTTACATTGATATTCATAAGAGAGATTGATCTGAGATTCTCTTTCTTTGTTGGATCTTTGTGTGATTTTGGTATTAGCATAATTGTGGCTTCATACAATGGGTTGGGTAGTGTTCCTTCTGTTTCTGTTTTGTGGAATAGTTTGAAGTGTATTGGTGTTAGGTCTTTTTAGAAGGTCTGATAGAATTCTGCACTAAAATCATCTGTACCTGTGCTTTTTTTGGTTGGAAGACTTCCAATGACCACTTCTATTTCTTCAGGGGTTATAGGATGGTTTAGACGGTCTATTTGATCCTGACTTAATTTTGGTATTTGGTATCTGTCTAGGAAATTGTCCATTTCCTCGAGATTTTCTAGTTTTGTTGAATACAGGATTTTGTAGTAGGAGCTGGTGATTTTTCAAATTTCCTCAGTTTCTGTTGTTATCTCTCCCTTTTTGTTTCTGATTTTGTTAATTTGGATACTGTCTCTGTGCCCTCTGCCTAGTCTGGCTAAGGGCTTATCCACCTTGTTGATTTTCTCAAAGAACCAACTCCTCGTTTTGTTGATTCTTTGTATGGTTTTATTTGTTCCTACTTGATTGATTTCAGCCCTGAGTTTGATGATTTCCTGCCTTCTACCCCTCTTGGGTGTATTTTCTTCTTTCTGTTCCAGGGCTTTCAGGTGTGCCATTAAGCTGCTAGTGTATGCTCTCTCCCATTTCTTTTTGGAGGCACTCAGGGCTATGAATTTTCCTCTTAGCACTGCTTTCATTGTGTCCCATAAATTAGGGTATGTTGTGCCTTCATTTTCCTTAAATTTTAAAAAGTCTTTGATTTCTTTATTTCCTCCTTGACCAAGTTATCATTGAGTAGAGCATTGTTCAGGTTCCATGTGTATGTGGGCTTTCTGTTGTTTTTGTTGCTATTGAAGACCACCCTTATTCCATAGTGATCTGATAGGAGGCATGGGATTAGTTCTATCTTCTTATATCTGTTGAGGTCTGATTTGTGACCAATTATATGGTCGATTTTGGAGAAGGTACCATGAGGTGCTGAGAAGAAGGTATATTCTTTTGCTGTAGGATGAAATGTTCTATATATATCTGTTAGCTCCATTTGGTCCAAGGCTTCAATTAGATTCATTGTGTCCCTGTTTAGTTTCTGCTTTCCTGAACGATCCATTTCAGAGAGCGGGGTGTTGAAGTCACCCACTATTATTGTGTGCGGTGCAATGTGTGCTTTGAGCTTTAGTAAAGTTTCTTTTATGAATGAGGGTGCCCTTGCATTTGGAGCATAGATATTCAGAATTGAGAGTTCTTCTTGGTGGATTTTTCCTTTGATCAGTATGAAGTGTCCTTCTGTGTCTTTTTTGATGACTTTAGGTTGAAAATCAATTTTATCTGATATTAGGATGGCTACTCCGGCTCGTTTCCTGAGACCATTTGCTTGTAAAATTGTTTTCCAGCCTTTTACTCTGAGGTAGTGTTTGTCTTTGACACTAAGGTGCGTTTCCTGCACGCAGCAAAATGCTGGGTCCTGTTTACATATCCAGTCTGTTAGTCTATGTCTTTTTATTGGGGAATTGAGACCATTGATATTAAGAGAGATTAAGGAATAGTGATTATTGCCACCTACTATTCTTGATGCTATCTTTATGTTTGAGTGGTTCTCTACTTTTGGGTTTGATGCAAGAAGGTTACTATCTCGTTTTTTACAGGGTGTAGTTTCCCTCCTTGTATTGGCGGTTTCCACCTATTATCCTTTGTAGGGATGGGTTTGTGGAAAAATATTGTGTAAATTTGGTTTTATCATGGAATATCTTGGTCTCTCCATCTATGGTGATTGATAGCTTTGCTGGGTATAGTATTCTAGGCTGGCATTTGTGTTCTCTTAGAGTCTGCATGAGATCTGCCCAGGATCTTCTGGCTTTCATAGTCTCTGGTGAGAAGTCTGATGTGATTCGGATAGGTCTTACTTTATATGTTACTTGGCCTTTTTCTCTTACTGCTTTTAATATTCTTTCTTTGTTTAGTATATTTGGTGTTTTGATTATTATGTGATGGGAGGTATTTCTGTTCTGGTCCAGTCTGTTTGGAGTTCTGTAGGCTCCTTGTACGTTCATCGGCATCTCTCTCTTTAGGTTAGGGAAGTTTTCCTACATAATTTTGTTGAAGATGTTTACTGGCCCTTTAAGTTGCAAATCTTCACTCTCATCTATACCTGTAATCCTTAGGTTTGGTCATCTCATTGTGTCCTGGATTTCCTGGATGTTTTGGCTTACACTTTTTTTGCATTTTGCATTTTCTTGACTGTTGAGTCGATGCTTTCTATGGTATCTTCAGCCCCTGAGATTCTTTTTCCATCTCATGTATTCTTTTGTTGATGTTTGCATCTATGACTCCTGATTTCTTCCCAAGGTTTTCTATCTCCAAAGTTGTCTGCCTTTGTGATTTCTTAGTTGTTTCTACTTCCTTTTTTAGATCCTGGATGGATTTGCTCAGATCCTTCACTTGTTTGTTTGTATTTTCCTGTATTTCTTTAAGGTATTTTTGCATTTCCTCTTTCAGAATTTCTTCCTGTTGACCCACATTCTCCTGCATTTCTCTAAGCAATTTTTGTGTTTCCTCCTCATGGGCTTCCATCTGTTGACCCATATTCTCCTGCATTTCTTTAAGCGATTCTTGTGTTTCCTTTTTAAGGGCATCTACCCGTTGATTCATTTCTTTAAGCAATTTTTGTGTTGTCTCCTTATGGGCCTCCATCAGTTGACCCATATTCTCCTGCATTTCTCTAAGTGATTTTTGTGTTTCCTTTGTAAGGGCTTCTAACCGTTGATTCATGTTTTCCTGTATTTCTTTATGAGATTTATTTGTGTCCTTCTTGAAATACTCTAATAGCATCCTGAGAAGTGATTTTAAATCCAGATCTTGCCTTTTGGGTGTGATGGGGTGTCCAGGACTTGCTGCTGTTGGAGAGCTGGGTTCGAATGGTGGCATATTGCCTTGATTTCTGTTAGTAATGTTCCTACATTTGCCTTTTGCCATCTGGTTGCCTCTGGTGTTAGTTGGTCCTGCTGTCACTGGCTGTTGGTTGGACCTCCTGTGAGCCTGCAATGCTATTTCTGCACTCCCCCCCCCTCGGCTTACTGGGATTCCCTTGGCACCGATTTCTGGGGCCTGCCCTGCTCCTGAGTGACTTTGGAGGCCTGATGTGCCTTGCCCCAAGTGATGTTATATTGGCGAATCCCTGCACATCCAAGGCTCAGCGTAGTTGATCCCAGTAGCAAAGGTTGCCAAGGGGAGGCTGGTGTGCTCCCTCAGTGTGTGGGTGCACTCTATCCCAGTGCTGGTCCCTCTGCAGGGCAGTTGTCCCACAGCAGATCTGGCGTGTAGGTGACCACAGAACTGTCCAGCTCTTGGTAGCAGGGAGCACACAAGCTAGCTGAGACCCAAGCAATATTATGGTTGATTGTTCCTGCATCTGGAGGTCCCAGTTGCCCTGTTGCAGGAGTGAAGATGGCGGAGTGCACTATGCACCCTCTCAGCGCAGATCACTCTGCAGGGCAGATGATCCACTGCAGAGCTGGCGCCCAGACGACCACAGAGCTGCCCCGCTCTTGGGCGCAGATGGAAGCCCAACAGGCTGTGTCCCAAGTGATGTTATATTGGGGAGTCCCTGGGTACCTGGATACACAGTGCAGTCAATCCCTGGAGCAGACGAGCAGATGTCGCCAAGGGGAGGCTGGTGTGCTCCCTCAGTGTGCGGGTGCGCTCTCTCCCAGTTCGGGTCCCACTGCAGGACAGATGTCCCACAGCAGAGCTGGTGCTTAGGTGACTGAAGAACTGCCCAGCTCTTGGGTGCAGGGAGCACACAAGCTGGCTGAGACCCAAGCGATATTATGCTTGATTGTCCCTGCATCTGGAGGTCCCAGTTGCCCTGTTGCCGGAGCAAAGATGGCGGAGTGCACTCTGAACCCTCTTCCCCAGTTTCTTTTCTATTAGTTTCAGTGTATCTGGTTTTATGGGGAGGTCCTTGGTCCACTTGGAGTTGAGCTTAGTACAAGGAGATAAGAATGGATCGATTTGCATTCTTCTGTATCCGACAGAGGGCTAATATCCAATATATACGAAGAACTCGAGAAGTTAGACTCCAGAGAGCCAAGTAACCCTATTAAAAAATGGGGTACAGAGCAAAACAAAGAATTTTCACCTGAAGAATACTGAATGGCTGAGAAGCACCTAAGGAAATGTTCATCATCCTTAGTCATTAGGGAAATGCAAATCAAAACAACCCTGAGATTTCACCTTACACCAGTCAAAATGGCTAAGATCAAAAACACAGGAGACAGCAGGTGTTGGCGAGGATGCGGAGAAAGAGGAACACTCCTCCACTGCTGGTGGGATTGTAAGCTGGCACAGCCTCTCTGGAAATAAGTCTGCGGTTCCTCAGAAAACTGGGCATGACACTTCCGGAGGAGCCTGTTATACCACTCCTGGGCATATAGCCAGAGGACTCCCTGGCATGCAATAAGGACACATGCTCCACTATGTTCATAGCAGCCTTATTTATAATAGCCAGAAGCTGGAAAGAACCCAGATGTCCCTCAACGGAGGAATGGATACAGAAAATGTGGTATATTTACACAATGGAATACTACTCAGCAGTTAAAAACAATGAATTCATGAAATTCTTAGGCAAATGGTTTGAACTGGAAAATATCATCCTAAGTGAGGTAACCCAATCACAAAAGAACACACATGGTATGCAGTCACTGATAAGTGGATGTTAGCCCAGAAGCTCAGAATACCCAAGACACAATTCACATATCAATTGATTTCCAAGAAGAAGGGAGGAAAGGCCCCTGGTCCTGGAAAGACTGGATGCAGCAGTGTAGGGGAATACCAGGACAGAGAAGCAAGAGGGGGTTGACTGGGGAACAGGGGGTGGGAATAGGGCTTATGGGACTTTTGGGGAGGGGGGAACTGGGAAAGGGGAAATCATTTGGAATGTAAATAAAGAATATAGAAAATAAAAAAAATGGTATCTACTCTTTTGTTTCCATGAAATTCATCAGAAAACCATTTCAAACTTAAGGTATGGTGTTTATTTCTGTCTTAGTTAGGGTTACTATTGCTGCAATGAAGCACCATGACCCCAAACAACTTAGGGAGGAAAAAAGGTTGTTTGGCTTACACTTCCATATTGCTGTTTATCATCAAAGGAGGTCAGGAAATGAACTCAGAGCAGGAACCTGGAGGCATGAGCTGAAGTAGTGGTCATGGATAGACACTGCTTAGTGGCTTACTTCCTATGGCTTGTTCAGCTTTTTTATAGAATCCATGTGTGGCACCACACAATTGGCTGGACCCTTCCACTATAATCACTACTTAAGAAAATTTCCTATAATCTTGCCTACAGTCCAGTCTCATGGAGTTGTTTTTTCATTTGAGGTCCCCTCCTTTCAAATGACTCTAGCTTGTGTTAAGTTGACTTAAAACTAGCCAGCATAACTACTAAGCTCTTAACAAACCAAACACAAAGAATTTCCTAAAACCAAAATCACAATGTTGCTGCTGGGTTCTCTCCATCTCTGGAAATATGTGGGGACTGGTAGTAAGGGGCGAAGAACACAGAGGTTCTTCTCTAAAACCCCACTCTCATTTGTAACTTCATTACAGATCAAATTACATTACCTTAGAGTGTTATCAGACTGGAAGACAGAGTATTCTGCATACTTATGAACACATAAACACACACACACACACAAACACACACACACACACCTTTTCTGCCTCTAGTCTTTCTCAAATGTGTTATCTAAAACTAAATAACTATTAATTCTTCCCATGTTTATTTTTATTAGATATTTTCTTTATTTACATTTCAAGTGTTATTCTCTTTCCTCATTTCCCCTCTGAAAACCTCCTATCCCCTCCCCCTCCCCCTGCTCACCAACCCTCCCACTCCCCCTTCCCTGTCCTAGCATTCCTCAACAATGAAGAATCAAGCCTTCACAGGACCAAGGGCCTCTCCTCTCACTGATGACCAACAAGACCATCCTCTGCTACATATGCAGCTGGAGCCATGGGTCCCTCTATGTGGACTCTTTGGTTGGTGGTTTAGTCTCTGGGAGCTCTGGGGTTTCTGGTTGGTTCATACTGTTGTTCCTCCTATGGGGCTGCAAACCCCTTCAGTTCCTTGGGTCCTTTCTCTAGCTCCTCCATTGGGGACCCTGTTCTCAGTCCAATGTTTGCTGAGAGCATCGCCCTCTGTATTTATCAGGCTCTGGCAGAGCCTCTCAGGAGACAGCTATATCAGGCTCCTGTCAGCAAGCACTTGTTGGCATCCACAATAGTGTCTGGGTTTGGTCACTGTATATGGGATGGGTCCCCAGGTAGGGCAGTCTCTGGATGACCTTTCCTTCAGTCTCTGCTCCACACATTGTCTTTGTATTTCCTCCCATGGGTATTTTGTTACCCCTTCAAAGAAGGACCGATACATCCACACTTTGGTCTTCCTTCTTCTTGAGCTTAATGTGGTCTGTGAATTGTGTCTTGGGTATTCTGAGCTTCTGGGCTAATATCCACTTATCAATGAGTGCATACCATGTATTATCATTTGTGATTGGGATACCTCACTCAGGATGGCAATTTCTAGTTCCATCCATTTGCCTAAGAATTTCATGAATTTCTTGTTTTTAATATCTGAGTAGTACTCCATTGTGTAAATGTACCACATTTTCTGTATCCATTCCTCTGTTCAGGGTCATCTGGGTTCTTTCCAGCTTCTGGTTATTATAAATAAGGCTTCTATGAACATAGTAGAGCATGGGTACTATGTCCAATTTTTCCAGAATGGTTGTACCAGCTTGCAATCCTACCAACAGTGGAAGTATGCTTCTCTTTCTCCACATCCTTGCCAGCATCTGCTGTCACCTAAGTTTTTGATCTTAGCCATTCTGACTGGTGTGAGGTGGAATCTCAGTAGTGTTTTGATTTGCATTTCCATAATGACTAAGGATGTTGAACATTTCTTTAGGTGCTTCTCATCCATCCAGTATTACTCAGTTGAGAATTTTTTTATTTGGATCTGTACCCTATTTTTAAAGGTATTATTTGGTTCTCTGGAATCTAACTTCTTTAGTTCTTTGTATTTATGGGATATTAACCCTCTCTCAGATGTAGGGTTGGTAAATATCTTTTTTTCCAATTTGTTGGCTGCCATTTCGTCCTATTGACAGTGTCCTTTGCCTTACAGAAGCTTTGCAATTTTATGAGGTCCCATTTCTCAATTCTTAATCTTAGAGCATAAACTATTGGTGTTCTGTTCAGGAACTTCTCCCCTGTGCCCATGTGCTCGAGGCTCTTCCCCACTTTCTTTTCTATTAGTTTCAGTGTATCTGGTTTTATGTGGAAGTCCTCAGAAGATGAAAAGATCTCCCATGGTCATGCATTGGCAGGATTAATATAGTAAAACAACCACCTTGCCAAAAGCAATCTACAAATACAATGCAATCCCCGTCAAAATTCCAACTCAATTCTTCATAGAGTTAGAAAGAGCAATTTGCAAATTCATCTGGAATAACAAAAAATCCAGGATAGCAAAAAATATTCTCAACAATACAAGAACTTCTGACAGAATCATCATCCCTGACTTCAAGCTCTACTACAGAGCAATGGTGATAAAAAAAAAAACTGCATGGTATTGTTACAGTGACAGGCAGGTAGATCAATGGAATAGAATTGAAAATCCAGAAATGAACTCACACACCTATGGTCACTTGATCTTTAACAAAGGAGCTAAAACCATCCAGTGGAAATAAGACAGAATTTTCAACAAATGGTGCTGGTTCAACTGGCAGTTAGCATGCAGAAGAATGCAAATTGATCTCTTTTTATCTCCTTGTACAAAGTTCCCATACTTTTATATTGTCCTCAAAAAATGTTTAGGTTAAGTTTCTAGCCACTGTCAGCATTAGGGGTACAGTCTTAGATAATCACTAAAGGGAAGTGTCACCAAGCCCTCTCCCCAAAGATAACTATCTACTTGAAAAGATTTTAGAAACTTGTGCTGATCACTTCTGACAGATGCTTTTTGAGCCTTTACCTGAATGTTTGTAGTTCTTAGAAAATCAGAGTCATAAACTCCAATGAATATATAAACTCAAGATTATATCTTTTGAGTTCATTCTAAAAATCTAACCACTGGTCCAAACTGGGCGCTCACTTTAACAATCATTTGAAAGTATATTTTCATTAATTTTCCTTACTTGCAATTATCTCTGCCTTCTTTTTTTTCGATAATTTATTTTTTATTCACTTTACATCCAATTACAGTTCCCCTTACTCCTTTCCTCCTAGTCCTGCCCTTACAAATCCCATTATTTGCTCCTCTTCTCCTCAGAGAAAGGGAAACACCCCTTGGGTACCACCCTACTCTGGAGCATCCAGTCCCAGGATGACTAGGCACATCCTCTCCCTCTGAGACCCAACCAGGCAGTCCTGGTACGGTAAGGGGACCCAATGGCAGGCAGCATAGTCAGAGAGAGCCCCTGTTCAAATTGTTAGGTGACTCCCATGAAAATCAAGCTGAAGATCTGCTATAAATGTATAGGGAGCCTACAACATGGCTCTGCATGTTCTTTGGTTGGTGATTTAGTCTCTGTGAGCCCCCCTGGGCCAAGGTTAGTTGACTCTGTAGGTCTTCTTGTTCTCGATCCCCAGTTTGCTCAATTTTATTCCCCATTCTTCCATGAGACTCCCTGGGCTCTGCCTGATGTTTGGCTGTGGGTCTCTACATCTGCCTCCATCCACTGCTAGATGAAGGCTCTCAGAAGATGTTTATGCTAGGTTCCTGTCTGCAAGAATAGCAGAGTATCATAAATAGTGTCAGGGGTTAGCTATTACATGGTATGGGTCTCAAGTTGCAGCAGTCATTGGTTCCCTCAATCTCTGCTCCATCTTTATCCCTGTGCTTCTTGTAGCCAGGACAAATTTTGGTTTGAAAGTTTTGTGGGTGGGTTGATGTCCCCCTCTCTCCACTGGAAGTCTTGCCTGGCTACAGAAGGTGGTCACTTTGGTCTCTATATACCTCACTGTTGGGAATCTCAGCTAGGGTGACCCCCATAGACTCACCATAGCCTTCCCCAACCTAGGTCTCCAGTTAGTCCCAGAGATGACCCCCATCGACTTCCAGTCTTACTCTCAGCCCCCTCCTGGCCCCCTCCCCACACCTGATCACCATAAAAATCAGCATCTATGCCTTAATTCACTTACTCCATTATATCTTAAACTGACCACATCCCACAACTTCATTTGTTTGCACTGCAGACATGCAATCTTTGTGAACAATGATAAGACTTCAAATTCTCCCAGTTCTAAATCAAGCATGAGATCATTCAACATTGTATGTACTTACTTTCACATATTGTGTTTAATATCTGTCTTAGAGTTTCTATTACTGCAGTGAAACACCATGACCAAAAGAATAAATTGGGGAGGAAAGGGCTTATTCAGCTAATACTTCCAGATCATAGTTCATCATTGAAGGAAGTCAGGACAGGAACTCAAGCAAGGCTGAAACCTGGAGGCAGAAGCTGAGTCAGGAGCCATGGAGGGGCGTTGCTTACTGACTAGCACCCCATGGCTTGCTCAGTCTGTTTTCTTATAGAACCCAGGATAACCAGCCCAGGGATGGCGCCAACTACCATGGTCTAGGCCCTCCCAAGTTGATCATTAATTGAAACAATGCCTTATAGCTGGATCTCATGGAGGTATTTTCTCAACTGAGGCTCCTTTCTCTCTGATGACTCTAAGTTGTGTCAAGTTAACACACAAAACCAGCTGGTGCAATATCCAAGTAGGAAATTTCACTCAGGAAGTAACAAATAAAATATGTAAGAATTTAGTTTATCTGATTCCAAGATCAACAATTATTCATGGAATTTTAAAAATCAAATATTAAGAAATGACTTTTTCTTTCTCAGGTAATTAAATTTCCCACTCCTTTATATATTGGAGAAAATGTTTTAGCATCGAAAAAGTGAATAGGTTGAAGCGTCTGTTGCTGTTGTTGCAGTGTCCTATTTTGTAATAGAAAGTAAGAAGACAGTTATGGAAGGCTAGGTTAAAGCCCAGAAGAGCCTAGATCCTAAAATACAAATTTAAAGTTATATGTTCAAAAGCCTGTACTCTTATTATCAAATGACATCTGGGGAGGTGGGCTGTTGCTCTTTGTGAAGGAATAACAATGCCGGTACACCCAGAAGCTATATGTGGAAGAGGAGATTTCCAGATTGGCGCATGGCTTGTCCAGACTTAAATATGTGCAAGATATCATCATCTATCAAGGTTTGGATATTTTCCAATTAAAAAAAAAATTGAGAGGGGTTGGAGAGATGGCTTATCAGTTAAGAGTACTGGCTGCTCTTCCTGGGTTCAATTCCCACTCCCCACATGGCAGCTCACAACTGTATGTAACTTCAGTCTCAGGTGATCCTATGCCAAAACTACATGCACATGGTATACAGACATACATGCAGGCAAAATACAAATACAATAATAAAATAAAAATCTTTTTAAATTGAAAAAAATGACTTTATGGCAGGTACTATACTAGACACTGGGGATAGTATGGAGAGATGGCCAAGTTGTGGCAGTAGTAGCAGGGAGATGCGATTCAGCACTGTTGCCAATAGCTTGAGGAGGTCCTTCTCCATCCAGGTAAAATTGTAAAACTATAGCCTTGAATATACCCCAGGAAAGAATTTCACGATGAGTCAAAGAGGCAAATTTATTGACTTTATAGAATAGAGATGAAGGCTAGTACATGCTTCAGATATAAGTGCCAGGGCAGAGGATAATGGGGAAGACTTAGAAGAAAGATTTAGGAAACAGACAGAATAGACTCAAGATGTCAAAGCAGGCTTTTCAAAAGAGAGAGTCATCACTGTCTAGCTATATAAATTTGTGACTTTTGATGTTACATCGCCCAAGATATATACATACACATACAATACACATACACATATACATTTGCAACTTTGTTTAGAGATTACTCTTAAAAATCAAAAAAGAAGTATGAATTAATTTACTTATTTCTCTTATCTTACAGAAGTTCTTTTTGTAAGTGAAATTATAAAGCAGGCTCATGAGGTACATTGGATTTAGAAGTGTGAGAGGAATGTTGATACAACTAAGTTGAAAGGCACAGCATTCAGGCCCTAATTAAGCAGAGAACATTTTTTAAGTAGCATCCTTAATTTGGGACTCTCTACTGGGAAAACGTAAGTTGTCTATGTGGGCAATCTTGATTTTGTTAGTTCTGTTGATAGTTCTGACTCTCAGCCATCCTGTAATGTCAGCAGAGTCTAGAGAGGGGTTTCTTTCCCTTCCAACATCCACTTGATCATCTAGATTACTTGATTAGTGCACAAATTAAATAGAATAAAATAGGTTAATGTGAGAAAATTATTTTCTTTTTTTTTAAAGATTTCTTTATTTTTATTTATTATATGTGAGTACACTGTAGCTGTCTTCAGACACACCAGAAGAGGGCATCAGATCTCATTACAGATGGTTGTGAGCCACCATGTGGTTGCTGGGATTTGAACTCAGGTCCTTCAGAAGAGCAGTCAGTGCTCTTAACCGCTGAGCCATCTCTCCAGCTCCCAGAAAATTATTTTCAATATGGAAATATGTGCAACATTCTCAGAAAATGTTATACATGGGTAGTGAGATAGCTCAATGAGTAAAACCACCTGCTTCCAAGCCTGATGACCTGAATTCTATCTCCAAGATTCACATGTGGAAGGGAAGAATCAACTGCCGAGTTGTCCTCTGACTTCCACATGTGTTTTGGGGAATGTGTGTGCCCATACACATATGCAGGCAAGGCAGGCAGGCAGGCACGCACACATGCACACACACACCAAACAAACAAACATGTAAATAAATACGCATGGGTCCTGCAAAGGAGAAACAATGGCGGGCAAGGCCCGCATGGGGATAGGGAAACTGGCAGGACTGCACCCCGTGCCCCACACTAGGGAGTGCTGGCACCTGGGGACCTGTAGGGCAGGAGACTGCCTGGCTACTGGAGAGGGAGGTCCTGCTCAGAAGGCGGTGCGGTTCTGGCATGGACCTCCCAAATACCTGTTAAGGAAGCTTGGTTAGCTGAGACAACTTGGCTGCTCAGTCCTTTCCCTGGTAGCTGGAAACGCTGGTACCTGCTCCATGCATTTATGAGGTGAGGTGCGTTTAATAAGTGACAGCTTACAGTTTTATACTTTATTATTAAAAGAGTAAAATGAGAAAAGGCGATAAGAAAATAAAGAGAAAAGAGAAGATAGAGAGATGAGGAAAGGCCATGACCATGTGGAAAGGAGAGAAAGAATAGAGAGACAGGGAGAGATGAGGGAGGGAGGGAGGGATGGAGGGAGAGAGAGAGAGAGAGAGAGAGAGAGAGAGAGAGAGAGAGGAGAAAAGGGCGAGAGCGAGGAGGGACAGGAAGCCTCCATTTATAGTAGGCTGGGTTACCTGGCTGTTTCCAGGTAACCGAGGGGTGGGGAAAGCATGGATGTAGCCAGGTGACTGCAGAGATGGAGTCCAGCCAGAACACTAGGGGCCTGGCCACACGTGACTGATGGCCACAGGATTATGGAGTGGCCTTGCCCAACCAAGCCACAGACTGTCTCACACCACGGTCCCACACATCAACAACAATATCATTTAGGAAATACATTCTCAGACTTGTCCAAGACTCTTACAATCAGAATTTCTCGGTATGGATCTATCACACCCATGTTTTAGTAGCCCCTCTTGGTGAGTGTTGAGATTCTTCAACCCACAAGTTTCCATTGAATCTAGCCTTATGTGTCTGACCTCATCTTGCACAATGTCATCCTTGGCACATTTCACTCAACTTACTGCATTTTGAACATTTTAGGCTCATTACAGATATTTTAGTTGTTATTCCTGGAAATACAATTCCTGAGTACAATTTCTGAGATATTGATATTGAAATGGACTGTACCTTTCCCTCTTACAGAGGAGCCTTATATAACACTTTCACTAAAGCTACTTTCTTCAATTCAATTTCATTACATCTTTTTTTTTTCATTTAAGACAGTGTCCATGAAGCCAAGATAATCTTCTTCCTGCCTTAGCATCGCACCTGTTAGGATTAATGTTCATGACACCATGTCAAATCCTTCCATTTTCTTCCCAACTATTATCACCACTGTAGATGAGAAGTGTCTTAGTTACTCTTCTGTTGCTGTGAAGAGACACCATGACTAAGGCAATTTATTAAATAAAGCATATAACTGAGGGCTTGCTTGCAGGTTCAGAGGGTCAGTTCCTGATCATCATGACAAGAAGCATGGTGGCAGGCAGGAAGACATGATGCTGGAGCAGTAGCCGAAAGCTTATACCTGATCTGTAAGCAAGAGGTAGAAAAAACAAGACTGGGGCTGGGCTTTTGAGATTTCAAGGCTCACCTCTAGTGATACATCTACTTCACACCTTACTGCAATGAGGCCACACCTCCTAATTCTTTCCAAACACTTTCACTGAGAATCAACCATTCAAATACATGAAACTATAGGCCATTCTTATGCAAACCACCACAAGGAGTAAGATTTTTCTCTCACCTCTTTCAGTAACTGGGGTCTGTCAGTTAAGATGACACGAAATATTGATGGGAGGAAAGGGTGTATCCATTTAGTTTATGCTTTTAATTTTACATGTGTAGGGAGGCACTGTAAAACAAATCATAGCAAAACACCCAAGGAGGCTATTAGTTCGAGAGTGCTTACATGCAGTTTAACAAAGCCATGACAATTTAGAAGTGATGGAACCAAAGAAAGGAAGTATGGGGTAGTAAAATGTGAAGAGAGAAAGAAAATGGTGAATAGGAATGCTTAGTAAGGTTTGTTATGCAGACCCAAGCAACCAAGGTCTCCTTAGGCCAAGAGTTGTCTTCTTGATTCAAAAGATGGAGAATATTTTACATTTTACTTTTATTTATTTATTTATTTAGTTAGTTAGTTTTTTGAGGCAGGGTCTCTGTATAGCCCTGGCTGTCCTGGAACTCACTCTGTAGACCAGGCTGGCTTCGAACTCAGAAATCCGCCTGCCTCTGCCTCCCAAGTGCTGGGATTAAAGGCATGCGCCACCACTGCCCGGCGAGAATATTTTACAACTGAAAATTTATTCCTTTCTTTTAGACAGAAGAGGAGTAGTGCAAACAGTTCCTGTGTCTGCTATTTCTCAGTTGCTTCTAGTTCAAAATAATCCTTAGACCAACATGACGAGTTGGTACACCCTATTAACTTCACTATCTTAAATTATCTTATATAATTAGTTTTACAGCTTAAATCTCTATGCCCCCCACACACACAAATATAAGCTCCATAAGAATGGGAACATTGTTTTTACAGCTGGTTCAATAACTATTTGTGAGATTAACTGACCCAGATGGCTTTCATCCCTGCCCAAGTATTCCTCAGATAAGACTCTCAACTCAAGCAATACCTAAAGGAAGATGGACTTAAATCAATTATTGTTGAAAGACAGAAATATGTGAGAAAAATTGTGAAATAAACACCCTGAAACATGTACAAGTCAGACATGGTGGCTCACGCCTATAATCCCAATGCTCAGGAAGCTGAGAACAGAAGGATCATGGGTTGAAGCCCAGCCTGGGAAATCTAGGAAAAATCAAAGTTGACTTGGGTCAAGTAGTAAGAACTTGTTTAAACAAACAAACAAACAAAAGAATTATTTGACTCCAAATATTAACAGGGCCGAGGTTGATAAAGTGAATTGAAAATGTCACTCCTAAAGAGAGGTTCATATGTGTTGTAGTTTGTTTTTTGTTGTTGTGATAACACCATGACCAAATCAACTTAGGGAGTGAAACCAACTTATTTTATTCATTTCCTCTTTTTATTTGTTTGTTTGTTTATCAAGACAGAGTCTCACTATGTAGTTCAGGCTGACCTGGGACTCAGAGATCCATCTGCTTCTGTGTCCTGAGTATGCCACCATGCCCAGCTGAAACAATCTGTTTTAGCTTACACATCTAGGTCACTGTCTATTCTTGAGATAGGGCAGAGCAGGAACTCAAGCAGAATCATAGAGGAACACTGCTCCCTCAGTCCCTCCTACTCAGCTAACTTTCTTATATGTCCCAAGCGCACCTGCCTCCCACAGTAGGCTGGGCCCTCCCACATCAATTATAAACCAAGATAATCATAGACATAGTCACGGGCCAATTTGATCTAGGCAATTTCTCTGAGGTTCCTCTTCTTAGATGACTCTAGGTTGTGTACACTTGATATTAAAAGCTAAACAGGATAATGGGTATACTTCAAATTTGGTGATGGGTCAAGAAATATTTTCAGTTAACTAAAGTTGTTTTCTAGCTTTGGACAGAACTCCTGTTCCCACTCAGTCCACTGCACCATTGCTATGAACTTTGTACACTTGTTTTCTTCCTTTGAATGTACCTTTATTGAGAAAGAGCTAGCCTTCCTTCCTAGCCCACAGCACAAGCTACCCAAACTGAAAAGCAGACATTTCTAAGTCAAGATCCACACTGTTTATACACCAAGTGTCTCTTTCATCCAACATTCTTTCCAATTCTTCTTCTTCTTCTTCTTCTTCTTCTTCTTCTTCTTCTTCTTCTTCTTCTTCTTCTTCTTCCTCCTCCTCCTCCTCCTCCTCCTCTTCCTCCTCCTTCTCTTCTCATTCCTCATTTTCATTTCAGCAGCTGCAGTAGCAATGCAATTCAATATTCTGCTCTAATTCTTACCTTGTTCACACACAAAGTTTCAGATCCAATTTTTCTCAGTGGAAAACTATCCATCTAACACTGTTTGTATGAAATGGGGCTGATAACTGCGTTTGATTCAACCCTGTATGTGCTGCCTGGAAGAGTGAATGCTATGTACAGGAAAAGGTATTGTCATTACATCACTTCAAAGACATCTGCAAGGAACAAAGAGCAGATGCTTCTGTTTCCTTTGAAGGTTTCCTATGTTCCATTCCCCCACTTCCACCATCTGTACCCACTCCACACACATTAATTTCACTGAACAACTCCTCCAGAGATCCAATCTTTACTAATGAGGTGAGGTACTGGATATCATAATGCCAGAGTCAAAGTCATCTTTAGGAGCAATCTGAAGGAAATAGACACCCACGGACTAACTCCAAGTTATTGGAGTAAAGTATTACAACAGCAGGTGTTACTATATTTTCCACATGAAACTCTAAAGAGAAGTCTCTGGTACACCCCCTTTTTTCACCAGCCTATAAGAATCAGCCTTCAGAAAAGGATTTGAAAAGGAACTATAGGTGCTAGCCCCAGGAAATTAGTCTCTGTTAGGAAGAAAAGCAGGAGACCTGCTCTGCAGAGAAAAAACTCTGATCAATAGCTGTTTTCCCTAAAAGCTCCTGCCTTTTCCTAAGACAGAAATTTGAGACAAAAAGGGTCTTTTATTGTCCTTCAGAATAGCCCTGATTAAAAGTATTTCCTTCTACTAATTTCTGTCACAAAGGTTTTCTGTAGATCAGAGAGAGCAGTAAGAAACTTGAATTATGGGAATGCTATCAGCCATTGGTTCCGGTTTCTCATCAGAAAGGTGGTTCCATCATTACCTAAAAAGGAAAGGAAGCCCTGCTGTTTCTCACTATGCTGGAAATCGCATTTTGAAAAGCATGTACACAAAAGCCACACAACTCCCCTTGTCCAGAGTAGAAACCAGCCCTAGAGTTAGGCACTTCTTTTTGTCACTGAGATTCTATTATGGAGGCTGTTATTTCTGTAGAGCAGATGGAAGTCTGGATCCTATCCAAAACCCCACATCCCCAGAGCCAGTATCTAATCTGCAGAAAGAGAACTACTATCTGGAAAGAGAGCACCTTGGAAAGGGATTTGCATCAGTGCCTGCAAAGGCCACTGTACCAACATACTCATTATTCATTAGAGCACACTAGGCAAGAATTGGTGGGGAAAGCCATAAATGTGACTGCAATTTGCAGGAAAGCTGTGATGTCATAATCATATATAGTAATACCTTGTAATAATGCTGCCATTGCCCTCTTAGCTACTTCTGGTGCTTTACAGACCTCTGTGCTCACCTCTTGCTCTGTTAACCAACACTGAGTTTCCTCCCCCCCCCACCCCGCACAGCACTAGAGCAGAGAAATATTCACTTGAGCCTACCATTCAGACTGGGGGAGTTCTTGCATTAATGTATTATTGTTGGGAAAGACATAACAAATATTGATTTATGTATTAGACCAGAAGTTGGTCCCAGCATGGCTGGTTGTTAGTTCAGGGTATTATATAGTTGAAATCAAACTGATGATTTGGTTGCTTGTGTTCTTGTGGGGACACTTGGGGAAAAAATCCACTCCCAAGCTCATGTTGACTGGAGTCAGAATTCACATTACAGCTATATAACTGGAGTCCCACTCCCTTGCTCCTTGTCACTCTGCCCTCTTCATCTTTGAGCCAGCAAGTGTGTTGAAGTCTTTTTTTTTTTTACTTCAAATCAGTGACTTCTTCTGAAACTAACCAGAGAACATTCCGTTTTTAATGGGCTAGATTGATTAGGCACTCAGAAGAATCTCCTTTCTGCTATCAGTCCAAGCACACTGTTCCATCCATGGGTTCTAACCACATTCATAGAGGAGAGGATTATATAACTATGAGCTTTATTGGGAGTTGACATCTTTAAGTTTTATTGTCAGATTGATTAGATGAAGAAACATCCAGGGCATTAGTAAGGCATGCCTTTTGGGTATATCTGTAAGGGCTCCTGATATAAGCATAACTGGGGGGGGGGGGTCCACTCTGATCATGGTGACACCATTACATAGGCTGTGGTTCCAGGCTAATAAAAGGGAACAATGGGGGAAGTGAGCACCACCTCCACTTTTCTCTACTTCCAGTGCCCACTGGCAGATCACATCTGTCTAGATCTCTAGGGGGATTTATGTCTTCTTCTGGCCTCCATGACTACCAGATGCACAAGCGATGCACAGTCATGCATGCAGACAAAACACCCGTACACATAAAACAAAATAAAATGAAATAAAATAAAATAAAAATAATTTTTAAAAGAGTGGGCTTCATGCCCCATCCCCCAAAGAACATGCTCCCTAACCCCAAGCCCTTTAAATTCAGGAGACTCTACTGTATTGTTTGCTCTGTCAAATAGTTTATCATAAGATGCTCTGGCAGGTCTTTATATGAGATCTGTGTAAGATTTCATTTTTAAGGGTACGATATGTCTTCTTTCTTTCCTTTCTTTTTTTTTTTTAAAAGACAGGGTTTTACCATCTAACCCTGGCTGGCCTGGAATTCACATAGATCCATCTGGATCTGCCTTCCCAGTGCTAGGGATAAAGGCATAGCCACTATTCCTGGCCAACATGCATAATTTATTGTATCTCCCAGTGCCTGTACAGTTAGTTCTAAATACATGTCTGCTAAATGAATAGCATACAGTGACAGAAATATCTAGTGATGGTCAGTCTAATTCTGGTGACATTCTGATTTGATGACATTTGATGACTTATTGACTTTTTATCAGTGTGCATGGTATCTATAAAGACTCATTAATCAAATAGCACTTAATAAGTTCATATTATGTGCAAAATTGTTGGGAGATACAAAAGCTTTGAGAAGAACCCCTCTCAAGAGTTTTCCACCTACTCTTTGTTAGAAAAGACCAGCATAGGGCTGCAGAGATGGTTCAATGTTTAAGAGCACTTACTGCTCTTGCAAAAGAGCAGCTCAAGACTGCCTGTAACTCCAGTTTCAGGGGATCCAATGCCCTCTTCTGACCTCTACAGGCACTGCATTCACATTCATAAACCCATGTTCATATACACATATACACAAAACAATTAAAATTAAGAACAACACCAGGCATGGTGCCACACGTCTTTAGTCCCAGCACTCAGGAGGCAGAGGTAAGTGGGTCTCTGTGAGTTTGAGACCAGTCTGGTCTACAGAGTGTGTTCTAGGACAGCCAGGACTGTTATACAGAGTAAACCTGTCTCAAATCCTTCTCAAAAAAGAAACAAATAAAATAAAGATAGAAGGAAGGCCCAAGTGAGGACACTTGAATCTCATTTAGAAGGGCAACTAAAATAGTTATAAGAGGCAGATGGAGGGAAGGAACTAGGAGGGAGAGGGGATTGGTAGGGGAATGGGGGAGGTTCAGGATCAGGTGTGGGGAGAAGCAGGAAAGATGACCAGATGGCCATGAGAATGAATGGAAATCTGCAACTGACAGGAGCAGGGAGGTGGGGTATCTCTAGGACATGACAAAGACCTGGGATAGGGGAGGCACCCAAGAATCAATGGGGGTGTCCTTAGCTGTGATTCACAGCATTGGGGATATGGAGCCTGTGGAGGCTACCTCCTTTGGCTAGGCAGGAATTCCAGTGAAGTGATAGGGACACCAACCCACCCACAAAACTTTCAACCCCCAATTTATCCTGTCTACAAGAAATTTAGAGATAGAGGATGGAGCAGAGACTGAGGGAATGACTAAGCAATAGCCAGCCCAACTTGAGACTCATCCCATGGGCAATCATCAATCCCTGACACTATTAATGATATTCTGTTATGCTTGCAGACAGGAGTCTAGCATGGCTATTCTCTGAGAGGCTCCACCCAGCAGCTGACTCAGATAGATGCAGATACCCACATTGGAAGAGTGAATGGAGATTGGGGACTCTTATGGAAATATAAGGGAAAGGATTGTGGCCCCAAAGGAGATAGGAACTCCACAGGAAGGCCAACAGAGTCAACTAACTTGGACTCTTGGGGCTCTCAGAGACTTAACCACCAACCAGAGAGCATACATGGGCTGAACCTAGGCTTCCTTGCACATATGTGCAGCTTGGTCTTCATGTGAGTCTGGAACAACTGGAGCAAGTGCTATCCAAAAAGCTGTTGCCTATCTGTGAGATATGTTCTTCTAGCTGGGCTGCCTTGTCTGGCCTTAGGAGAGGATGGACCAAGCCTCACAGAGACTTAATATACCAGGGTGGGGGAATACCCAGGGAAGCCCCTAGCCACTTAGAGGAGAAGGGATGTGGGAAGAGGGGAAGGATTGTGAGAGGGGATGACTGAGGGGAGCAATGAGTAGGATATAAAGTGAATAAAAATTAATTAATTAACAATTCAAAGACATTTTACAAGTATATTCTTAAAATACTGGCATAGACAATGACACAGAACAATGATATAACCACACATACTGCCCATACAGAAGACCTGAATTCAGTTCAGTTCAGTTCCATTCACCCACTTTAGGTAGTTCACAATTGCCTATAACTCTAGTTGTAGGGCTGCTAACTCCCTGTTCTAGCTTACACGGGTACTTGCACACACACACATACACACAGTCAAAAATAAAACAAAGCTTTAAAAATTATTTAAATATCTTTGCCGTGGTCTCCCTTACAGCCAATGTCACTACTATTCATCTATATTAGATGCATCTCTTTTTAAAATTGTGGCCTTTAATTTAGGGGTGTGATGGTAAATGTTTAACGGTTCACCAAAAGAATAAGAAATGTGATTTGTGGCATTTACCAATGCTTATGATGCAAGTACCCTCAACACAACCAAGCTCAGCTTACTAATATAACATCAATCAGGAGGAAGAAACCAAAAGGTTTTGTGCTTTTCTTGAGGCCAACAAGGACATATGAGCAGCGAGTGTAAAAAAGAAGAGCAGACTTCAAAAAAGAAAAAAGAAAAACCAACCTCTGGGATTATGTCCTCAGCGTAAGAAGGGAAAGCATTGGAGGAATGAATGTAAATCAAAATTTCATAAGGATTGAACACCTCTGAAAGATGAGGAGACAAAAAACTGGGTGAGGGGCATGCCCTCTGCCCCGAAATAAAAAAAAAAGGCAAAATAGGGAGACAGAGGAAAGTAAAAGTAAACTAAATCTTCTGGCCCCTGAGTTTAACATCTTAAGCTTACACAGAACAACACCAGGAAGTGCAGGATTAGATCTTGCAGTAGATAAGGATTATATACTCTCTATTTATGAGGGAGTACAATTAGTAGATGCAGGATTTAGAGGGCCATTACCATCTGGCACCTTTGGTCTTATAATAGGGAGAAGCTCAAACTATAAGAAAAATTCTGAAGTACTTCCTGGAGTAATTGATTCAGACTTTCAGGGAGAGGTAAAGATTATGATTAGGCCATTACAAAAACAATACAACTAAATAAAAATCCAACAGGTAGCTCAGATAATACTACTCCTTTATATATAACTCCCCAGGCCAATATTAAAACAGACTAGAGGGGATGAAGGGTTTGGCTCCACAGAAGTGAAAGCTTGAGCTCAGGAAATTACTAGTGAAAGACCCTTTAAAACTATAAAAGTAGAAGGGAAAAATATCCAAGGATTATTGGACACAGGAGCAGATAGGTTTTACATTGCAGGAAAGGACTGGCCTGGGACATGGCCTATAGTTCATACCACCTCTACTCTGGTGGTATTGGGACTAGCTTCCAGTGTAGATCAAAGTTCAAAAATTCTGACATGGGAATGTGAAGACAAAGTGAGTACTTTCCAACCTTACAATATTTCCTCTTTGGCATTCTCCTTATGGAGAAGAGATATCTTAGGGGAAATGAAAGTAAAAGTAACCACAGATAAAAATTGAAGTCAACCTTTTTTTATAGGGGCTGATGATGAGCTATATGCAGATAAAATTTCATGGATTAATGATGAGCCTATGTGAAAGTCCCTAACTCAGGAAAAGATACAAGCTCTAGAACAATTAAAAGAATAACTACAGTTAGGGCATATTGAAGAATATAACAGTACATGGAATACTCCAGTGTTTGTCATTAAGAAAAATTCAGGTAAATAGAGACTCTTACAAGCTCTTAGGGCTGTTAATAAAACAATGCATGATATGGGAGCTTTACAGCCAGGACTTCCATCCCCAGAAGCTCTTCCAGAGAATTATTATATTACAGTTATAAATTTAAAAGATTGGTTTTTCAATGTAAAGTTAAAACCAGAAGACACACAAAGATTTTCTTTCAGCATTCCTTCTGTTAATTTTCAAAAGTCATTTCAAAGGTATCAATGGAAGGTTCTTCCCCAAGGTATGAAAAATAGTCCAACTCTTTATCAGAAATTTGTAGATCAAGCTTTAAGATCCATCAGGGGTAAGCATAAAAAGGCTTTCATATTATATTATATTATATTATATTATATTATATTATATTATATTATATAGATGATATTCTTATAACAGAAAAAGTAAAGGATTTAACTGAATTAATTTTGAAAAATAAGATTTTTTCATCTTTGATCTGGCAACAGAGCAGTTGGGACCTTCAGGTACAGGGACAACTGAGCATAACATCGCTTGGGACACAGCCAGCTGGTGTGTTCCCTGCACCCAAGAGCTGGGCAGTTCTGTGGTCATCTATGCGCCAGCTCTGCTGTGGGACATCTGCACTGCAGAGTGACCTGCGCCTGGAGTGAGGGCAGCAGCATACCCTCTGCCACCTCTGCTCCGGAGACAGACTACACTGAGTCTCCAGGTATGCAGGGATTTCCCAAGTATAACATCGCTTGGGACACAGCCTGCTAGGCTTCCATCTGCGCCCAAGAGCGGGGCAGCTATGTGGTTGTCTGGGCACCAGCTCTGATGTGAACATCTGCCCTGCATAGTGACCGGCTCCGGGAGGGAGCGCAGCTGTCTCCATTCAACCAAATTTGCTCCAGTGATAGACTACACTGAGTCTCCAGGTACTAAGGGATTCCCCAATATAGGATCACTTGGAGCAAGGCACACCAGGGCTCCAAAGACACTCAGGAACAAGGCAGCCCCTCAGCAATCAGTGCCAGGGGAATCCCGGTCATCCAGGGGGGTGGAAATAGCCTTGCAGGCTCACAGGAGGTTTCAGCACCAGCCAGTGACAGCAAGACCAACTAACACCAGAGATAACCAGATGGCAAAAGGCAAACGAAGGAACGTTACTAACAGAAATCAAGGCAATATGGCACCATCCGAACCCAACTCTCCAACAGCAGCAATTCGTGGATACCCCATCACACCCGAAAGGCAAGATCTGGGTTTAAAATCACTTCACATGATGCTATAAGAGAATTTCAAGAAGGACGTAAATAAATCTCATAAAGAAATACAGGAGAACATAAATCAACAGGTAGAAGCCCTTACAAAGGAAACACAAAAATCGCTTAAAGAAATGCATGAGAATATGGGTCAAAAGATAGAGGCCCATAAGGAGGCAACACAAAAATCGCTTAAAGAAATACAGGAGAACATGAATCAATGGGTAGATGCCCTTACAAAGGAAACATAAAAATTGCTTGAAGAAATGCAGGAGAATATGGGTCAACAAATGGAAGCCCATAAGGAGGAAAAACAAAAATCGCTTAAAGAAACAGAGGATAACTTGAGGCAAAAGGCAGAAGTCCTGAAAGAGAAAACACAAAAATATCTTAAAGAAATACAAGAAAACACAAACAAACAAGTGAAGGAACTGAGCAAATCCATCCAGGATCTAACAAAGGAAGTAGAAACAACTAAGAAATCACAAAGGGAGACAACTTTGGAGATAGAAAACCTTGGGAAGAAATCAGGGGTCATAGATGCAAACATCAACAATAGAATACAAGAGATGTGAGAAAGAATATCAGATGCCGAAGATACCATAGAAATCATCAACTTGACAGTCAAAGAAAATGCAAAATGCAAAAAAAGTGTAACCCAGAACATCCAGGAAATCCAGGACACAGTGAGAAGACCAAACCTAAGGATTATAGGTATAGATGAGAGTGAAGATTTGTAACTTAAAGGGCCAGTAAATATCTTCAACAAAGTTATGGCAGAAAACTTCCCTAACCTAAAGTAAGAGATGCCCATGAACATACGAGAAGCCTACAGAACTCCAAACAGACAGGATCAGAACAGAAATACCTCCTGTCACATAATAATCAAAACACCAAATGTACTAAACAAAGAAAGAATATTAAAAGCAGTAAGAGAAAAAATGCCAAGTAACATAAAAAGGAAGACCTATCCAAATTACATCAGACTTCTCACCAGAGACTATGAAAGCTAGAAGATCCTAGGCAGATCTCATACAGACTCTAAGAGAAAAAAAAATGCCAGGCCAGACTACTATACTCAGTGAAACTCTCAATCACCATAGATGGAGAGACCAAGATAATACATGATAAAACCAAATTTACACAATATCTTTCCACAAACCCAGCCCTGCAAAGGATAATAGGGGGAAATTGCCAATACAAGGAGAGAAACAACACCCTGGAAAAAACGAGATAGTAACCTTCTATCATCAAACCCAAAAGTAGATAACCACTCAAACATAAAGGTAGTGTCAAGAACAGCAGGTGGCAATAATCACTATTCCCTAATCTCTCTTAATATCAATGGTCTCAATTCCCCAATAAAAAGACATAGACTAACAGACTGGATATGTAAACCGGACTCAGCATTTTGCTGCGTGCAGGAAATGTACCTCAGTGTCAAAGACAAACACTACCTCAGAGTAAAAGGCTGGAAAACAATTTTACAAGCAAATGGTCCCAGGAAACGAGCTGGAGTAGCCATCCTAATATCAGATAAAATTGACTTTCAACCTAAAGTCAACAAAAAAGACACGGAAGAACACTACTACCAAGAAGAACTCTCAATTCTGAACATCTATGCTTCAAATGCAAGAACACCCTCATTCGTAAAAGAAACTTTACTAAAGCTCAAAGCACACATTGCAACTCACACAACAATAGTGGGTGACTTGAATACCCTACTTTCTGAAATGAACTGATCACGAAAGCAGAAATTGAACAGGGACACAGTGAAACTAAATGAAGCCTTGGACCAAATGGATTTAACATATATATGTATGTATGTATAATTTTATCCTAAAGCAAGGATGAAACCTAATGCTTTCTCCTATGGGAGAGAGGATACAATAGCAACTAATGGCACACCTGAAAGCCCTGGAAAAAAAAGAAGCAAATACAACCAAGAAGAGTAGAAGGCAGGAAATCATCAAACTCAGGGCTGAAATCAATCAAGTAGAAACAAATAAAACCGTACAAAGAATCAACAAAACTAGTTTTGTTGACAAAACTTGGTTCTTTGAGAAAATCAACAAGATAGATAAGCCCTTAGCCAGACTAGCCAGAGGGCACAGAGACAGTATCCAAATTAACAAAATCAGAAACGAAAAGGGAGAGATAACAACAGAAACTGAGGAAATTCAAAAAATCATCATATCCTACTACAAAAGCCTGTATTCAACACAACTAGAAAAGCTGGAGGAAATGGACAATTTCCTAGACAGATACCAAATACCAAAATTAAATCAGGATCAAATAGACCATCTAAACCATCCTATAACCCCTGAAGAAATAGAAGTGGTCATGGAAGTCTTCCAACCAAAAAACGCACAGGTCCAAATGGTTTTAGTGCAGAATTCTATCAGACCTTCAAAGAAGAACTAACACCAATACTCTCCAAACTATTCCACAAAATAGAAACAGAAGGAACACTACCCAACTCGTTCTATGAAGCCACAATTATGCTGATACCAAAATCACAGAAAGATCTGACAAAGAAACAGAATCTCAGACAAATTTCTCTTATGAATATGGATGCAAAAATACTCAATAAAATTCTTGCCAACCGAATCCAAGAACACATCAAAACGATCATTCACCACGATCAAGTAGACTTCATCCCAGAGATGCAGGGATGGTTCAATATAAGGAAGTCCATCAATGTAATCCACTACATAAACAATCTCAAAGAAAAAAACCACATGGTCATTTCATTAGATACTGAAAAAGCAATTGACAAAATTCAGAATTCTTTCATGCTAAAAGGCTTGGAAAGATCAGGAATTCGAGGCCAATATCTAAACATAGTAAAAGCAATTTACAGCAAACCGGTAGCCAACATCAAATTAAATGGAGAGAAACTTGAAGCAATCCCACTAAAATCAGGGACTAGACAAGGCTGCTCTCTCTCTCTCCACATTTATTCAATACAGTACTTGAAGTTTTAGCTGGAGCAATTAGACAACAAAAGGAGGTCAAAGGGATACAAATTAGAAAGGAAGAAGTCAAACTATTACTATTTGCAGATGATATGATAGTATACTTAAGTGACTCAAAGAACTCCACCAGAGAACTCCTACAGCTGATATACAACTTCAGCAAAGTGGCCTGATACAAAATTAACTCAAGCAAACAGTAGCCTTCCTATACTCAAAGAATGAGCAGGCTGAGAAAGAAATAATAGAAATGATACCCTTCACCATAGCCACAAACAATACAAAGTATCTTGGTGTGTCTCTAATCAAACAAGTGAAAGATCTGTATGACAAGAACTTCAAGTCTCTGAAGAAAGAAATTGAAGAAGACCTCAGAAGATGGAAAAATCTTCCATGCTCATGGATTGGCAGGATTAATATTGTAAAAGTGACCATCTTGCCAAAAGCTATATACAGATTCAATGCAATCCCCATCAAAATCCCAACTCAATTCTTCATAGAGTTAGAAAGAGCAATTCAAAAATTCATCTGGAATAACAGAAAACCCAGGATAGCTAAAACTATTCTCAAGAGTAAAAGAACTTCTGGGGGAAAGAGTATCCCGGACCTCAAGCTGTACTACAGAGCAATAGTGTTAAAAACTGCATGGTATTGGTACAGTGACAGGCATGTAGATCAATGGAACAGAATTGAAGACCCAGAAATGAATCCACACTCCTATGGTTACTTGATCTTTGACAAAGGAACTAAAACCATCCAGTGGAAAAAAGATAGTCTTTTCAACAAATGGTGCTGATTCAACTGGAGGTCAATATGCAGAAGAATGCAAATTGATCCATTCTTATCTCCTTGCACTAAGCTCAATTCCAAGTGGATCAAGGACCTCCACATAAAACCAGACACACTGAAACTAATAGAAAGGAAACTAGGGAAGAACCTTGAACATATGGGCACAGGGGAGAATTTCCTAAACAGAACTCCAATAGCTTATGCTCTAAGATCAAGAATTGACAAATGGGACCTCATAAAATTGCAAAGTTTCTGTAAGGCAAAGGATACTCTCAAAAGGTCAAAGTGGCAACCAACTAATTGGGAAAAGATCTTTTCCAATCCTACATCCAACAGAGGGCCATATCCAATATATACAAAGAACTCAAGAAGTTAGACTCCAGAGAGCCAAATAACCCTATTAAAAACGGGGTACAGAGCTAAACAAAGAATTTTCACCTGAAGAATATCAAATGGCTGAGAAGCACCTAAAGAAATGTTCATCATCCTTAGTCATTAGGGAAATGCAAATCAAAACAACCCTAAGATTTCATCTCATACCAGTCAGAATGGATAAGATCAAAAACACAGGAGACAGCAGTTGTTGGCGAGGATTTTGAGAAAGAGGAACATTCCTCCACTGCTGGTGGGATTGCAAGCTGGTACAACCACTCTGGTAAGCAATCTAGTGGTTCCTTAGAAAACTGGGCATGACACTCCCGGAGGATCCTACTATATCACTCCTGGGCATATACCCAGAGGCTTCCAGGGCATGCAATATGGTCCCATGATCCACTATGTTCATACCAGCCTTATTTATAGTAGCCAGAAGCTGGAAAGAACCTAGATGTCCCTCATCAGAAGAATGGATACAGAAAATGTGGTATATTTTCACAATGGAATACTACTCTGCAATTAAAAACAATGAATTCATTAAATTCTTAGGAAAATGGTCAGAACTGGAAAATATCATCCTTAGTGAGGTAACCCAATCACAAAAGAACACACATGGTATGCAGTCACTGATAAGGTGATATTAACCCAGAAGCTCGTAATACTCCCCAAAAAATATAGAAAATTAAAAAAAGAAAAAGAAGATTGAGACTTTGGCTAAGCATGGACTAATTATCACCCTGATAAAATTCAACATAACAAGCCAAAAATTATTTGGGAAAAACAATGTATAATGAGTATATTATATCTCAAAAATTACAACCTAGGATTGACAAATTGAAGACACTTAATGATTTTCAAAATTATTGGGAAATATTAATTAGATTAGACCTTATTTAAAAATTACCACAAGACAATTAAAGCATTTATTTGAAATTCTTAAAAGATATCCTGATCCCACATCTAAAAGACAACTTACAAAAAAGCCTTAAAACAATTAGAAATGATAGAATGAAAGATACAAGATACTACAGTAAAACAAATGAACTATTTAAAAACATGGTCCCTTATTTTACCTAAAACATCTTACACCCCTACTGCATGTTTATGACAAAAAGGTGTATTGGAATGGGTTTATCTCCCTCATATTCAAGTAAAAATGGTATCTTCTTATTCTTTTATGTATAGTCAATTAATTATTAAAAGGAGGTTAAGATCCAGATAACTATTTGTCAAAGAAATACATGAAATTATTATTCCATATAATAAGGAACAATTGGAGAGTTTACTTCAAACTGCAGATGATTGGGGAATTACATTAGCTCATTATATGGGACAAATCAAATACCATGTACCTCAACACCCTATATTAAAGTTTAAACGAAACAGAAATAATCTTTCCTTCTAAAATAACATCAGAACCTATTTCTGATGCCCTCTTAATATTTACAGTTGGGTCATCCAATAGAATTTTAGCCATCTATATAAAAGATAGGCCTGTAATTATTAAAAAGGCAAAAGAAATTTCTACATAGCAGGCAGAAATCATAAAAGTTATTACTGCCCTTGAACATATACCTAAAGAGTTTAACCTTTATACAGATTCAAAATATGTAGTTCGTTTATTTCCTGATATAGAGACAACTCTTATATTTAGAAACTCCAAAATTATATCAGTCTTGCTTCAGTTACAAAATAAAACTCAATCAAGAAAAAGAAAAATTTTTATAAGACATATCAGAGGACATACTGGCCTGCCAGGTCCATGGGCTTTAGGAAATGCCATGACAGATTTATTAACAAAAGAACACTTAATTGCTAGTACAGTTGAACAAACATTAGAAAGTCATGCTTTACATCATCAGAACACATTGGCTTTAAGTAAGATGTTCAATTTGACATGAGAACAGGCTAGACAAATTGTGAAAGACTGTGAACATTGTCCTGATATATATCACCCATTAAAAATGAAAATTAATCCAAAGGGCCTTAAGGCTCAAGTTTTGTCACAAATGGATATAACTCATATCCCAGAATTTAGAAAGTTGGTCTATGTACATGTTACTATAGATACCTATTATCATGACTTGTAGTCATGGCCACTACAAGAACTGGGGAGGCTGTAAAAGATGTCATACAACATCTTATTATATGCTTCTCCTCCTTAAGTGTGCCAAAAAGAATTAAAACTGAAAATGCTCCAACTTATACTTCTCAAGCTTTTACAAAGCTTTATAGTCAATGGGGTATAGAACATACAACAGGAATTCCATATAACCCCCAAGGTCAGGTTATCATAGAAAGGACTCATTAAAATCTTAAGATACAACTTCAAAGATTAAAATCTAGTGGTCATTACTATTCACCTCATCAATTATTAAGTCATACTTTATTTTCCATTAATGACCTTAATACAGATGATAAAGGTTTTACTCCTGTACAAAACACTGGGTTCCCCTACAACAGACTGTTACTCCTTTAATGATGTGGAAAGATCTTTTAACAGACACCTAGAAAGGACAGATGCATTAATTACCTCAAAAAAAGATATATATATGTTTTTCCACAAAATACAAAAGCCCCAATCTAGATCCCAGACAGACTTAATCGACCCTTCCACCCAAAAAGAAAACAAACAAACAAACAAACAAAAAATGACTATCAAAAACCCAAAAAAGAAAGAAACAGAAGAAGGTAAGAAAAGTAATATGGAAAATAAAAAAGCTTGCTCTCTCTCTCCTTCACATAATATTTCTAATGTTTTTCCAAGATTATACTTTTTTCTACAACTAACATGGTCTTTCTGAAAAAGTCTAAGGAATCTATGAGCACCCCTTTGGCAATTAGATCTTGCCTAAACTATCCTTATGGTATACTCACTGGACAGTCCTCAGATTTAAAAATTACTAAGGTAGAACGATTTTATCAGGTCAACTGTTCCAAATATATTCTAATTAATTGTGTTGATCCTATTTCAATTAAAAAATTATTCAGTTATTTTGCAATTACAAAGACCTTCTTATGTTATGCTTCCTGTAGATTTAAAAGATGATGTTTGGTTTGATAATGTAACTTTACAAACGCTTAAAAGAACTAATGAGCTTATTAGACCCAAGCGTTTTGCTACAGCTTTAGTTTTAGACATTAGTGTTTTAATAGCCATCCTTACCTCACTAACAGTTTTAACAGTTGCAATAGTCTCAGGTATAAATACTACACATTTTGTTGATGATTTAAATAAAAATGTCTCTTAAATACTTACAAGACAACAAATTATACATAAAAAATTAAAAGTAAAACTTGATGCTTTAGAGGATATAGTTTTGACATTAGGATAAGAGATAAAAAATATCAAAGTTCAGCTTTCTACCAAGTGCCATGCCAGCTTTTGGTACATATATGTAATGCTATTACCTTATAATAAAAGTTATAATTAAAATATTACTAAAAATCATTTGTTGAAACTTTGGAAAGACAATGATATCACTTATGATATGGCTCAATTACAAGCCCAAAACTCCGCTATGAACAAAGCACATGTTAAATCTACTGATACAGAGGATTTGGCTCAGTCTATTAGCCTTAGTTTACGGTCTTTAAACCCTGTTAGTTGGCTACATTAGATCAGTGTTGTCACCATGGCTACAGGAATAATTCTTCTTCATCTCCTCATTTTTCCAGTCATCTTCCAACTAATTGTTTCCTCCATCTCTACAGCCAAAAGAGAAATTTACAACCTTCAATTAAAAAATAAAAAAGGGAGAGATGCCATGCTGACTCCAGTAGAATCTGTGTGACACGTTCCACAGACTGAAGCATTAGACTTCAAAAGAAGAAGGTCTCCTAAAACTGGTTATGGAACTCTTGGCCAGAACATATTGAGCCTTAGTTCTCATGGCAATTTTTCTGTTTTGTTCTCTTTCATTCCTTTTCTTAGTTACAGGTTCCTGGTGCCCAGACAATGATCTTAAGCAAGAATAATGGGTACGAAACCATCCCTAGAGATGGGTCACTAATATGACCTTATCTCCAGGGAAACCAACATTTTCAAAATTATTATGATAGATAAAACTTTCCCAACAATAAGATTTCATATGGCTACACGTGTGTCATTGGAGGTGGGTTTGGGTATATGGTAAAGAAAGCCTTAATTAGAAAGAATTAAAATAGGTTAAATTTATGTGTTGAAGATCTATAAGAAATCAGACATTAGATGTTAAATGATAATTAACCATATGGGGCTGGAAAGTTAGCTCAGCAGTGAAGAGCACTGACCATAAAGATTTATTAACCTATTCTTGGGAATATGTCACTAGCCTTGAATGACCGCCCTATCTAATACATTCTTTTAGAATTATTATATTTTGGTGATTTATATTATTAATAATGATGTTACCTGTTCTGTTTGTGATTCACTGAACATGTAGTTTCAGAGTTGTGATGCTTGGATGATTTTTGTATTTTACTGTGCTAAATGATTTTTGTTGGTATTAGTGATTGTTTCACTGGATACAGTTTCTAAGACTTGTTATGCTTGGTTTTTAATGTATAAAATCCCCTGCTTGAGAGCTACAAAATACATTCAGGTTCAGGCTGCCTCTGGGTTTGTTTCTGTTTGTTACCACCGAATCCTTACCCACCTGGACTTCGAGAACTCTCATCCCAGGGACCCCCAAACCCGGCTGAGGTGGTCCGTGGCAGAAATTGTCCTAGATTTAGAAGGGATACTAAATCTAATCACTTTCATCATTGGAAGAGAGGCTACCAGACATCCAGGTATGCTGACTCACGCTTGTAATCTCAGCACTCAGGAGACAGGAAGATCACCAGTCCTGTGTGTTACTTAATGAGACTCTATATAAAAAAGAAAACAAAACAAAAACAGAGGAAGAAGGCTGTGTGAATACAGAGGCAGAGATTATAATTTGCAGCTACAATGTGAGAAATAACTGAGGCTCCTTGAAAACCAGAAGAGAAAATGACCAGAAAAGAAAACATTCTCTTTTAGCGCTGTTAGCCAGAGCACACTGCATCTTGATTTGAGACTATCATCTGCTAAAATTATGGGTAAATGAATTGAACTATTTAGATACTGATGTTTTGTTTCAGCAACCCTAAGAAACTAATACAGCCCCTTCCTCAAAATTTGATCTTGGGAAATCGTTTTTTATTCTTTAGGCTGCAAATTCAATAGCACTTCCTTAGAGAATCCATTCCCAACCAAATCAGAACCCTCATAAATGTTTTTCATTATGTTTGCTTCAGAGCATATATTACACATTATAATAAGATATGTGTACACCTTCACACAAAAGGTATCACCAGTTAGTGGTATGATAATAAGAAATAAATAATAAGATAAATAAATATAAATTTATTTATTTATTAATTAAAGGTTATTGCATTGCATTTCAAGGCTTTAACTAGTTTATGTATGCTACCAGATCTCACATTTATGTCTCTCTTAACTATAAAATATTTACATCTATATGTGTATTTGAAATCTATTCTCAGTGGTTATGAGTCTGTATCCCTCTTTCATAGGACCCAAGGTTGATTCTCAGTTCCAAAATCAAGCAGTTCACAACCACCTGTGTCCAGCTCCATGGGATTTGACATCCTCTTCTGGCCTTCATTGTCACTTGCAATCACATCTGCACATTCTCTCACATGGACACATACATATACACACATTTTAAAATCAAAGAAATCGACTCCGCCAACTTTGCTCCAGTGGCCGGGAAGTTGGGACAGCCAGGCTCTAAGACAGACAGGCATAATATCGCATGGGTCTCGGGCAGCTTGTGTGTATGCGGCTCCCAAGTGCTGGGCTGATCTGCAGTAACCAGCACGCCAGCTCTGCTGTGGGACTTCTGCCTGGCAGAGGGACCCTGCACTGGGCGGGAGCCTACCAGCTTCCCTTCCGGGACCTCTGTTCCGGTAGACTGCACTGAAGAGACAGGTACCCAGGCTCTCTCCAATATAACATCACTTGGGACACGGCATGTTGGGGCTTCCGCCTGCACCCAAGAACAGGACAGCGCTGTGGTCCTCTGGGTGCCAGATCTGCAGGCCATCGCGTCTGCAGGGTGAGCAGCGCCACAGAGAGAGTGCAGAGTGCACTCCGCCATCTTTGCTCCAGTGGCCGGGAAGTTGGGACTGCCAGGCTCTGAGACAGACAGGCATAATATCGCTTGGGTCTCGGCGGATTGTGTGTACGTGGCTCCCAAGAGCTGGGCAGATCTGCAGTAACCAGCGTGCTAGCTCTGCTGTGGGACTTCTGCCTGGCAGAGGGACGCCTCCTCCCCCCCCACACTCTGGGAGAGATCACACACCCCTGCACAGGGCAGGAGCCTACCAACCTCCCTTTGGCGAACTCTGCTCCAGGAATCCACTACGCTGAGCCTTTGAATGTGCAAGGACTCCCCAATATAACATCACTTGGGGCAAGGCACATCAGGACTCCAAAGTCACTCAGGAGCAGGGCAAGCCCCAGAAATCTGTGCCAGGGGAATCCTGTTAATCCAGGGGGGGCAGAAATAGCTTTGCAGGCTCACAGGAGGTCCAACCAACAGCCAGTGACAGCAGGACCAACTAACATCAGAGGTATCCAGATAGCAAAAGGCAAACGTAGGAATGGTACTACCAGAAATCAAACAGCAAGTCCTGGATACCCCACCACACCCGAAAGACAAGATCTAGATTTAAAATCACTTCTCATGATGCTATTAGAGGATGACAAGAAGGACACAAATAAATCTAATAAAGAATTACAGGAGACCATGAATCAACGGTTAGAAGCCCTTACAAAGGAAACACAAAAATCGCTTAGAGAAATGCAGGAGAACATGGATCAAAAGATGGAGGCGCACAAGGAGACAACATGAAAATCGCTGAATCAACGGGTAGATGCACTCACAAAGGAATCACAAAAATTGCATAAAGAAATGCAGAAGAATATGGGTCAACAGACGGATGCCCATAAGGAGGCAACACAAAAATTGCTTAAAAAAATGAATCAACGGTTAGATGCCCTTACAAAGGAAACACGAGAATTGCTTAAAGAAATGCAGGAGACGATGGATCAACAGATGGATTCCCATGAGGAGGAAACACAAAAATCGCTCAGAGAAATGCAGGAGAACGTGGGTCAACAGGCAGAAATCCTGAAAGAGATAATGCAAAAATACCTTAAAGAAATACAGGAAAATACTAACAAACAAGTGAAGGATCTCAACAAATCCATCCAGGCACTAAAAAATGAAGTAGAAACAACTAAGAAATCACAAAGGGAGACAACTTTGGAGACAGAAAACCTTGGGAAGAAATCAAGAGTCATAGATGCAAACATCAACAATAGAATACAAGACATGGAAAAAAGAATCTCAGGTGCTAAAGATTCCATAGAAAGCATCGAATCAACAGTCAAAGAAAACGCAAAATGCAAAAACTGTGTAACCCAAAATATCCAGGAAATCCAGGACACAATGAGAAGACCAAACCTAAGGATTATAGGTTTAGATGAGAGTGAAGATTTGCAACTTAAAGGGCCAGTAAACATCTTCAACAAAATTATGGAGGAAAACTTCCCTAACTTAAAGAGAGAGATGCCGATGAACGTACAAGAAGCCTACAGAACTCCAAACAGACTGGACCAGAACAGAAATACCTCCCGTC
Source organism: Tokudaia tokunoshimensis (assembly GCA_036184795.1). Lineage (NCBI taxonomy): Eukaryota > Metazoa > Chordata > Mammalia > Rodentia > Muridae > Tokudaia > Tokudaia tokunoshimensis. The sequence continues at coordinate 1,877,792 of BTHU01000023.1, read as the reverse complement.
ACATAATAATCAAAACACCGAATGTTCTAAACAAAGAAAGAATACTAAATGCAGTAAGAGAAAAGGGCCAAGTAACATACAAAGGAAGACCTATCCGAATCACATCAGACTTCTCACCAGAGACTATGAAAGCCAGAAGATCCTGGGCAGATCTCATGCAGACACTAAGACAGCACAAATGCCAGCCTAGACTACTATACCCAGCAAAACTCTCAATCACCATAGATGGAGAGACCAAGATATTCCATGATAAAACCAAATTTTCACAATATCTTTCCACAAATCCAGCCCTGCAACGGATAATAGGTGGAAACCTCCAATACAGGGAGAGAAACAACACCCTGGAAAAAATGAGATAATAACCTTCTTGAATCAAACCCAAAAGTAGATAACCACTCAAACATAAAGATAGCGTCAAGAATGGCCGATGGCAATAATCACTATGCCTTAATCTCTCTTAATATCAATGGTCTCAATTCCCCAATTAAAAGACATAGACTAGCAGACTGGATACGTAAACAGGACCCAGCATTTTGCTGCATGCAGGAAACGCACCTCAGTGTCAAAGACAAACACTACCTCAGAGTAAAAGGCTGGAAAACAATTTTACAAGCAAATGGCCCCAAGAAACGAGGTGGAGTAGCCATCCTAATATCGGATAAAATTGATTTTCAACCTAAAGTCATCAAAAAAGACACAGAAGGACACTATATACTGATCAAGGGGAAAATCCACCATCAAGAACTCTCAATCCTGAATATCTATGCTCCAAATGCAAGGGCACCCTCATTCGTAAAAGAAATTTTACTAAAACTCAAAGCACACATCGCACCGCACACAATAATAGTGGGTGACTTCAACACCCCGCTCTCTGAAATGGATCGTTCAGGAAAGCAGAAACTAAACAGGGACACAGTGAATCTAATTGAAGCCTTGGACCAAATGGAACTAACTGATATATATAGAACATTTCATCCTAGAGCTAAAGAATACACCTTCTTCTCAGCTCCTCATGGTACCTTCTCCAAAATTGACCATATAATTGGTCACAAATCAGACCTCAACAGATACAAGAAGATAGAAATAATCCCATGCCTCCTATCAGATCACTATGGAATAAGGGTGGTCTTCAATGGCAACAAAAACAAAAGAAAACCCACGTACACATGGAGGCTGAACAATGCTCTACTCAATGATAACTTGGTCAAGGTGGAAATAAAGAAAGAAATCAAAGACTTTTTGAAAGCTAATGAAAATGAAGGCACAACATACCCTAATTTATGGGACACAATGAAAGCAGTGCTAAGAGGAAAATTCATAGCCCTGAGTGCCGCCAAAAAGAAACGGGAGACAGCATACACTAACAGCTTAATGGCACACCTGAAAGCCCTGAAACAAAAAGAAGCAAATACACCAAAGAGGAGTAGAAGGCAGGAAATCATCAAACTCAGGGCTGAAATCAATCAAGTAGAAACAAATAAAACCATACAAAGAATCAACAAAACTAGGCGTTGGTTCTTTGAGAAAATGAACAAGATAGATAAGCCCTTAGCCAGACTAACCAGAGAGCACAGAGATAGTATCCAAATTAATAAAATCAGAAACGAAAAGGGAGAGATAACAACAGAAACTGAGGAAATTCAAAAAATCATCAGATCCTACTACGAAAACCTGTATTCAACACAACTAGAAAATCTCGAGGAAATGGACAATTTCCTTGACAGATATCAAATACCAAAATTAAATCAGGATCAAATAGACCATCTAAACCATCCTATAACCCCTGAAGAAATAGAAGTTGTCATTGGAAGTCTTCCAACCAAAAAAAGCACAGGTCCAGATGGTTTTAGTGCAGAATTCTATCAGACCTTCAAAGAAGACCTAACACCAATACTCTTCAAACTGTTCCACAAAATAAAAACAGAAGGAACGCCCTCCGCCATCTTTGCTCCAGTGACCAGGTAGTTGGGACCGCCAGGCTCAGAGACAGACAGGCATAATATCGCTTCGGTTTCAGGCAGCTTGTGTGTAACCTGCTCCCAGGTGCTGGGCTGATCTGCAGTAACCAGCGCGCCAGCTCTGCGGTGGGACCTTCTGCCTGGTGGAGGGACCCCGCGCTGGGAGGGAGCCTGCCAGCTTTCCTTACGCGACCTCTGTTCCAACAGACTGCGCTGGAGAGACCGGTACCCAGGCTCTCCCCCCAATATAACATCACTTGGGACACGGCCTGTTGGGGCTTCCGTCTGTGCCCGAGGGCGGGTTGGCGCTGTGGTCGTCTGGGTGCCAGATCGGCGGGCCATCGTGACCACAGGGTGAGCAGCACCACGGAGAGTGCCCTCCGCCATCTTTGCTCCAGTGACCAGGTAGTTGGGACCGCCAGGCTCAGAGACAGACAGGCATAATATCGCTTCGGGTTCAGGCAGCTTGTGTGTAACCTGCTCCCAGGTGCTGGGCTGATCTGCAGTGACCAGCGCGCCAGATCTGCTGTGGGACTTCTGCCTGGCAGAGGGACGCCCCCTCCCCCCCCAGGAGAGATCACACACCCCTGCACAGGGCAGGAGCCTGCCAGCCTCCCTTTGGCGACCTCTGCTCCAGGAATCCACTAGGCTGAGCCTTTAGATGTGCAAGGCCTCCCCAATATAAGATCACTTGGGGCAAAGCACATTAGGGCTCCAAAGTCACTCAGGAGCAGGCAGGCCCCAGAAATCGGTGCCAGGGGAATCCTGCTAATCCAGGGGGGGCAGAAATAGCTTTGCAGGCTCACAGGAGGTCCAACCAACAGCCAGTGGCAGCAGGACCAACTAACACCAGAGGTATCCAGATGGCAAAAGGCAAACGTAGGAATGTTACTAACAGTAATCAAAGTAATGTGGGACCATCCGAACCCAACTCTCCAACAGCAGCAAGTCCTGGATACCCCACCACACCCGAAAGACAAGATCTGGATTTAAAATCACTTCTCATGATGCTATTAGAGGATCACAAGAAGGACACAAATAAATCTCATAAAGAGTTACAGGAGACCATGAATCAACGGTTAGAAGCCCTTACAAAGGAAACACAAAAATCGCTTAGAGAAATGCGGGAGAACATGGATCAAAAGATGGAGGCGCACAAGGAGACAACACAAAAATCGCTTAACGAGATGAATCAACGGGTAGATGCACTCACAAAGGAATCACGAAATTTGCATAAAGAAATGCAGAAGAATATGGGTCAACAGACGGATGCCCATAAGGAGGCAACACAAAAATTGCTTAAAGAAATGAATCAACGGTTAGATGCCCTTACAAAGGAAACACGAGAACTGCTTAAAGAAATGCAGGAGACGATGGATCAACAGATGGAATCCCATGAGGAGGAAACACAAAAATCGCTCAGAGAAATGCAGGAGAACGTGGGTCATCAGGAAGAAATCCTGAAAGAGGTAATGCAAAAATACCTTAAAGAAATACAGGAAAATACAAACAAACAAGTGAAGGATTTCAGCAAATCCATCCAGGAACTAAAAAAGGAAGTAGAAACAACTAAGAAATCACAAAGGGAGACAACTTTGGAGATAGAAAACCTTGGGAAGAAATCAGGAGTCATAGATGCAAACATCAACAATAGAATACAAGAGATGGAAGAAAGAATCTCAGGTGCTGAAGATTCCATAGAAAGCATCGACTCAACAGTTAAAGAAAATGCAAAATGCAAAAAACGCGTAACCCAAAACATCCAGGAAATCCAGGACACAATGAGAAGACCAAACCTAAGGATTATAGGTATAGATGAGAGTGAAGATTTGCAACTTAAAGGGCCAGTAAACATCTTCAACAAAATTATGGAGGAAAACTTCCCTAACTTAAAGAGAGAGATGCCGATGAACGTACAAGAAGCCTACAGAACTCCAAACAGACTGGACCAGAACAGAAATACCTCCCGTCACATAATAATCAAAACACCGAATGTTCTAAACAAAGAAAGAATACTAAATGCAGTAAGAGAAAAGGGCCAAGTAACATACAAAGGAAGACCTATCCGAATCACATCAGACTTCTCACCAGAGACTATGAAAGCCAGAAGATCCTGGGCAGATCTCATGCAGACACTAAGACAGCACAAATGCCAGCCTAGACTACTATACCCAGCAAAACTCTCAATCACCATAGATGGAGAGACCAAGATATTCCATGATAAAACCAAATTTTCACAATATCTTTCCACAAATCCAGCCCTGCAACGGATAATAGGTGGAAACCTCCAATACAGGGAGAGAAACAACACCCTGGAAAAAATGAGATAATAACCTTCTTGAATCAAACCCAAAAGTAGATAACCACTCAAACATAAAGATAGCGTCAAGAATGGCCGATGGCAATAATCACTATGCCTTAATCTCTCTTAATATCAATGGTCTCAATTCCCCAATTAAAAGACATAGACTAGCAGACTGGATACGTAAACAGGACCCAGCATTTTGCTGCATGCAGGAAACGCACCTCAGTGTCAAAGACAAACACTACCTCAGAGTAAAAGGCTGGAAAACAATTTTACAAGCAAATGGCCCCAAGAAACGAGGTGGAGTAGCCATCCTAATATCGGATAAAATTGATTTTCAACCTAAAGTCATCAAAAAAGACACAGAAGGACACTATATACTGATCAAGGGGAAAATCCACCATCAAGAACTCTCAATTCTGAATATCTATGCTCCAAATGCAAGGGCACCCTCATTCGTAAAAGAAATTTTACTAAAACTCAAAGCACACATCGCACCGCACACAATAATAGTGGGTGACTTCAACACCCCGCTCTCTGAAATGGATCGTTCAGGAAAGCAGAAACTAAACAGGGACACAGTGAATCTAATTGAAGCCTTGGACCAAATGGAACTAACTGATATATATAGAACATTTCATCCTAGAGCTAAAGAATACACCTTCTTCTCAGCTCCTCATGGTACCTTCTCCAAAATTGACCATATAATTGGTCACAAATCAGACCTCAACAGATACAAGAAGATAGAAATAATCCCATGCCTCCTATCAGATCACTATGGAATAAGGGTGGTCTTCAATGGCAACAAAAACAAAAGAAAACCCACGTACACATGGAGGCTGAACAATGCTCTACTCAATGATAACTTGGTCAAGGTGGAAATAAAGAAAGAAATCAAAGACTTTTTGAAAGTTAACGAAAATGAAGGCACAACATACCCTAACTTATGGGACACAATGAAAGCAGTGCTAAGAGGAAAATTCATAGCCCTGAGTGCCGCCAAAAAGAAACGGGAGACAGCATACACTAACAGCTTAATGGCACACCTGAAAGCCCTGGAACAAAAAGAAGCAAATGCACCAAAGAGGAGTAGAAGGCAGGAAATCATCAAACTCAGGGCTGAAATCAATCAAGTAGACACAAATAAAACCATACAAAGAATCAACAAAACGAGGAGTTGGTTCTTTGAGAAAATCAACAAGATAGATAAGCCCTTAGCCAGACTAACCAGAGGGCACAGAGATAGTATCCAAATTAATAAAATCAGAAACGAAAAGGGAGAGATAACAACAGAAACTGAGGAAATTCAAAAAATCATCAGATCCTACTACAAAAACCTGTATTCAACACAACTAGAAAATCTTGAGGAAATGGACAATTTCCTTGACAAATACCAAGTACCAAAATTAAATCAGGATCAAATAGACCATCTAAACCGTCCTATAACCCCTGAAGAAATAGAAGTTGTCATTGGAAGTCTTCCAACCAAAAAAAGCACAGGTCCAGATGGTTTTAGTGCAGAATTCTATCAGACCTTCAAAGAAGACCTAACACCAATACTCTTCAAACTGTTCCACAAAATAGAAACAGAAGGAACAGTACCCAACTCGTTCTATGAAGCCACAATTACACTAATACCAAAAGCACACAAAGATCCGACAAAGAAAGAGAATCTCAGGCCAATCTCTCTTATGAATATCGATGCAAAAATACTCAATAAAATTCTTGCCAACCGAATCCAAGAACACATCAAAACGATCATTCACCACGATCAAGTAGGCTTCATCCCAGGGATGCAGGGATGGTTCAATATAAGGAAATCCATCAATGTAATCCACTACATAAACAATCTCAAAGAAAAAAAACACATGGTCATCTCATTAGATGCTGAGAAAGCATTTGACAAAATTCAGCATCCTTTCATGCTAAAGGTCTTGGAAAGATCAGGAATTCAAGGCCCATATCTAAACATAGTAAAAGCAATTTACAGCAAACCAGTAGCCAGCATCAATCTAAACGGAGAGAAACTTGAAGCAATCCCACTAAAATCAGGGACTAGACAAGGCTGCCCTCTCTCTCCATATCTTTTCAATATAGTACTTGAAGTTCTAGCTAGAGCAATTAGACAACAAAAAGAGGTCAAAGGGATACAAATTGGAAAGGAAGAAGTCAAACTATCACTATTTGCAGACGATATGATAGTATACATAAGCGACCCAAAGAACTCCACCAGAGAACTCCTACAGCTGATAAACGACTTCAGCAAAGTGGCCGGATATAAAATCAACTCAAGCAAGTCAGAAGCCTTCCTATACTCAAAGGATAAGCAGGCTGAGAAAGAAGTAAGAGAAATAATACCCTTCACGATAGCCACAAACCATATTAAGTATCTTGGCGTGACGCTAACCAAACAAGTGAAAGATCTGTATGACAAGAACTTCAAGTCTCTGAAGAAAGAAATTGAAGAAGACCTCAGAAGATGGAAAAATCTGCCATGCTCATGGATTGGCAGGATTAATATAGTAAAAATGAGCATCTTACCAAAAGTAATACACAGATTCAATGCAATCCCCATCAAAATCCCAACTCAATTCTTCATAGAGTTAGAAAGAGCAATTCAAAAATTCATCTGGAATAACAGAAAACCCAGAATAGCTAAAACTATTCTCAAGAGTAAAAGAACCTCTGGGGGAATCAGTATCCCGGACCTCAAGCTGTACTACAGAGCAATAGTGTTAAAAACTGCATGGTATTGGTACAGTAACAGACATGTAGATCAATAGAACAGAATTGAAGACCCAGAAATGAATCCACACTCCTATGGTCACTTGATCTTTGACAAAGGAGCTAAAACCATCCAGTGGAAAAAAGATAGCCTTTTCAACAAATGGTGCTGGCTCAGCTGGAGGTCAACATGCAGAAGAATGCAAATTGACCCATCCTTATCTCCTTGCACTAAGCTCAATTCTAAGTGGATCAAAGATCTCCACATAAAACCAGACACACTGAAACTAATAGAAGGGAAACTAGGGAAGAACCTTGAACATATGGGCACAGGGGAGAATTTCCTGAACAGAACTCCAATAGCTTATGCTCTAAGATCAAGAATAGACAAATGGGACCTCATTAAATTACAAAGTTTTTGCAAGGCAAAAGACACCGTCAAAAAGACAAAGCGGCAACCAACTAACTGGGAAATGATCTTTACCAACCTTACATCCGACAGAGGGCTAATATCCAAGATATACAAAGAACTCAAGAAGTTAAACTCCAGAGAGGCAAGTAACCCTATTAAAAAATGGGGTACAGAGCTCCACAAAGAGTTCTCACCTGAAGAATATCTAATGGCTGAGAAGCACCTAAAGAGATGTTCATCATCCTTAGTCATTAGGGAAATGCAAATCAAAACAACCCTGAGATTCCATCTCACACCAGTCAGGATGGCTAAGATCAAAAACACAGGAGACAGCAGTTGTTGGCGAGGATGTGGAGAAAGAGGAACACTCCTCCACTGCTGGTGGAATTGCAGGCTGGTACAACCACTCTGGAAAGCAGTCTGGCGGCTCCTCAGAAAACTGGGCATGACACTTCCGGAGGATCCGGCTATACCACTCCTGGGCATATACCCAGAGACTTTACCTGCATGCAATAAGGACACATGCTCCACTATATTCATAGCAGCCTTATTTATAATAGCCAGAAGCTGGAAAGAACCCAGATGTCCCTCAACGGAGGAATGGATTCAGAAGATGTGGTATATTTACACAATGGAATACTACTCTGCAATTAAAAACAATGAATTCACGAAATTCCTAGGCAAATGGTCAGAACTTGAAAATATCATCCTTAGTGAGGTAACCCAATCACAAAAGATCACACATGGTATGAAGTCACTGATAAGGGGATATTGACCCAGAATCTCAGAATACCCTAGACACAATCAGCATATCAATAGATTTCTAAAAAGATGGAAGGAGAGACCCCTGGTCCTGGAAAGACTGGATGTAGGGGAACGCCAGGACAGAGTAATGAGAGGGGGTTGAACAGAGAAAAGAGGGAGGGAAGGGGGCTTATGGGACTTTCGGGGAGGGAGGAAACGGGAAAGGGGAAGTGATTTGGAATGTAAATTAAAAAAAATAAAATTAAATTAAATTAAAAAAAAAAAAACAGAAGGAACAGTACCAAACTCGTTTTATGAAGCCACAAATACACTAATACCAAAAGCACACAAAGATCCGACAAAGAAAGAGAATCTCAGGCCAATCTCTCTTATGAATATCGATGCAAAAATACTCAATAAAATTCTTGCCAACCGAATCCAAGAACACATCAAAACGATCATTCACTACGATCAAGTAGGTTTCATCCCAGGGATGCAGGGATGGTTCAATATAAGGAAATCCATCAATGTAATCCACTATATAAACAATCTCAAAGAAAAAAAAACACATGGTCATCTCATTAGATGTTGATAAAGCATTTGACAATATTCAGCATCCTTTCATGCTAAAGGTCTTGGAAAGATCAGGAATTCAAGGCCCATATCTAAACATAGTAAAAGCAATTTACAGAAAACCGGTAGCCAGCATCAATCGAAATGGAGAGAAACTTGAAGCAATCCCACTAAAATCAGGGACTAGACAAGGCTGCCCTCTCTCTCCATATCTTTTCAATATAGTACTTGAAGTTCTAGCTAGAGCAATTAGACAACAAAAAGAGGTCAAAGGGATACAAATTGGAAAGGAAGAAGTCAAACTATCACTATTTGCAGACGATATGATAGTATACTTAAGCGACCCAAAGAACTCCACCAGAGAACTCCTACAGCTGATAAACGACTTCAGCAAAGTAGCCGGATATAAAATCAACTCAAGCAAGTCAGAAGCCTTCCTATACTCAAAGGATAAGCAGGCTGAGAAAGAAGTAAGAGAAATGATACCCTTCACGATAGCCACAAACCATATAAAGTATCTTGGCTTGACTCTAACCAAACAAGTGAAAGATCTGTATGACAAGAACTTCAAGTCTCTGAAGAAAGAAATTGAGGAAGATCTCAGAAGATGGAAAAATCTGCCATGCTCATGGATTGGCAGGATTAATATAGTAAAAATGAGCATCGTACCAAAAGTAATATACAGATTCAATGCAATCCCCATCAAAATCCCAACTCAATTCTTCATAGAGTTAGAAAGAGCAATTCAAAAATTCATCGGGAATAACAGAAAATCCAGAATAGCTAAAACTATTCTCAAGAGTAAAAGAACCTCTGGGGGAATCAGTATCCTGGACCTCAAGCTGTACTACAGAGCAATAGTGTTAAAAACTGCATGGTATTGGTACAGTGACAGGCATGTAGATCAATGGAACAGAATTGAAGACCCAGAAATGAATCCACACTCCTATGGTCACTTGATCTTTGACAAAGGAGCTAAAACCATCCAGTGGAAAAAAGATAGCCTTTTCAACAAATGGTGCTGGCTCAGCTGGAGGTGAACATACAGCAGAATGCAAATTGACCCATTCTTATCTCCTTGCACTAAGCTCAATTCTAAGTGGATCAAGGATCTCCACATAAAACCAGACACACTGAAACTAATAGAAGGGAAACTAGGGAAGAACCTTGAACATATGGGCACAGGGGAGAATTTCCTGAACAGAACTCCAATAGCTTATGCTCTAAGATCAAGAATAGGCAAATGGGACCTCATTAAATTACAAAGTTTTTGCAAGGCAAAAGACACTGTCAAAAAGACAAAGCGGCAACCAACTAACTGGGAAATGATCTTTACCAACCTTACATCCGACCGAGGGCTAATATCCAATATATACAAAGAACTCAAGAAGGTAAACTCCAGAGAGGCAAGTAACCCTATTAAAAAATGGGGTACAGAGCTAAACAAAGAGTTCTCACCTGAAGAATATCAAATGGCTGAGAAGCACCTAAAGAGATGTTCATCATCCTTAGTCATTAGGGAAATGCATATCAAAACAACCCTGAGATTCCATCTCACACCAGTCAGGATGGCTAAGATCAAAAACACAGGAGACAGCAGTTGTTGGCGAGGATGTGGAGAAAAAGGAACACTCCTCCACTGCTGGTGGAATTGCAAGCTGGTACAACCACTCTGGAAAGCAGTCTGGTGGTTCCTCAGAAAACTGGGCATGACACTCCCGGAGGATCCGGCTATACCACTCCTGGGCATATACCCAGAGGCTTTACCTGCATGCAATAAGGACACATGCTCCACTATGTTCATAGCACCCTTATTTATAATAGCCAGAAGCTGGAAAGAACCCAGATGTCCCTCAACGGAGGAATGGATTCAGAAGATGTGGTATATCTACACAATGGAATACTACTCTGCAATTAAAAACAATGAATTCACGAAATTCCTAGGCAAATGGTCAGAACTTGAAAATATCATCCTTAGTGAGGTAACCCAATCACAAAAGAACACACGTGGTATGCAGTCACTGATAAGGGGATATTAACCCAGAATCTCGGAATACCCTAGACACAATTCCCATACCAATAGATTTCTAAGAAGATGGAAGGAGAGACCCCTGGTCCTGGAAAGACTGGATGTAGGGGAATGCCAGGACAGAGAAACGAGAGGGGGTTGAATGGAGAAAAGAGGGAGGGAAGGGGGCTTATGGGACTTTCGGGGAGGGAGGAAACGGGAAAGGGGAAATGATTTGGAATGTAAATTAAAAAAAAATAAAAACTAAAAAAAATAATAAATAAAATCAAAGAAATCTTTTTCAAAAATAATAAAGATTTATTCAGCTCACAGTTCTGGACTCTGGCCAGTCTAAGGTCACGGATGTGTTTCTGGTGAATATCCTTTCAGTGGTGAGTATTGTACCGTCTAGAGGCAGCATAGAGCATCAAGTGGTGACAGTCATACATATAAGAAAAAAGTTAAACTGTCTTGTATAACAAGCCCCCTTTCAAGAAACTCCACTAATCAATTAAGTCAGTCATGGGTTAATCACTCTGCCCTCATGACCTAACAATTTCTTAAAAATCTCATCTTTTCCTACATATTTAGACCTATTTGTGTGTGTGTGTGTGTGAGAGAGAGAGAGAGAGAGAGATAGAGAGAGAGAGAGAGAGAGTGTGTGTGTGTGTGTGTGTGTGTGTGTACTTTGTGTTTGTTGTCCTGCCTCAGCCTGCTAAGTGCTGGGTATGTTCCACAATGCTCAGGTTGGTCCAATTTTTAATACTTCATAATGGAGTTTGTGATGGTTTTTATATGCTCATCCCAGGGAGTGGCACTATCGGGTGTGGCCTTGTTGGAGGAAGAGTGTCACTGTTGGAATGGACCTGGAGATCTTCCTCCTAGATGCCTGAGGATGCCCGGTCTGTTCCTGGCTTCATATGGATAAAGATGTAGAACCCTCAGCTCCTCCTGCACCATGCCTACCTGGATGTTGCTATGCTTCCGCCTTGATGACAATGAACTGAAACTCTGAACCCTGTAAGCCAACCACAATTAAATGTCATTTATAAGACTAGCCTTGATCATGGTGTCTGTTAACAGCAGTAAAACCCTAACTAAGACAGAGATTAAATTTCTATCTGAGTTTTACTGAAGACATTCAAAACATAGCAGAGTGGTTTATTCATTCATTCATTCATTCATTCATCTATGTAGATGCAGGTCATTTATCTAGATGCAAATGTTTCCAAAGTACAACCACTTTATGGACACTTAATGAGCACTTTTGTAATAGTTCAATTAAGAGTTATTTTATTTTTCAGAATTATTTATTTTATGTACACTGTAGCTGTCTTTAGACACACTAGAAATGGGCATCAGATTCCATTACAGATGGCTGTGAGCCACCATGTGGTTATTGGGAATTGAACTCAAGACCCCTGGAAGAGCAGTCAATTCTCTTAACTGCTGAGCCATCTCTCCATCCCCAGGAGTTACTTATAAAGAAAAATAATTAACAAGTCCAAAACCTAGTGTCTCTTGCCTTGTCAACTGCTCCTTGTGCCATCTTCTCTCTCAGACTTCTTATATATCCAATCCATAAATTTTTGCCTTACCTGCAAAGTCTATGAAGAACGTGGTCACTTCTTACCACTTGCCAGTGCAAGCACCCCACTCTTCTTTTCTCTCTCTCATTTTAGCCATCCATCTGCAGCACTAAAGCCCTGTTCCTCATCTGTTCAACACCTTCTAGGTGGATATATAGCCAGACAGTAAATGTGGAATAACTAGAAAAAACAAGATAAGGGAGTTAGGGTGTGTTAGCGAATGGTGGAGGTGAGACACTCTTTTTTTTAACTGTGTGATTGGAAAGTGTTTCTCTGAGTGTGTGACATTTGAGCAGAAGTTGTAAGAAAGGGATGGAATGAGCTAGTCAGACTTTTGGAGGATAAACATTCCCAGAAGGGAGACTAGCAAATAAGAAGTCTGGATTCTGTATGACATATTTGAGGACAAGCAAATTTATGTGATGTGACACAGGTAAGGGTAAAAACAGAAGCGATGACATTGGGAGGAAGACTTGTATCTTTACTCCAAGTTTATCTGACTATATATCCACTAGAATATAATTTCCCTAAGACTAGAAACCATCTGTTTTTGCTCAAATCTACCCCTAAGGTTTATACCAGTGTCTAGCATGCAGAAGGTCCTTAATGAATAAATGAAGTCAGAAGACATGTATAACCAAGGAATATATGTTCCATATATGGAACAGCCTTGAGATAATTGAAAAAGAAATAATTTTTCTCGGTACATGTAGGAGTAGAAATCAATAACTTCTCACAAAGGATTTGAACAAATTTTTAAAATGAATAGGAATTTCATTGTCTAAGAAAAGTTAGAGGTTATTCCACAAATCATTTAAATAAAAATAGGCTGTTGCTTGAAAAGAAAACCCTCAAATAAATAAAAAGTATAAATAGAGATAAGACAAGATCTTTCCTTATCAACTGTGGGACTAGCTGAAAACACAGAGCAAAATTATACTGAATTAAATAATCTCAAGAAATCCAGAACAGACCAGGCCTGCTAGATGACCAGGTAGGCTTCTCCACTTCTCTCTTCCCTCAGACTCAATCCATAGGGTGGTCCCTAAGACTACAATTGAACACCAATTGAAGACTCTCACCTCCATGCCTCCCACAGACCACTGTCCTAGCCTACCCTCCCTGCCTTATCACTGTGCTCTAGCTCCTAACTCTGACAAACACACCTTGGTCAACCATACACTATGCCTGCAAGAAGACCAGTTAAGCTGCCTATGGACATTCTCTACTCTTTGTATTCCCTAGACCCAAAACATAAAGTTTCACCTATCACTACAAAAGATTATCCCCACCTCCACTCCTCTCTTCACCTCACCCAAATTACCTTTTTCTGAGCCTCAAACTCCAGCAAGTATTCTCATAAACAAGTCAGCCAATTAGCCCCGGGAAAACAGGCAATACACAGCCAACACATTGTCTGAAAATCCATAGAGGAAACAAAAACTAAAGAAGAAAACACACACCCAACAAAGACAAAATCATAAATGAACACCTAGAACTATAATCATCAAAAAACCCAGATGCATTTTCACAAACATAAGGACAAAATCAGTAATAGTCAGGCCAATGTGTCTTCACCAGAGGCCAACTATCCTACTATAGTAAGCACTGAATATTCCAACATAGCTGAAGTAAAAGGAAAAGACATTAAAACCAACAAGTTGAAGATGATATTGGTCCTAAAAGAGCAAACAAATGAATCCCTTAAATAAATCCAGAAAACACAATTAAAAAGGTGAAGACAATGAGTAAATTTGTTCAAGATCTGGAAATGGAAATAGATTCAATAAAGAAAATGCAAACTGAAGGAATTCTTCAGATGGAAAACCTAGGGAAGTGAACATGAACTACAGACACAGTATTACCAAGAGAATATATGAGATGGAAGAAAGAATCTCAGGCATAGAAGATCTGGTAGAAAAAATAGATACATCAGTCAATAAAAATGTTAAATCTAAAAAGTTCCAGATGCAAAACATTTAGGAAACAAAATAGACCAAACCTAAGAATAATAGGAATAGAAGGAGCTCAAAAAACCAGAAAATATTTTCAACAAAATCATAGAAGAAAAATTTCCTAACCTGAAGGAGTTGCCTATAAATGAACAAAAAGCTTTCCAAAAATGGAATAGATTGGACCAGAAAAGAAAATCCTCTCACTACATAATAATCAAAACATTAAGCATACAAAGAAAGAATATTAAAAGATACAAGGAAGGAAGAACAAGTAACATATAAAGGAAGACCTATTAGAATTATACCTAATTTCTCAATGGAGACTCTAAAAGTCAGAAGGGTCTGGGCAGATGCCTTTCAGACTCTAAGAAACCACAGATGCCAGTCCAGACTACTATACCCAGCAAAACTTTCAATCATCATACATGAAAAAAACAAGATATTCCATGACAAAACTAAATTTAAACAATATCTTTCCACTAATCCAGTCCTACAGAAAAATTCCAACCCATTGAGGCTAACTACACCCAAGAAAACACAGGAAATAACTTCATACCAGCAAAACCAAAAGAAGGGAAGCTCATGTACAAACACACACACACACTAACCACCACTGACATCAAAATAACAGTTATTAATAATCATTAGCCATTAATATCTCTCATCATTAGTTGACACAATTCTCTAATAAAAAAGACACAGTGTAAGAGAGTGGATGCAAATGCAGGATCCATCATTCTGCTGCATATAAGAAATACACCTCAGCATCAAGGATAGAAATTTCCTCAGAGTAAAGTCTAGAAAAAGATTTTCTAGTAAATGGTCCCAAGAAGCTAGCTGGTATAGTCATTCTAATATCTAATAAAATAGAAATTCAACCAAAATTAATCAAAAGAGATAGGAAAGGATGTTTCATGATGTTCAAAGGAAAAAATATATACCAGAATTACATCTCAATTCTGAATATCTATACCGTCACTGCAAGAGTACTCACATTTGAAAAAGAAACATCACTGAAGCTTAAATTGTACATCAAACCACACACATAACTACTGGGAGACTTCAAAACCCAACTCTCATCTCACAGACAGGTCATCCAGATGAAAACTAATCAGGAATAATGGAACTAACAGATGTGTGACTCAAATGGAACTAACAGATCTCTACAGAACATTTCATCCAAACACAAATGAATACACATTCTTCTGTGCACCTCATGCAATGTTCTCCCAAACTGATCATATACTTGTCACAAAGTAAGTCTCAACAGATACAAGAAAATTGAGCTTCCAGTCATCATCTGCACTCTGGAACTAGAACTGTTACACAGTCCTCTGTGCACATATCCTGCCAAAGGAGAGCTCTTCTCCAGGGAATGCTCTGACTCCCAGGCTCAGAGGTGAGATCACCATTTTCTTTCCAATGACTGTCTAAGGTGGGACCAGCCAGGAGCACACAGTGCTCAGGAGCTGTGGAGCAGCTGGGGCATGGACCTTCTGGTTGCCATCTGCACCTTGAACCTGGTACTTTCCCACAGCCCTCTGTGTACAGGTCCTGCCAGGGGAGAGCTGGTCTCCCAAGAGTGCTGATACAGGTTTACAGGTCCACAGGAAGGACAACTTCCAGCCAGAGACAGCAAGACCAACTAAATCCAGAGATAACCAGATGGCAAAAGGTAAGTACAAGAATCTTATTTCATCCCTAGGACGCAGGGATGGTTCAATATACAGAAATCCATCAATGTAATCCACTATATAAACAAACTCAAAGGAAAAAACACATAATCGTTTCATTAGATGCTGAGAAAGCATTTGACAAAATCCAACATCTCTTCTTGATAAAAGTCTTGGAAAGATCAGGAATACAAGGCCCATACTTAAACATAGTAAAAGCAATTTACAGCAAACCAGTAGCAAACACCAAACTAAATGGAGAGAAACTTGAAGCAATCCCACTGAAATCAGGGACTATACAAGGCTGCCCACTCTCTCCCTACAGGTTCAATATAGTATTCAAAGTCCTAGCCCGAGCAATTAGACAACAAAAGGAGGTTAAAGGGATACAAATTGGAAAGGAAGAAGTCAAAGTATCACTATTTGCAGATGATATGACAATATACTTAAATGACCCCAAAAATTCCACCAGAGAACTCTTAAACCTGATAAACAACTTCAGCAAAGTGGCTGGATATAATATTAACTCAAACAAATTAGTAGTCTTCCTATGCTCAAAGGATAAAGAGGCTGAGAAAGAAATTAAGGAAATGACACCCTTCACAATAATCACAAATAATATAAAATACCTTGGTGTGACTCTAACCAAGCAAGTGAAAGATCTGCATGACAAGAACTTCAAGTCTCTGAAGAAAGAAATTGAAGAAAATCTCAGAAGATGGAAAGATCTCCCATGCTCATGAATTGGCAGGATTAATCTAGTAAAAATGGTCATCTTGCCGAAAGCAATCTATAGATTCAATGGAATCCCCATCAAATTTCCAATTCAGTTCTTCATAGAGTTATGAAAGAACAATTTCAAAATTTATCTGGAATAAAAAAAAACCCAGGATAACGAAAATTATTCTCAACAATAAAAGAACCTCTGGTGAAATAACCCTCACTGACCTCAAGCTGTACTACAGAGAAATAGTGATAAAACTGCATGGTATTGGTACAATGACAGGCAGGTAGATTAATGAAATAGAATTGAAGACCCAGAAATGAACCCACACACCTATGGTCATTTGATATTTGACAAAGGAGCTAAAACCATCCAGTGGAAAAAAAGACAGCATTTTCAACAAACAGTATTCATTCAACTGGCAGTCAAATGGATGCAAATTGATTCATTCTTATCTCCCTGTACAAAGCTCAAGTCCAAGTGGATCAAGGACCTCCACATAAAACCAGATACAGTGAAACTAATAGAAAATAAAGTGGGGAATGGCCTTGAGCACATGGACACAGGGGAAAATTTCCTGAAGAGAACACCAATAACTTATACCGTAAGATCAAGAATTGACAAACGAGACCTCATAAAATTGCAAAGCTTCTATAAGGCAAAGGACACTGTTAATAGGACAAAACAGCAACCAACAGACTGGGAAAAGATCTTTACCAATCCTACATCTGACAGAGGGCTAATATCCAATATATACAAAGAACTCAAGAAGTTAAACTCCAGAGAAACAAATAACCCTGTTAAAAAATGTGGTACAGAGCTAAACAAAGAATTCTCAACTGAGGAATACCAAATGGGTGAGAAACACCTAAAGAAATGTTCAACATCCTTAATCATCAGAGAAATGCAATTCAAAACAACCCTAAGATTCCACCTCACACCACTCAGAATGGCTAAGATCAAAAACTTAGGGCACAGCAGATGCTGGATAGGATGTGGAGAAAAAGGAACACTCCTCCATTGCTGGTGGGATTGCAAGCTGGAAAAACCACTCTGGAAATCAGTCTGGCAGTTTCTCAGAAAACTGTTCATAGTACTACCTGAGGATCCAGCTATACCACTCCTGGGCATAAACCCAGAAGATCCTTCAACCTGTAATAAGGACATACGCTCTGCTATGTTCATAGCAGCCTTATTTATAATAGCCAGAAGCTGGAAAGAACCTAGGTGCCCCTCAATAGATGAATGGATACATTTACACGTTGGATTACTACTCAGCTATTAAAAACAATGAATCCATGAAATTCTTAAGCAAATGGATGGAGCTAGAAAATATCATCCTGAGTGAGGTAACCCAATCACAAAAGAAAACACTGGGTATGTACCTGTTGATAAGTGGATATTAGCCCAAAAGCTCGGAACACCCAAGATACAATTCACAGACAACATGAAGCTCAAGAAGAAGGAAGACCAAAGTGTGGATACTTTGATTCTTCTTAGAAGGGGGATCAAAATACCCTTGCTCACAGCCAACCTGAGCATAGGGTCCCCAATGGAGGAGCTAGAGAAAGAACCAAAGGAGCTAAAGAGGTTTGTAGCCCCATAGGAGGAACAATAATATGTACCAACCAGACCTCCCAGGGACTAAACCACTGACCAAAGAGGTACCCTGGCCATCTCCTGTAACCAGAAAAGACTTCCAATTAAGGTATAGGGACACAAACTCAGCCACAAAATCTCCGACCTACAATTTGTCCTGCCTACAACATGCACTAGGGTAAAGATGGAGCAGAAATTGAGGGAATGGCCAACCAATGGCTGGTCCAGTTGAGATCCATGCCATGAGAAGGAGCCCACCCCTGACACTGTTAATGATATTCTGCTATACTTGCAGACAGGAGCCTAGCATAACCATCATCAGAGAGGCCTCACCCAGCAGCTGATGAAAACAGATGCAGAGACCCACAGCCAAATATTAGGCAGAGCTTGGGGAATTCTGTGGAAAAGAGAGAGGAAGGATTGTAGGAGCCAAAGAGATCAATGACAACACAAGAAAACACACAGAATTCACTAACCTGGGTCCATAGGTGTTCATAGAGACTGAACCACCAACTAGGAAGCATCCATAGGACTGACCTAAGCCCTCCATACATATTACAGAACTGGTTGATATCCAAGGGAAGCTTCCCCTTTTCTGAAAATAAAGGAAGGAATGAATGTTGAATAAGTTTGGGGAAAGGGCTGTAAGAAGAGGAAGGAGAGGAAATTGCATTTGGGATGTAAGGTTAATTAATTAATTAATCAATACAGGATAGGGGAATGCCAGGCTGCTGAGGCAGGAGTGAGTGAACAGGTGGGGGATCACCCTCATAGAGGCAGGGGGAGGGAAGAGAGGATAGGGGACTCATAGAGGGGAAAGTGGGAAGGGGAATAACATTTGAAATGTAAATAAATAAAATAACCAATAAAATAAATAAATAGAAAAGGAAAATATAATTAATCAATAATTAATTAATTAAAAGCAGAAAAGACACAAACTAACAGAATGGATGCAAAAAACAGGATCCATCTTTCTGGTGCATTCAGGAAATACACTTCAACAACACAAATAGACATTACCTCAGGGCAAAGGATTGGAAAAAGATATTCCAAGCAAATGGATGTACAAAGCAGGTTTAGCCATTTTAATACCCAACAAAATAGACTTCAAACAAAAACTAATCAAAAGATATAAGAAAGGACCCTGTATGTTCATCAAAGGAAAAATCCAACAAGAGGACATTGTAATTCTTAACATGTATGCCCTAAACAGAAGAGAAACCAATTTTGTAAAAGAAGCACTACTAGAACTTAACACGTATTGATGCTCACACACTGATAGTGGAAGACTTCAATACCACACTCTCACCAATGGACGGGTCATCCAGAAAAACTAAAAAGAGAAATACTGGAGTTAACAGAAGCTATAAAAACAAATGGACCTAACAGATATTTACAAAATATTTCACACAAACAGAAAATAATATACTATTTCTCTGTATCTCATGGAACTTTTTCCAAAATTGACCACATACTTGATCACAAAGCAAGCCTCAACAAATACAAGAAAATTGAAATAATTCCCTATATTATATCAGACCACCATGTATTAAAGCTAGACTTCAGCAACAGCAGAAATAACAGAAAGTTTACAAACTCATGGAAACTGAAGACCCTAAATAATGACTACTGGCTCAGAGAAGAAATAAAGAAATTAAAGACTGTAAATTCAATGAAAATGAAGGCACAACTCATCCAAATCAGTATTTATAATCCACTCATTCAAACTTATGGAACACAATGAAAGCTGTGCTAAAAGGAAAGTTCATTGCAATAAGGGTCTATATGAGAAGAATTGGAGAGACCCTATAATAGCAACTTAACAGCACACCTGAAAGCTCTAAAACAAAAAAAGCAAACACACCCAAGAGGAGTAGACAGCAAGAAATAATCAAACTCAGAAGTGAAATCAATCAATTAGAAACAAAATACAAAGAATCAATGATAGCAAGAGCTGGTTCTTTGAGAAAATCAACAAAATATACAAACTCTTATTGAAACTAAGTAAAAAACACAGAGAGAAAGAGTCCAAATTAGCGAAATTAGAAATGAAAAGGTGAACATAACAACAGACACTGAAGAAATCCAGGAGACTCATAAAGACATACTTTAAAAACCTGTACTCTACCAAATGGGACAATGTAAAAGAAGTGGATAGTTTTCTCGATAGGTACAAGATTCAAAAGTTAAATCAGGATCAGATAAACAATTTATGAAAGACCTATAACCCACTCTGAAATAGAAACAGTCATTACGACTTTCCCAGTCCCACCCCCAAAGCCCAGGACCAATAGGTTTTAGCATAGATATTTACCAGACTTTCAAAGAAGAGATAATGCTAATGCTCCTCAAATTATCCCACAAAATATAACTAGAAGAAATATTGCCCAATTCATCTTATGAGGCCAAAGTTACCCTGATACCCAAACCACATAAAGGCTCAACAAAAAGAGAATTACAGACCAATTTTCCCCATGAACACAAATGCAAAAATACTGAATAAAATACTTGCAAAGCTAATCCAAAAACAAACACATCAAAAAGATCATCCACAATGATCAAGAAAGCTTTATCCCAGAGAAACAGGGGTGGTTCAATATACAAAATCAGTATTTGTAACCCACCATCTAAACAAACAAAAAACCCAATAATTTCCTCATAGATGCAAAAAAAAATAACTTTACAAAGTCTAACACCCCATTGTGAGAAAAGTCTTGGAGAGATTAGGGATACAAAGGATATACCGAAACATAGTAAAGGCAATTCACAGCAAGCTTATAACTGAAGTCAAACTAAACAGAGAGAAACTCAAACCAATCCCACAAAAATCAGGAACAAGATAAATGACAAAGGGACTAAGAAAGAAATCATGGAAACAACACCTTTCACAATAGCCTCAAATAATATAAAATATCTTGGGGTAACTCTAATGAAGCAAATGAAAGACTTGTAATGATAAAAACCTCAAGACATTGAAGAAAGAAATTTAATAAGATATCAGAAGATGAGAAAATTCCCCATGATAATGAATCAGTAGTATTAAAATATTAAAAATGGTGCTGGTCTGTCTGTCTATGAGTAGAAGAATGCAAATAGATCCATAGTTATCACCTTATACAAAACTCAAATCCAAGTCTTCTATTGGCCTTCAGATGAAGATGTAGAACTCTCAGCAACTCCTGCACCATGCCCGCCTGGGCACTGCCATGCTTCTGCCTTGATGATAATGGACTGAATCTGTCAACTTCCTATCTTCCCTATGCATGATGCCCCTTATCTTTGTGGCTTGACTGATGTGCTCAGGATTGTCCTTTCCTGAGAAAGAACATTCCTGTTCAGTCACCTCAGCTCTTTTCATTGCTCTGGGCTCCCAGGTCCATGGAAGACAGTTGCCTGCATCCTTGGCCTGAAGCTTCAACCTGCATGCATGCTTCTACTCTCCAGACTGGTTCTATCTGAGTGCAGAGTGAGATAGAGGAGGGGAGATAAGAAGTCTGCCATTTCCTTTTGTACTATATTCCTAACCCCCGGAGGATGGTCAGAGAGGCATGGGAACCATACAGGCTGGATACACAGGCAGGATCCTAAGAGCTGTTTTTCTCTAAAGGTCTACACTTTCATAGGTAGACAAGTTCTCTAGCACATACAAGGCCCTGGGTCCAGTCAGCAGTACCTCATGGAAAAAGGATGATAATGAACAATTCGTTTTGACAGAAGGCTCATTCTGTATCATGCCACTATGGCAGTGGCAATAATTTTAATCTCTCTCTCTCTCTCTCTCTCTCTCTCTCTCTCTCTCTCTCTCTCTCTCTCTCTCTCTCTCAGCAGGAATGTGAATAGAAAACAGGGCTATGGTGTATCTCAGTGGTAGAGCATTTACCCAGCATGCATGAGGCTCTGTGTTCTCATCCCCAGCATCAGGAAAGAAGGAAAGATAAAAGAAATAAGGGAGGGGGAAAGAAAGGGAGGAAAAGACAAAGGATAAAAGACTGAAGGAAAGAGAGAAGGAGGGAAGGAGGGAGGGAGGGAAGGAAGGGAGGAAGGAAAGAAGGAAGGAAGGAAGGAAGGAAGGTAGGAAGGAAATATCAGAATGTATAATTCAGTGCTTTAGATACCGCTTTCAAGAACCGTCTTGCATGCTCTACCACACCTTTTCCCTGATGACGGCTTTGGGCTCCCCCACGCTTGCTCCTGTGAGCAATACCTTGATCATGTTCCCATTGGTAAGTGCAATGAACTCATAAGTTTGCCAAGCTGGACTCAGAATGTTGGTTTTGGGTGTGTTGTGGTGCCCTATCTGGTGAGAACAGACATTTGTTTGTGAGGAGACCCTCAGGAAAAGTCATACAAAATCTGGGCTGGAATGTGGCTGAGTGATAGAGTTCTTTACTGGCACAGGTCCAATTCCCAATACCCAAAATAGAAACACACACACACACACACACATCACACAAACACATACACAAATGCATGCACACACATGTACACATGGTTCTCCAAGTTAAATACACCTCCAGACTTGATCGCCTGCTTCTGATATTTATTGGCTATACAAAGTTGAAGTGAGGGGCTGGAGAGATGGCCCAGTGGTTAAGAGCACTGACTGCTCTTCCAGATGTCCTGAGTTCAATTCTCACCAATCACATGGTGACTCATAACCATTGGTAATGGGATCCGATGCCTTCTTCTGGTGTGTCTGAAGACAGCAACAACAACAGTGTACTTACATATATAAGTAAAGAAATCTTTAAAAATTATATATAAGGTTGAAGTGACTTAACAGGTCATCTTCAGATTCCTTGATTAGGAAATAGAAAGAAAAATATGTGATAGGGTGTGTTTGAAACAAGATAAAAAAAGTAATTGTAAAGAGCCTGAAAAGGCAGGGAGCACACAGCACCCCAAAAAGAACACTAAGAAAAGTACTCAAAAACATAGAGAAGGTAATCCTGGTTCAGACAAGATAATCTGTTTAGAGTGTCCAAGGCCAAAAAAAATACAAATTAGTTGCCTTTTTAAAGATGGACTCTCACCATGTAGCCCAAGCTAGCCCTGTCAAATAAACTGTGGCTGTGACACTGGGACTGGACGCAATTGTAGACAACAGGGAAGATAAGATGGCTTTATAGAGAGTTAAACCTCCTTCTTAAAGGTACTGTAGTGTATGCTGATAAACCCAGCACTAAGGAGGCAGACGCAAGTGGGTCATAAATTCTAAGCCTGCTTCAGCTGTGTAACTTGTATGAGGCTAGCCTGGGTTACATCTCTCATAGTGGTGGCATTGACGGGCTGGTGTGGGTGTTTATAATAGATGAAAAGTGGGAATAAAATAGATGCCTAAAGTTACAGGAGTAGCAAAGAATCCCAGCTGCCAGTAGACAAAGGAAAGACAAGAAATAAAATTCATTCAGTCAATTATCATTTGAGGCGTAGTGTCAAGTCTTTGACAGTGTGAGTTCCGCTCTCACAGGCTACTACGGAGTAAACATGTAAAACAGCTGGGTACATTTCACTGCAATACATGCATTAACAGAGAAACTTAGGGAAACTCTATCTCTGGGCAGCAAGACTAAGCAAGGGCCAGAAGAGGACAGCCCACTGGTGAAGGCTGAGGGACAGGGAAGCCGCTGAAGAATATGAGAGAAAAATGGCTAGAGAGATGTGACCAGATCATAAAGGGACATGCGTGTGAATGGGAGGAGTCTGAGTTCTATGCAGAACTGAAATACTGAGGGGTTTTGCAGTCTCCTCAGAATGATAGAGGCCTGCCCTGCAGAGAAGGATAGAGACTTGCTGTTTTTAAGTGCTACCAACAAAACCAAAGCAAAAACAAAACAACTGATATCTCTCTAGCTCAGTAGCAAGGTGGGGTTCAAAGACCTTGTTTTGAACTTGCTCAGCTTGACACCTTTAGACTAACTACATGAGAATATCATGTGACTGAATAAACATCTAGGGACGTGGAAGAGCTGTGTCAGACAGAGGGACAAATCTGCACATAAATGATTGCGATGGGGACTAGAAAGGACCCTCATTTGTTTGCCATCCCACAGTGTCACCAATGTTTCCTGAACACTGTCCCACTAGGTTCCCACACACTCATAACTATGTGAACAAGCAAGACAAGATACCAGAAAAGTTAGGAAGGACTCTGTTTTCTTTGCTACAGGTAACAAAGTTGGTTAGTGGTAGGCCTTACCGCAAGGATACAGGGGATTCTCGTGGCGCCCAGAGAGGGCAATACAAGAGAATAGCCTGTGTTCTTTCTTCCACAGCATGCTGTCTGCCAAAGCTGTGTGGTGAGTGGGTGACACAGCCACGAGAAACTAAGTTCAGATTCTCTACAAGGGACTTACATGTTCTTAACCGCTCAGCTGTCTTTCCAGCTCTAAAGATGCTTTTTTATATAATTTCTTCTCCACTGGTCTGGTCTGGGGCCTGGCATTCTGCATTTCTAACAAGTTTCCAGGTAACAGGATCACATATTAGGGAGGTCAGCCATGGTAATCCAAGCTCAAAGGCTGTCAAAGCAATGGTGTCAATTCATGAGAATAAATGTTTGTTGCTTTAGTTTTCTGTTTGTCAAAATATTAAATTAAATAGACAGACAGACAGACAGACAAACAGATGTGGAGAAATAGGGGGTAACCCAAGTTCCACCAGAGCTTGGGGACACTGGGCGGGTGGAAATGAAGACTGCTGCGTGACCCCACAAAACCGCTGCTGGACTGGCATTGAGCCATTGGAAGCAACTGGACCCTGCTGGGGGGATGTGGAAAGTGCAGTCCGGGGTCCCTGGGCCTCATGGAGGCCAGAAACAACAGGTTCTAGCTCTTGGGCCTCACAGAACACCGCTTGATACTGTGGAAGAGCTGAGAATGGGTGGGGGCCATGGGGCAGCAGTGGTCACAGGCTGAAGTGAAAAGGGCGGAGAGAGGTAGGGCGTTGGCTGGTTCTCTCAGGGATAAGTCCTTGGTCTGGTCTGGTGGCTGCTGGTGGCTTGGCTCTGGGAAGTTTCTTGCGGGAGGTCAGAGGGAAACCTGCTACATTGCTCCAGCACAGTGGGTCCAGATGAGAAGAAAGGCAGTCCATGGTTTTAGAGTTTTTATTGTAGAAAAGGAGAGAGAGAGAGAGAGAGAGAGAGAGAGAGAGAGAGAGAGAGAGAAGGTAGAGGATTAGAGGCCGGCCATGGGCATGTAGAGGGAGGAGGAGCAAGGGGACAAGAGATAAGAGAAACAAGGGAGCAAGAATAAAAGGGAGGGGTCAAGCAGCCCCTTTTATAGTGCTGGGTCCTGGCTGTTGCCAGGTAACTGTGGAGGGGGAGTCCAGCCATAATACCAGGGCCTTGGGGCGTTGCCCTACATGACTGATTATGGTGTTGAGGGCCTCATGTCAGGAGCCTAAGTGTCTGGGAGCATGGCTTTCGGTTGTTTCCCTTGTAGAATATTCTACTGAGTATCTGGAGTAAGCCTCTCCCAACCAGACCACAGACTGTCTTTCACGGTCCCATAGATAGATAGATAGATAGATAGATAGATAGATAGATAGATAGATAGATAGATAGATAGATAGATAGATAGATAGATAGATAGATAGATAGATAGACAGGCAGGCAGGCCAGGGATGAGGTCAAATGGTAGAGAATTTACCTAGTATAAAGAATGCCCTGAATTTAATCCATATATATATATATATATATATATATATATATATATATATATATATATATATATGGATTAAAGTCTAGGAACACACTTTCCTCTGGGATATACGGCTCTGCAATCAGTTAAGTCTTTGCCTCTGTCCTAACGTGCCCCAGACACTTTCAGAAACAAGACTATGTTTTAAAAAAATGATTCATTTTAATTTTTAAATAATGTGTATGTTTTGTCTGTGCATGGGCGAGTGCAGGTGCTCACAGAGTCCAGAAGAGGGTGCCTCTGGAACTGAAGTTGCAGGCAATGGTTGTGGATATCCTGACAGGAATACTGGGAATGACCTTGGGTCTCTGCAAGAGCAGAACATGCAGTTAACCACTGAGCTGTTTATCCAGTTCCAGGATTGGTTATCTCCACACTTTATTTTTCTAATCAAAGTCATACATGTATGTTGCAGGAAGTGCACATGAGGCAATAAACATAAAACAGCAAATGAAAGCCTGCCATTTCCTCCTGGGGAGAGGTTGTTTTGAGCTGTGCAGTGGTCTTTGCAAGTGTGACTTTGGTTTCCCTGGTCTCCCATGACAAATAGCCACATACCATGTGTCTTAAAACAGGAAGAGTATGTGCTCTCAGTGACCAGAAGACTTGACCTGAGGAGTCAACAGGGCTAGTCCCCCCTGGAAGCCCCAAAGGACGGTTCTGATGTCTCCCCAGCTTTTGGTGGTGTTGGCAGGACTTGGTATCTCTTGACTGTTGTCAGCAATTCAGTCTGCCTCTGTCCTTACTTGTATTAGGTTTTTCCTATTCTTATAAACTCATTGGCTCTAGGGTCCATTCTAATTCCTAAGACTCTCTCTCATAGACCCCACACTTTATACCTCTGGACAAGTACTATACCTCTGAGCTCCACATCCAGCATCATCGTGGCTAATCACATTGACAGAGAGCCTGTTTCTAAATAAGATTATATTTGGGAGTTCTGATTAAACATGAATTTGGGGTGATATTCACTGAACTACCTACTACACACAGTATGGTTTATATTTGTATAATTGTTATAGAGAAGGCATGAGAGCCTGATTGTCAACTTGACAGAACTAAAATCATTGGGGATAGCCTCTGGGCATGTTTGGGAGGGATTTTCTAGATAAGATTAAAAGGTGTTCCTGCTTTCCCTTGGCCATGGTCTCTTCACAGCAATAGAACACCAACTAAGACAGAATCACTTAGTGGTCAAAAGCACCCACTACTCTTGCAGAGGACCTGAGTTCAATTCCAACACCCAGGCAAATCAAACCACCCATATCTCCTGCTCCAGGGGTTCTTATGCTGTCATGGGCATACACTTATACAAATACACACATATACAGACACAGATTCACACAGATACATGCACACACAGAGATATATTCATATATACAATCACATGCATACTGTCTTAGTCAGGGTTTCTATTCCTGCACAAACATTATAACCAAGAAGCAAGTTGGGGAGGAAAGGGTTTACTCAGCTTACAGTTCCAAATTGCTGTTTATCACCAAAGGAGGTCAAGACTGGAACTCAAGCATGTCAGGATACAGGAGCTGATGTAGAGGACATGGAGGGATGTTTCTCACTGGCTTGATTCCCTTGGCTTGCTCAGCCTGCTCTCTTATAGAACCCCAGAATACCAGCTCAGAGATGGTACCACCTACAAGGGGCCCTCCCCTCTTGATCACTAATTGAGAAAATGCCCCACAGCTGGTTCTCATGAAGGCACTTCCCCAACTGAAGCTCCTTTCTCTGTGATAACTCCAGCCTGTGTCAAGTTGACACACAAAACCAGCCAGTACACATACATATACAGATATGTGCACAAACACACTCACACTGAGATATAGATAGATAGATAGATAGATAGATAGATAGATAGATAGATAGATAGATAGATAGATAGATAGATAGATAGACACACAGATGCATCCACACATGCACACACATATATGTGTGTATACACAGGCATACTCACACAAATCCATGCACGCAGAGACACAGATACACTCATACATTCATACAGATACACACACACACACACACACACAATCTTTTTTTAAATACCCAGACAAAAGCTACTTAAGAAGTTTCCTTCTTTTACACAACTTGTGGGGGGGGGGACTATATTGCCCACATGCACGTATGTGCTGGGTGCCCTCCAAGGCTAGAGGAGGGCTTTAGATCCCCTACAATTGATGTGACAGAGAGTTGTCAGCTACAAGCCATGGTACTTTCCACCATGATGATAATGGACTAAACCTCTGACACAGTAAGCAGTTTTGGGTGCTGAGAATCAACCCAGGTTTGGTGTTCTTGACTGATGAGGCATTTCTCCAGGTCCTAAGCATAAAACTTTAGAGACATTTTACTTTATATGTACATTATAAAGGAGCTGAAAGTTTAATTTTCTGCACTATTGAATAAGTAGCATGTCTGCACTTTGACTGGGCCCTAGTACAAGAGGTAGATGCCACACAAAAGCTCTAGTGGTCCTGGATTATGGAAAGTTTTAAATTTTTCTGTTAGGGATTCTCAGCCTGAACTGTAATTCTTGCTTTCATGATAGAGATAGTGCCCTCCCCCTTAAAAGATTGAAATGAAGTAAAAGACTTTGCTGACCACCCTACTCTCCTCCCTTTGCCTATTCTTTGACCACAGTGGAGCCCCTATATACTTGAGACATTGTGTCCATGTGTATCATAATTGTTTATACATCTCTTTCTCCTCCTAGATTGAATGCTGTCCTGTTTGTTTTTGTGGCATGGATTCCCAAGGGATATTTGTGGAACTGGACTATTAGATTATGACAGAATTTTTTTTATATTTTTTAATGATTTATTTATTTTATGTACATGAGTACACCATTGCTCTCTTCAGACACACTAGAATAGGGCATTAGACTCCATTGCAGATGGTTGAAAGCCACCATGTGGTTGCTGGGACTTGAACTCAGGTCCTCTAGAAGAGCAGTCAGTGCTTTAAACCATTGAGCCATCTCTCCAGCATGACAGAAATGTTTATAATCCTCTGTGAATATAGGCACAGAAGACAGATTCTAATTGGGACTCTAAATAAAGTGCCTAGAATTCAATCCACTGACATTGTGATTCCATGTTAATAGTCAGAAATGGTGTTTTCCTTCATTTCCCTCAGATGTGTTTCTAAGATCATGAGCTCTTAGCAGCATCAGCCAACAGACAAGGCCTTAGCAATAGTAAGGGTTAGAATTGAATCATAATAATGAAATAAAAACATTAAATATTGAGCTTGGGAAAAAACTCAAGTCCAACTGTATCAAAGACTTTAATATAAAAACAGACATGCTGAACCTAGTAGAAGAGAGTGGGGAATAGCTGTGAATGCATGGGCACAGAAAAAGACTTTCTAAACAGAACACCAATCATGCAGGCACTACGATCAAAAATTAGTAAATCAGATCTCATGAAACTTAAAAGCTTCTGTAAGGCAAATGACACCATCATTTGTACAAAACAACAGTGTACAGAATGGAAAAAGATTATTACCAACTCCACATCAGATAGAGGCACAATATTAAAAATATATAAAGAAACTAGATATAAAAATCCCAAATAATCCAACTAAAAATGGGGGTATAGATCTAAACAGAGATTTCACAGTTGGGGAATCTTAAATGCCTGAGAAACACCTAAAGAAATGTTCAACATCCCTGGTTTGGGACCGTCCTCTGCCACGGCGCTCCATCTTCAAGCTGCTCAGAGGAGTCAGCCAGCACAGGTGAGACCTGCATTGCAGAGCAAAGGAGCCATCCTCTGCCACTGGGTACCATATCCAAGGGACACACAGAGGTAGATAACCACTCAGGAATGCAGAGAGGCCCTGTAGTACAGTAGGACCACCCCTGCTGCTCAGAGGAAACAACCTGAAACCCTGAGGACACAAGAGCCTAGGAAGAGCCTGGGAGGGAAGTCTTCTGATTACTGCCTGCACCCAGAGTTGATCAGGGCCACAGAGGTACATACCCAAATACAACTATAAGAGAGCCGGTCTTGCAGAAGTACTTACATATCAGTGTACACAGAGAGAACGGGTCTCCCAGGAGCACAGAGAAACCACAGTCAGAGACAGCAACACCAGCTAACACCAGAGATAACCAGATGGCAAAAGGCAAACGCAAGAACACCACCAACAGAAACCAAGGCAACATGGCTCCAAAGGAACCAAGTTCTCCAACAACAGCAAGTCCTGGATACTCCAACACACCAGAAAAGCAAGAACTGGATTTAAAATCACAGCTCATAATCCTAATGGAGGGCTTCAAGAAGGGCATAAATAATTCCCTTAAAGAAATATAGGAGAGCACAAGTAAACAGGCAGAAGCCCTTGAAGAACTGAGGGAAAACACAACAAAACAGGTGAAGGAATTGAACAAAGCCATCCAAGATCTAAAGATGGAGGTAGAAACAATAAAGAAATCACAAAGGGAAACAACTCGGGACATAGAAAACCTAGGAGAGAAGTCAGGAGTCATGGATCCAAGCATCAACAACAGAATACAAGAGATAGAAGAGAGAATCTCAGATGCAGAAGATACCATAGAAAGCATTGATACAACAGTCAAAGAAAATGAAAAATGCAAAAAGCTCCTGACCCAAGACATCCAGGAAACCCAGGACAAAATGAGAAGACCAAACCTAAGGATTATAGGTATAGAAGAGAGTGAAGATTTCCAACTTAAAGGGCCAGTAAATGTCTTCAACAAAATTATAGAAAAAAAACATAAATTAAAGAAGCCTACAAAACTCCAAATACATTTGACCAGAAAAGAAATTCCTCCCATCACATAATAATTAAAACACCAAGTGTACTAAACAAAGAAAGAATATTAAAAGCAGTAAGGGAAAAAGATCAAGTAACATATAAAGGTAGACCTATTAGAATTACACCTGACTTCTCACCAGAGACTATGAAAGCCAGAAGAGCCCGGGTAGATGTCAAACAGACACTAAGAGAATACAAATGCCAACCCAGACTGCTATATCCAGCAAATCTCTCGATTACCATAAATAGAGAAACCAAGGTATTTCATGACAAAAACAAATTTACACAGTATCTTTCCACAAATCCAGCCCTACAAAGGATAATGAATGGAAAACACCAACAAAGGGAGAGAAACTATACAATAGAAAAAGCAAGAAATTAATCTTATTCCAACAAACCCAAAAAAGATAACCACACAAACATAAAAATTATATCAAAAATAGCAGGAAGTAACAATCACTTTTCCTTAATATCTCTTAATATCAATGGACTCAGTTCCCCAATAAAAAGACATAGACTAACAGACTAGATACATAAACAAGACCCAACATTTAGCTACATACAGGAAACGCAACTCAGTGTCAAAGACAAACACTACCTCAGAGTAAAGGGCTGGAAAACAGTTTTCCAAGCAAATGGTCCCAGGAAACAAGCTGAAGTAGCCATTCTAATATCCAACTTTCAACCATAAAATAGACTTTCAATCAAAAGTCATCAAAAAAGACAAGGAAGGACACTATATACTCATCAAAGGAAAAAATCTACCAAGTAGAACTCTCAATTCTGAACATCTATGCTCCAAATACAAGGGCACCATCATTTGTAAAAGAAACCTTACTAAAGCATAAAGCACACATCGCAACCCACACAATAATTGTGGGTGACTTCAACACCCTACTCTCCGTAATAGACAGATCAGGGAAACACAAACTAAATAGAGACACAGTAAATCTAACAGAAGTTTTGGACAAAATGGATTTAATAGATATCTATAGAACCTAAATCAAAAATCCTAATCAAAAGAATATACCTTCTTCTCAGCACCTCATGGTACCTTCTCCAAAACTGACCATATAATTGGTCACAAAACAGACCTCAACAGATATAAGAAGATCAAACTAATCCCATGCTTCCTATCAGATCACAATGGAGTAAGGGTAGTCTTCAAAAGCAAAAAAAAAAAAAACAGAAAACCCACAAATTCACGGAAGCTGAACAATGATCTACTCTATGATACCTTGGTCAAGGAAGAAATAAGGAAAGAAATCAAAACGTTTTTAGAATTTAATGAAAATGAAGGCACAACATACCGAAACTTATGGGACATAATGAAAGCACTGCTAAGAGAAGAAGTCATAGCTCTGGGTACCTCCGAAAAGAAGCTGGAGTGAGCACATACAAGCAGCTTAACAGCACATCTGAAAGCTTTAGAACAGAAAGAAGCTAATACACCCAAGAGGAGTAGAAGGCAGGAAATCATCAAACTCAGGGCTGAAATCAATCAAGTAGGAACAAATAAAACCATACAAAGAATCAACAAAACTAGGAGTTGGTTCTTTGAGAAAATCAACAAGATAGATAAGCCCTTAGCCAGACTAGCCAGAGGGCACAGAGACAGTATCCAAATTAACAAAATCAGAAATGAAAAGGGAGAGATAACAACAGAAACTGAGGAAATTCAAAAAAATCATCAGATCCTACAACAAAAGCCTGTATTCAACACAACTAGAAAATCTGGAGGAAATGGACAATTTCCTTGACAGATACCAAGTACCAAAATTAAATCAGGATCAAATAGACCATCTAAACCGTCCTATAACCCCTGAAGAAATAGAAGTGGTCAATGGAAGTCTTCCAACCAAAAAAAGCACAGGTCCAGATGGTTTTAGTGCAGAATTTTATCAGACCTTCAAAGAAGACCTAACACCAATACTCTTCAAACTATTCCACAAAATAGAAACAGAAGGAACACTGCCCAACTCTTTCTATGAATCCACAATTACGCTAATACCAAAAGCACACAAAGATCTGACAAAGAAAGAGAATCTCAGGTCAAACACTCTTATGAATATCGATGCAAAAATACTCAATAAAATTCTTGCCAACTGAATCCAAGAACACATCAAAACGATCATTCACCATGATCAAGTAAGCTTCATCCCAGGGATGCAGGGATGGTTCAATATAAGGAAATCCATCAATGTAATCCAATACATAAACAATCTCAAAGAAAAAAACCACATGGTCATCTCATTAGATGTTGAGAAAGCATTTGACAAAATTCAGCATCCTTTCATGCTAAAAGTCTTGGAAAGATCAGAAATTCCAGGCCCATATCTAAACACAGTAAAAGCAATTTAGAGCAAACCGGTAGCAAACATCAAATTAAATGGAGAGAAACTTGAAGCAATCCCGATAAAATCAGGAACTAAACAAGGCTGCTCTCTCTCTCTCCATATTTATTCAATATAGTACTTGACGTT
This sequence comes from Tokudaia tokunoshimensis, assembly GCA_036184795.1. NCBI lineage: Eukaryota > Metazoa > Chordata > Mammalia > Rodentia > Muridae > Tokudaia > Tokudaia tokunoshimensis. The sequence goes on along the minus strand of BTHU01000023.1, from coordinate 1,844,551 downwards.
CTAGCTAGAGCAATTAGACAACAAAAGGAGGTCAAAGGGATACAAATTGGAAAGGAAGAAGTCAAATTATCACTATTTGATGATGATATGATAGTATACTTAAGCGAACAAAGAACTCCACCAGAGAACTCCTACAGCTGAAAAACAACTTCAGCAAAGTGGCCGGATATAAAATCAACTCAAGCAAATCAGTATACTCAAAGGATAAACAGGCTGAGAAAGAAATTAGGGAAATGATACCCTTCACAATAGCCACAAACAATATAAAGGATCTTGGTGTGACTCTAACCAAACAAGTGAAAGATCTGTATGACAAGAACTTCAAGCCTCTGAAGAAAGAAATCAAAGAATACCTCAGAAGATGGAAAGATCTTCGATGCTCATGGATTGGCAGGATTAATATTGTAAAAATGGCTATCCTGCCAAAAGCAATCTACAGATTCAATGCAATTCCCATCAAAATTCCAACTCCAGTCTTCATAGAGTTAGAAAGAGTAATTATCAAATTCATCTGGAATAACAAAAAATCCAGGATAGCTAAAACTATTCTCAACAGTAAAAGAACTTCTGGGGGAATCAGTATCCCAGAACTCAAGCAGTACTACAGAGTGATAGTGTTAAAAACTGCATGGTATTGATACAGTGACAGGTAGATAGATCAATGGAACAGAATTGAAGACCCAGAAATGAATCCACACTCCTATGGTAACTTGATCTTTGACAAAGGAGCTACAATCATCCAGTGGAAAAAAAGATAGTCTTTTCAACAAATGGTGCTGGTTCAACTGTAGGTCACCATGCAGAAGAATGCAAATCGATCCACTCTTATCTCCTTGTACTAAGCTCAAGTCCAAGTGGATCAAGGACCTCCACATAAAACCAGAAACACTGAAACTAATGGAAAAGATACTGGGGAAGAGCCTTGAGCACATGGGCACAGGGGAGTATTTCCTGAACAGAACACCAATAGCTTATGCTCTAAGATCAAGAATTGACAAATGGGACCTCATTAAATTACAAAGTTTCTGTAAGGCAAAGGATACTGTCAAAAGGACAAAGCGGCAACCAACTAATTGGGAAAAGATCTTTACCAACCCTACATCCAACAGAGGGTTAATATCCAAGATAGACAAAGAACTCAAGGAGGTAGATTCCAGAGAGCCAAATAATCCTATTAAAAAATGGGGTACAGAGCTAAACAAAGAATTTTCACCTGAGTAATATTGATTGGCTGAGAAGCACATAAAGAAATATTCAACATCCTTAGTCATCAGTGAAATGCAAATCAAAACAACCCTGAGATTTCACCTCACAGGAGTCAGAATGGCTAAGATCAAAACTCAGGAGATAGCAGGTGCTGGAAAGGACGTGGAGAAAGAGGAACACTCCTCCACTGCTGGTGGGATTGCAAGCTGGTACAACCACTCTGGAAAGCAGTCTGGTGGTTCCTCAGAAAACTGGGCATGACACTTCCGGAGGATCCAGCTATACCACTCCTGGGTATATACCCAGAGGCTTTACCTGCATGCAATAAGGACACATGCTCCACTATGTTCATAGCACCCTTATTTATAATAGCCAGAAGCTGGAAAGAACCCAGATGTCCCTCAACGGAGGAATGGATTCAGAAGATGTGGTATATTTACACAATGGAATACTACTCTGCAATTAAAAACAATGAATTCACGAAATTCCTAGGCAAATGGTCAGAACTTGAAAATATCATCCTTAGTGAGGTAAACCAATCACAAAAGAACACACATGGTATGCAATCACTGATGAGGGGATATTAACCCAGAATCTTGGAATACCCTAGACACAATTCGCATATCAATAGATTTCCAAGAAAATGGAAGGAGAGACCCCCCTGGTCCTGGAAAGCCTGGATGTAGGGGAATGCCAGGACAGAGAAGCGCGAGGGAATGGGGAAAAAGAATGGGGAAATGAATGGGGAAAAGAGGGAGGGAAGGGGGCTTATGGGACTTTCGGGGAGGGAGGAAACGGGAAAGGGGAAATGATTTTGAATGTAAATAAAATAAACTTAGAAAATTACAAAAAAAGAAAAGATAGAAAAAAAAAACAAAACTACTTTGATACCCCTTCCTACATATTACATCCAACTTGACTTTTATGAGTATAAGCTAGTATCATTTAACGCATTGGCTAAAAATGGCTAAAATCAGTAACACAAGTGACAATTTTATCGGAGATATTTTCCATGTATATCTTCAATTTTATCACAAAATGTTTATAATTCCACTTTCAATCAACTTAGAAATATTTTTATGTCTACCATTTTATCCATATAATTTTTCATGATAATCTTCAATTTTAATGTTTATTATATATTTTCTCAATTTTCTCAGAAATATTTTACATGTAAATCTTCAATTTTAACAGACAATATCTATCATTTTACTTTCAATCATCTTAGGAATATTTTTATGCCTACCATTTTATCTGTATAATTTTCCATGAAATAGTCTGTTTTAATGTGTTTTTCTATATATTTCTTGAATTTTATCAGAAATATTTTCCTTGTAAATCTTCAGTTTTGTCAGAAAATGTTTATAATTCCACTTTCAATCAACTTAGAAATATTTTTATGCCTACCATTTTATCTGTATAACTTTTCCATGTAATAGCCAATCTTAACATGTTTTTCTATGTATTTCTTGAATTTTATAAGAAATATTTTCCTTGTAGATCTTCAGTTTTATCAGAAAATGTCTATAATTTGACTATCAATCAACTTAGAAATATTTTTATGCCTATCATTTTATCTGTAATTTTCCATGATAATCTTCAATTGTAATGTTATTTTATATTTTTCTACAATTTTATTAGAAATATTTCCCATGTAAATCTTCAGTTCTATCATAAAATATTTCTACTTCCTTTTTCAGTTAATTTATCAATGTTTTTATGTCTACCATTTTACTCTTTAATTTTGCATGAAAACTGTCAATCTTAATGTGTTTTTCTATTTGCTTCTTCAATGCTGTCAGAAACATTTTCCATGTAAATCTTTAATTTGTCATTAAATGTTTTTACTTCCTTTTTCAATAAAAAAATATAATAAAATTTTTAAAAAATGACATCATGAAATATGCAAACAAATGGAATTATAAAACATCATCCTGTACAAAGTGACCCAGATTTAGAAAATTTTGAATATAATCACTTATAAGTGGATATCAGCTGTCAAGTTAATGATAATCAAGCTACAATCCACTGACCCAGAGAGGTTTGGTAAGGAAGAGGGATTAGTGGGGAAGCATGGATCTCCCTGTGAAGAGGAAATAGTATAGATTCTGCAGAAAGAATGGGCACAGGTCGGGAAGGGAGTGGGAGAATTTAGTGTGTGGGGGTAGAGGATGAGGTGTGATAATGTGGGGAGAGATATCTGGAGTGTTAGGGGGTGGTATCAAATCCTAGTGCAGTGGAAACTCCCTGGAATATATGGGAGTGACTTCTAGTAATGAAGGATATGGAGTCTGAACAGGTCCTCATTTGTAGCCAGGCAAATGAGAGTAGGTTGCATTCAGTGAGTTTTTGGCTGAGGTGGTCCTGAGTGTAGCCACCTGGGAGAACCAGGTTCACCTGGAAGGAAAGCTGGGAATGAAATAGAAAGAACGGGCAGGCAAGAGAAATAATGAGCCAAGACAAATTTAAAGGTCGGGAGAGGAGGGGAACACTTTCCCCAAAATGCCAGGTCAGGAAAACCGGTTCAGCTGCTCAGTGGGTAGTTGGCTCAGTGCAGAAAGCTGTAGATCTGGAAGAACAATAAACTTCACCTAGGTCTGAAGTCTCCACCCTAGGTGGGCGACTGTGGTAAACACTGAGGTCTGATTTTCCCACTCAAGGGCTGGGGGAAGGGCACATCTGAGGATAGCCCTAAACAACCCAAGCTGATGCTAGGACAGAGGGTTACTCTCTGAAAACTGTCAGTGGGAGTCCCATTGCCAAGAACAACACCCATACAGTTCATTCGAATAGTGAGAAGTTGAGTTGGCATCTGCATGCAACCTTCAACCCTACATTCTAGGTTCTTTGGCACAGGAAAGTATTCCTCCAGCTACCAAACAAGAAACCTGGACACCAATCCAGCTGCAAAACACTAGACCTCCATCCAATCTGTCTTGCCTGAAAGATGTGTTGGGATAATGGTGGCATGGATGTTGTGAGATCAACCAATGTCTGGTTTAAGTTGAAGCCCATAAGATGAGAGGGAGCCCATGCTCAAAACTACCTTGATGGCCAGGGAATAACCCAGGAACCTAGGGTATAACCTAATGTAACTGGCCAAATGAAAAAAAAATCAATGGAATGTTACCTAATGATATTCTGCTCCACTCATATTGTTGCCTGGTCCAGTTGTCATTGGAGAGACTTCCTCCTTCAGCAGATGGGAGCAGGTACAGAGACCCACAGCCAGACACTATGCAGAGAGAAAGTCTAAATTGGAGGCATCCATTTGGTCCCTCCAAAGGAACCCTGCAGAACAAGAGGATGAAAAATTGTGAGTCAGAGGGGATAGAGGACACCAGGAGAACATGGCCCACTTAATCAACTAAGCAGGACTCATATGGGTTCACAGAAACTGAAGTGGCAAGTGCAGGGATGACAAGTGTCTGCACCAAGTTGACTGCTTATATATTACGGTTGTTAGCTTGGTGTTTCTGTGGGACTTCTAATAGTGGGAGCTGGTGTGTTTCTGACTGTTTTGCCTGCTCTTGGGACTCTTCTTGTCCTATTGAGTTGCTTTGTCCAGCCTTGAAATAGGGGTTTGTTCCTTGTCTTATTTTGTCATGTTTGGTTGTTGTTTCTTGGAGGGACATGGAAGGAAATGGAGGAGGAGTAGATCTGGGGGACAGCAGAAGTACAGATTCAGGGGGCATCTGGGAGGAATGAAGGGCGGGAAAACTGTGGTTGTATAAGATATTGTATGAAAAAGGAATCTATTTTCAAATAAGAAAAAAGAAAAATGCTGTGAAGAAATCCTGGGTCAAAAGTTGAGAAACAATCACAGAACATAAATTAACAACTCTCTTTCAAATGTTATAGAGAAAAATCATTACTCTTAAGATTCTGAGCTAGGTGAACAGTATATGTTAAAGTGTATTGTTTGTATGTCAACTCTTCTAAGAAATAGCGATTTATAAAATTGTGATTATAAGAACAACAATACAAAGAAATTCAACATTCTTAATGGAATCTTTTTAAAAAGCGAATAACATACTAACTTAACTGTATTGTTTGCCTGAAAAGAAATATGTTAAAATGAAATCAGCAATGTCTCTTGAAGTTATATAAAAAGCCAGCCTTTATCTGGTTTCAGCATATTCTAAGTCTATGCCAACAGAAAGACATACTTCTTGACTGCTATTTTGAATAGGAGCTTCTGACAATAAAACTAGATTAACTTAAAAGAAACTCCTCAAGAACATTTGAAAACATAAACTATCCAGCTTAAATATGATTTCCAAACTTACAACACTATAGTAACACACAAAAGAGACTGCTAAAGAACTCTAAAGAAAAGTCACTTGATAAGTTTGCTAAATTATCACCTCAAAGGTTAACACTATTGAGTAGCCAAATGGCAGTGGAAATGAGGCAATCTGCTCACAAAACAAAACCTACTTTCTGACATTCTAGTCTTGGTTTTGTGGTCTATTTGTTGAGGCAAGTTACTAGGCTTCATTCTATCCACACTATTTCCAAAGCCAATCTCTGTGCTCACATTCTATATGAAGGAGGTAATACATTTGGGACTAAATTAAGCAGTCATTACAGAAGCTTAAAAGTTTTGAAATGCTGGAGGAGGAAAAAAATCACTTTCCCAAGGTAATTTGTGATTCAAAAGGAAGTTATTGTAATTGGCACAGATTCTGATGTTGACATGCCAATGGCCTTATACTGTGTGTGGGTCATTGTTTTCCCTTCTGCATCCTCTTGCACCCCCACTCCCATCCACACACAGAATTTGAATCCATCATTCAATTTCAAAAATAATTCTCAAAACCAGTAAATGGGCTGTAAATCTGAGAAACCCCTATAAGATTCGAACGCATTAAATGACACCTGCTCATACTCAGCAAAGTCAAAGTCTACTTGCATGTCTTCTCTTCCTTTTAAGTCATTCTCCTGTGGCAATAGAAAGGGAAAAATTCCATTTCTTTATGTGACAGCCCCAACTGTTGTAGAATCAGGCAAAGGATATTTCTATCTTTCCTTCAGCCTGCAACTTGACTTCAGACATTGGTCTGTATATAACCCAGAAGCCTTGTCGGGGACAGTTTAATCATATACATTTATATGTATTGAATCACATAGTTACAACTTTCTGCTGTCACAGCTAGTTAACTTGAAAGAATTGTCATGAGAATGCTCCTCAGTTGTTGAATACTGAGCTGGCTAGCCTAGATATTCTGTACATGCCTCAGCTCAGTGTCTAGGAAAATACTTCTTTTTTGTATTCCAAGATCTGCACTTCTGTAATGAGTTCTAAACACAGGAGACTTACTGCCTCACTTTCCCAATATTTAGATTTGAACTAAGATCTTTGAAACCCAGAATTTCCCTTATTATACTACTAGCTTAATACCAAGTATTTTAACTCAGGTATCACAGAGATAAACTTTCTACACAGAATGGGGGTGAGGAAGATTCTTCCTGAATGCCACTGAACCCAGGGTCATACAAGGAGCTCCAGTGCTTTGAAAATTCAACCATTCTAGAACTTCTGATGTTGCTTCTAGAGGGTGCAGTACAAGAGAAGATCCTGAGGTGTATAATTCCCCAACTTTGCCTGATCTGGAAATGCCTGGCCAACTTGAAGCCTTATGCTTAGGAAAGTAGTGCATCACTCAGCTCTGCATCACAATGACATGGGCTCTACATAGCTCCCATGCCAGTCTGTAACAGAAAAGAATATATTTCACAGAAATAGTGAAGGATCCCATTTTAAAGGGTTCCTGTAAGCCAACAAGAACTGCACATACACACACACACACACACACACACACACACACACACACACACACACACACAATATTAGAAAGAAAGAACAAAATGTATGGAGAAATCTTTTAAAGGCACTTCTGAGAAACTCAATTTAAGGCTCTGAAAAATAAATCATCATCATTCATTGTAATCAGAGATTTTTCTGAAGATGTCTGACAATGGAGGGATTGCAATTCACTTTAGGGACATAATGTAAAAACCAGCATTAGTGGTACAAATGGTCACCTAAAGTCACTGTCATTAAATGATAACCTTTACTGAGAGAGAATTAAATGACCATGACAAATAATCAGTGGCAATGTTTTTCAATGAATGGGACCAATAGGGTGTTTTTCACTACCACTGCCACATTCAAGACTACCCTGGGCTCCATCAAAGGCAGAAGGCATTGATCATCTCATTTGTGACATACACAAAATGTCACTGACCTCGAATCAACAAGGTTTCATAGAATTCAGAGACACAAACCTAGGTGTGGAAGAAAGTTCTTTTTTCCAGATGAGTGTCCAACTGCAGACCACCCAGGGTGGAAGGTAATGGACTATGGATTTCTCTGTTCATGGAGAAGAGAGCCAATAATATGTTTTCCTTCCCCATGATGCTGACTTTTAGAATACAGTATTGCTACACCTTCTTAAAATGTCAGGGAAGACATAGTAGCAATAGTTCTTAGGCAAACATAGAGCTGGAAGATAGATACAATTTGAACAGAAATTGCAGAATAAATAGATGGAGGGAAACAATTCATTATTTTTTCACTCATTTTTACCTATGCCAAGTTTCTTTACTCCACAGGTAAGTATATAGAAGTTGAAATGACCTATTCCCCACCAGATCATGAATTATAGGAAATGCCAGTCACTTTGATTATTATGGCCCATATGCCATGTATCTGCTTGAGTGACAGAAAGCAGCTTTATGAAATGAGCACCAGACAGAGTCCTGACTTGACTGTCTCTTTTAAGTGCTGGCTAGGCAACTTTCTTAACCTTTCTCTGTGTTTCAACTCTCCACCTGTAATGAGGGAAGAGGGCATAAGAGGGAGGGAGAGAGGGGGAAAGAGAAAAGTGAGGGGAAAATGCTTAAATTCTCTTGCTTGTCATTCAGGGACGCTGTAGGAATTGATAAAAAGCATCCTTAGCACAATGGGGAACTTCTAGAAACCATTCACCTTTATGTCACAACACTGGCTATTAGCGATGTGAGGTATCACAGAGCTACATGTCTGGAGCTTGGCCATATTGGACCTGATAGTGCCTGAGATATTGGAGGATCTTTCACACTACAAACTTCTTCTTCAGCAAGTCCTACTTGCAAATTATGGTTGATTGTTATTCTCAGATGTTCCTTGTGTGGGAGGTAAGAACTGAATGTTTATTTTAAAAATAATTTCCAGAGAAAGATTAAAAAATATATAAAAGCACTTTAACTAGGGAAGGGAAGAAAAACATTTCATTCAACGATAAATGTATCAAAACCTTTACTCATTTTATAAAGCTTTTCTACAGAAAGCTCTGCTAGACACTAGAGGTACATAGTCTAGTGAAGCAGGCTTTAACCTTCAAGAGCTTGTGTAATTCAGTTACCCAGCACTTAGGTACATAAACCTTTACTTTTCCTGAATTTTAAAAGGAATTAGGAAACAGAAACTGATAAATAAAAAAAAAGGAAATGGATTTATTCATACTTAGGTCAAATGGAGTAGGACAACAGTCTCCTGTAGCAACTTTAAACAGCAGTGAAATTAAAGCTAGCACAAATGGAAATTTAAGCATGAGGCAAGTTAGCCAGTCCTTTCCTAGAGGAAAGAGGCTTGAATCCAGGCTGTCTTCATTCTCCATAACAGGGAATTTAAGGTATTTAAGGAAAATGACATCTAAAAGAACTCTCATTTTAAAAGAGGAAAGAATCCAGGCCCAGGAAAGTTTTCTGCCCATAACTCCATTCTTTTGGTGGTGTAGAGTGGAAATCTTACATATCTTTTCTCTAGAGGTTAGCTCCAGCTCCCACATCCCAGATTCCTGTTACATACACTAATTCTGCAAATAGAAATAAAGCAATAGTTGAAAGGAGGGGCATGCCTGTCTCTAGAACATCTCTGTTACATCACAGTCACAGTCCTACTGAAGAGGAAGATGATCCTTGCACTGTGCTAAGGCTCAGCCTAAGTGCAGCAGCCCATCATAGATACTTTTGCACTGTGTTAGGCATCTGTCATAGACCATACCTATCACGAAATTATAAGACCACAGGAATTAAACTGGGAGGAGGCATAAGATGTAAAAGAAGGGGAAAACCAGCATCTACAAGCACAGACAAGAAGCAGCTTTCCTACACTAACAAGTACTAAATGAGCAATGGTAGGAAAAGCACCTAAAGAAAAGCAAGCATTCACAAAACATCTGCACAGTGGTAAGCTGCTTGACTGACATGTATGAGACTCTGGATTTCATTCCCAGCAATCTCTAAAACACATTAAAACAAATGTACAGATCTGGTGAACAGTGCACAGCTGCAGAAATTCAGTTCCTCCTCTGGATGTGATACTCTAAGATTAGAGACTGTATTGAGTTGGAGAAGTTGCCATCTGAGAATGCCCAACACAATTAGCATTTATTAATAGGGACTATGATTGCCCAAGAATATTCTAGTGGCTAATCAACAACTACTAAGAACAATGACCTCTGAGAAGACAATCATTACAAATAATAAAATTAAAACTTATTTAATCATTTATTTACCCATTTATTTGTGGGATTTTTTTTTTGTTTACTCATTTTTTACTTATCTGAGACAGGGTCTTGGAGTATAGACCAAGTTGGTTTTGAACTCAAAATCCTCCTACCTTAGTGTCCCAGGCACTGGGATTATAGGCATGCACCAATTGATCCAACAAAAGAGCTAGGTTTTAACAGTCTCTGTTTTTCTTTCTTTCTTTAATTAATCATTTTATTTTTTTTACATTTCAAATGTTATCCCTCTTTCTTGTCTCCCCTCCATGACTCCCCAACATCCTCCCCTCCCCTTTGCCTCTAAGAGAGTGCTCCCCCACCCATCCACCCACTCCAGTCTTACCCCTCTAGCATTTCCCTGTGCTGGGGCATCAAGCCTCCACAGGACCAAAGGCCTCCCCTCCCATTGATGCCAGTTAAAGCAATCCTCTGTTACTTATGTAGCTGGAGTCATGGGTCTCTCCATGTGAACTCTTTGATTGGTGGTTTAGTCCCTGGGTGCTCTGAGGAGTCCAGCTAGTTGATATTGTTATTCTTCCTATGGGGTTGCAATCCCTTTCATCTTCTTCAGCCCTTCCTCTAACTCTTCCATTGGGGTCCCCGTGCTCAGTCTAATGGTTAGCTGCAAGCATAAGCATTTGTATTGATTAGGCACTGGTAGAGCCTCTCAGAGGACAGTCATACCAGGCTCCTATCTGCAATCACATCTTGGTATAGTGTCTGGATTTGGCGTCTGTTGATGGAATGGACTGAATAGTGGGGCAGTCTCTGGATGTCCTTTCTTTCAGCCTCTGCTCCATTTTTGTCCCTGTGTTTCCTTTAGACAGGGACAATTCTGGGTGAAAAATTTTGAGATGGGTGGGTGGCCCCATCTCTCCTCCACTGGGGGCCATATCTACCTACTGGAGGTGGTTTCTTCTGGTTCTATCTCCCTGCTGTTGGTTATTTTAGCTAATGTCATTCCCACTGGGTCCTGGGAGCCTCTCACATCCCTTGTATCTGGGTCATTTTAGTGATTCCCCAAGTTCCCCACCCACCACTGCTACTTATTTCTATTCATTCTCTTGGCCTTCTGGACTTCACTCCTGTCTCTTCCCATGCCTGGTCCTGCCTCCACATTTTTCTTCCCCCCTCCCTTCTCCTACCCAGATCCCTCCATTCCTCTGCCTCCCTTCTAAGTGAGCTTCAAGCATCCACACTTGGGCCTTTCTTCTTGTTAAGCTTCATATGATCTGAGAGTTGAATCATGGAAGTTCTAAGCTTTGGGGCTAATATTCACTTTTTGGGGAGCTAATATTTTTTTGGGGGGCTAATATTCATGCATGTTCTCTTGTGTCTGGGTTACCTCACTCAGAATGATATTTTTTAGTTCTGTCCATTTGCCTACAAAGATCATGAAGTCATAATTTTTAATAGCTGAGTAGTATTCCATCTTGTAAATGAACCACATTTTCTGTATCCACTTATCAGTTGAGGGACATCTGGGTTGTTTCCAGCTTCTGGCTATTATAAATAAGGCTGCTATGAACATACTGAAGCATGTGTCCTTGTTATATGTTGGAGAATCTTTTGGGTATATTCCCAGGAGTGGTATATCTGGGTGTTCAAGTAGAGCTATTTCCAATTTTCTGAGAAACTGCCAGATTGATTTACCAATTGGTTGTACCAGTCTGCAATCCCACCAGCAATGGAGCAGTGTTCCCCTTTCTCCACATGCTTGCCAGCATCTGCTGCTGCCTGAGTTTTTGATCTTAGCCATTCTGATTGGTGTAAAGTAGAATCTTGCAGTCCTTTTGATTTGTATTTCCCTGATGACTAAGGATGTTTAATATTTCTTTAGGTGCTGGTTGGCCATTTGAGATTCCTCAGTTGAGTATTCTTTGTTTTTTAAGTTGGGTTATTTGGTTTTCTGGAATCTAACTTCTGGAGTCCACTGTATATTTTAGACCTTATATATATTGGATGTTGGATTGGTAAAGTTCTTTTCCCAATCTGTAGGTTGCCGTTTTGTACTATTGACAGTGTCCTTTGCCTTACAGAAGCTTTTCACTTTCATGAGGTCCCATTTGTCAGTTGTTGATCTTAGGACCTAAGCCATTAGTGTTCTGTTCAGAAAAATTTCCCGTGCCAATGTGTTTAAGGCTCTTTCCCACTTTCTCTTCTATTAGATTCAGTGTATATGGTTTTCTGTGGAGGTCCTTGATCCACTTGGACTGGAGGTTTGTACAAGGAGATAAAAATGGATCAATTTACATTCTTCTACATGCAGACCGCCAAGTGAGATTTTTGGCATTGGTATGCTAGAGGAAGTCTTTACTCCCTGTTTGGTAGTCTGAAAAAGGCAAATGAAAGAGAATAAACAACAAGTAAGAAAAGCCAAGTATCTGCTGCCCCCATGTGGCTACAGTCATTCTTTGCTTTTAACAATCACATGAAAGTACATTTGCATTAACATCAGCAGAAACTTGATGAAAATTAGGCATTTTAGTGAATATAAGCCTTCTGTAAGAGACTCCCTTTTTCTGTGTCCTTAGTAAAATATCTGAAATGTAAAAATAAGAGTTTCTCTAGGTCAGCCTAGAAGATCCCAGTGGCAAATTATCCTTTATTTTTTTTAACTGAAGGACCTTATTCTGGCACTTTAAACCCTAAGTTTTTGCAATACACAACTGTTAAGAGCAATTCATTTCCAGAAATTTAGTGAACAAATTCTGAAAGATAGCTCAATCAAGATCTTGGTCCCTTAGTGTTAAAACTAGTGAAGAAGAGATTAGACTGAGATGACTCAGTGGTAAAGAGTGCTCGTTGCTCTTGGAAAGGACCAAAGTTCAGTTTCTAGCACCCATGCCAGGTGACTAGTGTTTAAAATATGATTAATTTTGTGTATTAGTCTTGAATCTTACATTATTTGTTACACTAATTTTTTGTTGTTGTTGATGCACTAGGATATTTTACATTCAGGATTTTATTGTCTATAAATTTAGTTTTAGCACTGCTTTCCAATGTAGAAACTTTAATTTCTGTTCTTGTTGCATTGACTAGAACATCAGTTTAATGGTGAATAAAAATGATGAGTAGGGTATTCTTGCCTTGTTCCAAGTTTGTGAAAAACATTAAGCCTTTTAGAGGTAGGTATTATTTTAATAATGGTTCTTTCATAAATTTCACTTATGTAGCTGAGGAGATTTCCTTTCTACACCAGCTTTGTCATAGGGCTTTTCAAATTTACAAATGGCTTTTGAATTCACCAACTGTTCTTCGACATCTACTTAGACTATTGTGTTTAATTTATCTCATTAGTAGGGTCTATTATACTTATTATTATTTAGTAAAACAATTCACACTATTAAGATAAATTCCACTTGGCCATATACAAAGTATGTTTTTTGATACAATACATAATTGGATTTGGTAGCATTTTATTGAGGGTTAATATATCTATGTTCATAAAGGACATCAATATTTAAATGCCTCTTATGTTTATTTGTCTAACTTTGGCATCAGGGTAGCTAATACTCATTTTTTTTTCTGAAAGTTCATAAGAAAAAGTGCAGGTGCCTGGACCTGGTCCTGGAAGGGCTCAATGTGGCAGTTTAGGGGAATACCAGGAAGGGGAGGCAGGAGTGGGTTGGTTGGGGAGCAGGTGGAGGGAAGAGGGCGTATGGGATTTTTGGGGAGGGGGGAACCAGTAAGAGGGAAATCATTTGAAATGTAAATAAAGAATATACCTAATAAAAAAATTTTAAAAAAAGAAAAAGTGCTAAACATACTAATTATAGCTAGGCAGTGGTGGCACATACTTTTGATCCCAGAACTTGGGAGGCAGAGGCAGGCAGATCTCTGTGAGTTCAAAGCCAGTCTGGTCTACAGAGTGAGTTCTAGGACAGCCAGAGCTACACAGAGAAACCCTGTCTCAAAAAAAATACTAATTATTCTTTAATATTACATAGAATTTACCAGTAAAACCACTTGAGCCTGGACTTCTCTTTGTGTGCAAAATTTTAATGAGTAATTTCATAACTAGCTTATTGTAAATCTAGCAAGATTCTGTGGTTCTCCCTGAATTAATTTTAGCAACTTGTGCATATCTAACAATGTATCTGCTCTTGTTTTAAGTATCTTTAAAATCCATTGTTGAGTTGCATTTTATGATTACAATAATTTTTAGTTGTTGCTTTCAAAATTAAATAATACATTTTCATTTGTCACTATTTCACATTGATGCTAACTTTATTTTCCTTTTATTGAAAATAGATTCTTTTCTCATACAATATAACCTGATTGTAGTTTCCCCTCCCTCTACCCCTTCCTCTTATTTCCTCACTTAATCTCCCCTCCAGATTCATCCCCTTTCTGACATTATAAAATAGGACCCTAAGAGGTAACAACCAAAGATGACAAAATAAAGCATAATAAGATGATGCAAGAACTATCACATTGAAGTCGGACAGGGTAACCCATCAAGAGGAAGAGTCCCAAGTGTAGGCACAAGAGTCAGAGACCCTCTCTACCCTCACAGTCAGGAGTCCCATAAAAATACTAAGCTGAAACTATAATATATATGCAGATGACCCAGTGAAGATGCATGATGGCCCTCTGCTGGTCTCTGTGAATTTATATGAGCCTTTCTCAGTTGATTCAGATGGCATTGTTCTTCTTGTGTCCTTCATACTCTAGGGTTCTTACACTCTTTCTGCCTTCTCTTCTAAGGGGTTTCTTGAGCTCTGAGATAAGGTATTTGGTGGAAACATCTCTATTAGACTCTGTGTAATTTCTGACTGTAGGCCTCTGCATCTGTTCCCATAGGCTCCTAGAGAAAGCCTTTTTGATGATGACTGGATAAGGTACTGATCTATGTCTGAATTTAGCAGAATATCATTAGGAATCATCTTGTTGATACTTTTTTTTAGTATTTGACTTTACCCAAGGTCTCTGGGCTATCTACTCTCTGGTTTGTGGATAACCAAGCAGTATGGAGTTCCTTCTTGTGGAGTGGTCCTAAAGTCAAATCAGACATTGGTTGGCTACTCTAACAAGTTCTGTGCCACCATTGCTTTAGTATATTTTGTAGGCAGGACAGACTGTAAGTCAATGGTTTTGTGGCTGAGTTGGTGTCCACATTTTCTCTTTCAGTAGTCTGCAGAGTATCTTCACATACCAAAGAGATTAGAATGTATGGGCTAAGGCTGCATGTAAACACCAGCTCAATTTCTCCTGTTCAGTGAGTTGTGTAGATGTCATCCTTGGCAGAGGGAAATGGCTGTCAGTTTGTGGAGAGCAATCCATTGTCTTAGCAACAGCCTGGGTTGTTTTGGGATTTCAATGGAACCCCCTTGGCCAAGAATTCAATTGAACACAACCCAGTCCCACCACTGGAAGCTTTGCCTGGCTACAAGAGATGGCCAGTTGATACTCCTATCCCCCATTACTAGGCGTCCTCATTAGGATCACCTTCATAGATTTCAGGATGTTTCTTCTCCACGTTTCTACACCATCTCATAAATATCACTCAATTCCATTTGTTTCTTCATCCCTCCCCCTGACACCTGATCCTTCCTGTTCACAATCCTACCTGACCCCAGATCACCCATGAAAATTATTCTATTTCCCTTTCCCAAGAGCCTTCCTTATTACTTAGCCTCACTGAGTCTATGGATTGTAGCTTGATTATCACTTACTTAATGACTGATATCAACTTATAAGTGAATATATATTTGTCTTTCTGGGTCTGGGTTACCTCACTAATTTTTACCTGGCTCCATCCATTTGCCTGCAAATGTCATTTTAACAGTTAATTAATACTCCATTGTGCAAATGAATCACATTTTCTTTATCCATTCTCTGTTTAAAGGACATCTAGGTTACTTCCAGTTTCTGGTTATTATGAATGAAGCTACTATGAACATAAGGTGAGCAGGTGTCCTTGTGGTATAGTGGGGCATCCTTTGAGTTTATGCCCAGGAATGATGTAGCTGAATCTTGATGTAGGTGGGTTCCCAATTTTTTTAAAGAACCTTCATATTGATTTCCATAATGGCTGTACAAGTTTGCATTCCCACCAGCAATGGAGGAGTGTTCCCCTTGTTCCAAATCCTCTCTAGCATGAGCTTTCACTTGTGTTATTGATTTTTAGCCATTCTGACAGGTGTAAGATGGAATCTTAAAGTAGTTTTGATTTGCATTTCTCTGATGACTAAGAACGTTGAACATTTCTTTAAAAATCTTTACTCCATCAAATGGGATCCTTAAAAGAAATGGATAGTTTTCTTGATAGGTACAACTTACCAAAGTTAAATCAAGATCAGATAGACAATTAAGTAGACCTATAACCCCTAATGAAATAGAAACAATCATTAAAAGTCTCCCAAGAAAAAATATCCCAGGGCCAAAATGTTTTAGCATAGAAATCTACCAGACTTTCAAAGAAGAGTTAATACTAATGCTCTTCAAATTATTCCACAAAATAGAGCAAGAAGAAGCATTGCCCAATTCATTTTATGAGGCCAAAGTTAGTCTCTGATACCACAGTTACCTTGATACCCAAACCGCATAAAAACTCAACAAAGAAAGAGAATTACAGATCAGTTTTCCCCATGAACAGAGATGCAAAAATACTCAATAAAATACTTGCAAACTAAATCCAGGAACAGCTCAAAAAAGATCATCCACCATGATCAAGTAGGCTTCATCCCAGAGAAGCAGGGATGGTTCAGTGTATAAAATATAATCCACCACATATACAAACTGAAAGAAAAAACCCACATGATCATCTCATTAGATGCTGTAAGACTCTGATGAGCCTTAGCTACCAGGAACCCTTTAAGTGAACCACAGGATTGATGCAAAAGCAAGAAGAATTTATTGTTTCAGTGTGCTGGGGTCTTCCCACACCCAAAGGAGAGGTGGCAACCCCGGGGCAGCCTGTTTGGCCAGTTTTTATACAGTTTTCAGGGGTAGAATAGAGCAACAGTCACTAGGCACAATGTGATTGGCAGAACAATGTGACTTTTAAACTGATTGGTCCTTAGGGAATGAGGTAGCAAGAGGCTTCCCATATCTGCAGGTGACCAACAGTCAGTCTGCACTGCAGTTTTTCTGAGGAATGTAATCAGTCTCTCCGTTCGGGCCTACATGCTCCACCAACCTCTTCCTTCTGGAAGGGGAGGAGTGCTTATGTGCTCTACCGACCTCTTCCTTCTGGGAGGGAGGGGTCTTCATGTTCTGAGGCCCAGTGGAATTTTCTAACATTCTTTAGTTAGCTGACCTCTTCAGTGCCAAAAAGGCTTTGACAAAATCCAACACCCTTTCATGATAAAAGTCCTGTAGAAATTAGGGATACAAAGGACATACCAAAACATAGTAGAGGCAATTCACAGCAAGATTATAGCTAAACTCAAATTAAATGGAGAGAAACTCAAGCAATCCCACAAAAATCAGGAACAAGATAAATGACGAATTACTGAGAAAGAAATCAGGGAAACAACAGCAATTACAGTAGCCTCAAATAATATAAAATATCTTGGGGTAACTCTAACCAAGCAAAGCAAAGACTTGTATGATAAAAATTTCAAGTCTTTTAAGAAAGAAATTCAAGAAAATATCAGAAAGTGAAAAAAAATCTCTAATACTGATGGATCTACAGGATTAATATGAAAATAGTGCTGGTCCAACTGGATGTGTATATATAGAAAAATGCAAATAGAAACATATTTATTACCCTACTAATTATTTTATACAAATAGTTACTTTTTCTGGGGATTTTTATTTCTGCATCAATTGGAATTACCATCTAGTGGTATTTCTTTCTTTAATTTTGTTTTAATTGTGAGAATTTTTTATTCTGAATGTATGTCTGTGAACCATGTGCCCACAGAAGCCAGAAGAGGGTATTAGATCCCCTGAAATTAGAGTCACCAATAGTTGTGATGGCCATGTGGATGTTGGTAATCAAACCTTGATCCTCTGGAAAAGCAGACAATGTTCTTAACCAATGGGCCATCTTTCCAGCCTCTAGTGTCATTTCTTGTCAGTGTAAGAACTTTAATAATTTCTAAAAGAATATATATGTCCATGAAATAATCTCATTAAATTACTTGACTTTACAATGCATTGGCCAAACCCTGCAACAGGTACAAAGGCAAGCCAGAAGGATATCAATATTTGATTTTTATACAAGTAACTCCTGGCACACCCCCATCCTCATAAATCAACAATCTATGCATATCTAGGAAATAGAACACTGAAGTGGCCAACAAATACTTAGAATATCCCAACCTATTCGAGAGCAGGTTGAACATGATTTTTGTGAAGTCCTTTCTGAAAGAAAATATTGCAGAAGAGAGCACAATTCATTTTCCTGTTGGACCTCACCACAATTTCTGTGAGTTAAGAGAGTGGGCCCCAAGATGATTCATGGCTATAGTGGTTATCTCACACAAGGGGACTGACATCTGCCTTTCTCCCAGCTGCTGACCTGTGTAAAAACAGATTTCACTAATCTTGTCTCTAGAGTACAGAAATATTGAGATGATTTTGTAAAACTGTTTTGGGGTACTAGGGATTGAACCTAGGGCTCTGTGTCTACTAATCAAGAGTCTACCACTAAACTATATCCTCAGCCCTTGTTTATTATAAAACCTGACACATCCTTAGGACTTTAGGATGTAGATAAGGACAAAGACTGATGCCTGCTCCAACCAGGAAAAATCTGTTTACCAATCATATACAGCAAAGTGAGGAAAGAGAGCAGTAATCCAGACTGTACCCATCCAAAGTTTGGTGGGATGAAACAGAGTGGGTCATCTCAGGAGCATTTGAAGGCAAGTAGATACCCTGAAATGCAGCCAGATGGCAAGATTGGAAAAAAAAATTCCAAACCAAGTAGACGTCCAATCAGGTGAGAAGATTGGGACTGTAGGTCATCCCTATACTAGAAACTGAGATAGTAACTGGGCTGAAGAGTGTTTGCACAGTCAATGTTGGGTTCTTAGGACTACCACACACTCTGTACTCCCTCCAGTGCTCTTCAATATTGCTGCTGGCCTGCAAAGATTTTGCTGTTGTCAAAGGGCTTCACATTCTCGGATTCCTGGGGATACTTAGCACCTTGTTTTGTTCAAGTCTGTGAGCTATTTTTCCTTTTGCTGTCTTAATGGTTCTATTGTCAAGACAGTATTTAAGGAGATAAAAGTCTATGCTGCCATCATTGTCTTGTCCTAACCTGGTAGTCCAGTATCACATTTTTAAAGGAATTAAGTCAATTGACTTGCTTTACAATGTTCCATATTTAGTACTACCCAATTATTTCCTCCCAATAACATCCAACCTCTCTCCTCCTCCCATTTATTTTCTGTAGATTTCAAATTGAGTTTAGAGGCTTGATCAGTCTTAGTCACTCTTTGTTGTTGTTTTTGGGGGTCAGGGTGTCACCATGCAGCCCTGGCTATGCTTAAACTTGTGATACCCCTCCCTATACTTTCTACGTGGTGAGGTTGCAGATGTGGTTCATGACACCCAGTTAGTTAAGCATGTTTAATGAAAATACTTGGAGCTACAAGGGGAACTCAGATGTAGAAAAATTGTCTAACATACAAGGTCCTGGGCTTCATTCTCAGTACCACAAATTCATAATACCCAAGAGTGCTTCAGAGGTAGCACTGCACATACTACTTTAATGATGTCAAATTTTCTAATTAGCCAGAAATCTGTTGGATGACATTTTGTTTCTATGTTAGCATCCTATTCAAAAAAAAATTTTTTTTAATTAAAGGCTTTTAACATTACTCAAGGATCCTTGTCTGAATATTTATACTCAGGCTTGCCAAATAGTGACTTACTCATTATATTAATTCTTCTGTACTTATTAGATGGTATTTGTACATAAATAGCTGCTATAATGAGCTTTCTGATATTCTGCTCAGATCTCCTCAGGGACAATACATTATCACACAGCTTCATGGAAAACCACCTTCTGAATTCCCAGCTATGTTCACCATTGGAAAATGGCCTCAGCTACATGGAACTGCCTCTGTTAAGGAAATCTGTTGTCCCTACCCCTCTGGAGCAAGTAATGAGCACTGAGTACCTGATGCAGGCAAAAATACACAATTCAATCCATTTTCCTTTTGAGATACTCATACAGGACTGTCTGGAATCTGGATTATAACTGTATTATGGGCCAAATTCACTCTTGTTTAATAATAATCACCTTTTATGGGTATTTCTCTACAGATTTTTTTTGATAGACTTGTATTCAACTTTCTAATTCATTGTCTGTAACCTAGAATTCATTCAAAGACAACATAACTAAGAGTTTTCTCTATTTTTCTTCTACCTTTCATTTTTGTTATAATTTTGAAATATCACTATGAATTAAACTGTTTACCTTAGGCATTACGAATTTCCACCATTATTTTTGGTGTCCAAATATCTTGATTATTGCCAGTAAAAACTATCAAAACATTTTAGATGGGCCCCATTCATCTATAAATATTTCCTTGATTTTTTTCTTTCATTTTTCCGACATAAGACAGCCAATTATCACCATATATTCTACTATATCAGACCTAGATAGAAGCAGAGATTTCCCTAAAACTCTTTGATTATCCCTTAGTGAGAACTGTCATTACTTAAAAACGTCTGGCCACCAAAGATAAAGTTTTAATTTCATTTTCTAAACGTCTTTTTTGCTGATATATAAAAATTTTGTATAGGCCACATGAGAATTGAAATCAACTTATTTTGAACCTCAATATATCAAAATTAAGAATATTCTAGCCACAAACAGCAAGAAGTTAATTTACAATGGTCTAAGAAAATAAGATGTTTATTTAGCTCACCTAATAAAGAGTTGAGTTATCACTAATCTGAGACTTAATGCAATGGTTTGATAATCTTCTGATGAACCCAGATTATTATTATTTAACCATCTCTTGTTTTATCCTTATGTTTCTTGCCTTAATGTTAAAAGATGGCTTGTTTGCTAGCATACTATTCTACTTTCAGGGTAAAAATAAGGAAAGATAAAAAAGTTAATGGCAAAAATTTATTCCCTTTCCAGGTTTTTCTTTTTATTTGAAAAAATGTACTTCCAAATAATCCCACTTATTCATTTTTGGACAGAGCTGTCACAGATCCAACTCCTGTAAACATAATTTATTTATGTGCATTGGTTCTTTGTCTGAATATATGTCTGTGTGAAAGTGTCAGATCCCCTGGAATAGGAGTTACAGACAGTTGTGAGCTGCCACATGTGTGCAGGGAATTGAACCTGGGTCCTCTGAAAGAGCAGCCAGTTCTATTCACCCCTGATACATCTCTCCAGCCCCCCAGGTCCAACTCTTAGTGAAAAATAAGAAACTTGACATAGAGGTTTTATTTTTCAACTTCCAGTAACTGGTAAAAAGGAAGAAGTTAGGTTTGGAGGAGACTGAATGGATTAAAATGTTTGCTGCACAAGTGTGAGAACCAGAGTTCAAATCCCCAGACCCTACATAAAGCCAGGAACAACAGTGCACACCTGTAACCCCAGTGTTTCTATTTTGAGATGGGAGGCAGAGACAAAAGAATCTCTGAAAGCTTGAAAGCCACCTAGCCTGGAGTAAGCTGCAGCAAGAGATTCTGCCTTAAACAGGGTGGAAGGTGAAAAAAGAAAACGTCTGAGATTGTCTTCTGACCTCCATATACCCATGTACACTAGCACATACACATACATATGAACCTGTATCACACTCATACACTTACATATACATCACACACACACACACACACAGAGAGAGAGAGAGAGAGAGAGAGAGAGAGAGAGAGAGAGAGAGAGAGAGAGAGAGAGAGAAGAGAGAGAATCTCTAAAGATTGCACATACTCAAAAGATCAGAAAATTATATGAAGAGCTTTTACTGAAAATGTGAAATTGTAAGAAAAACAAGCCAAATCCTAAGTGGAAAAAAATGATACACAAGAAGCATATCTAAATTTTTCTGTGTCAATTATGACTTTAATCCATAATCACAAACTTTTTTGTAAAGAGAATTCAAAGCTCACATGAACCCCTCCATTAATTTAATCAAGGTCAAGAAGAGCTAACACCACCATCACACAGACTTGTCCAAAGCAAAAATCTTTCAGTAATAGGTTGGACTGTAGATGTCACTGGCCAAAATACAAGACAGGTAGTCTTTTTTATAGCAGAATGAAAATAAGACTAAATGCCTGAACTCACTATAATCTAAAGAAATAAAATCCATAGATCTATTTTTTAAAGAAATGAAATAGGAGTGGAAAGGAGAGAAAAGAGGTACGGGGACAAGGAGTGGAAAGAAACACTCTCAAAAGGAAAGGAGTGAACCCTTCCCATCTTGTATTATGAGGTCAGAATGGTATTTATTCAAAACCCAGCAAGGGCATTACAAGAAAGACAACTTTAATCCACTTAGTTTTGTGGTATTCTAATTGAAACTTTAGTAGAATGAATAGATGAATACACTAAAACATACATCTTCACTCAACAGGGTTTATTCTTGGAATGTGTGTCTGGTTTAGCATTTTCAAATCAGTGAGTAAAATGTTACATTAAGGGTCTGGAGATACTGTTCAATGGCTTAAGAGCTTGCTCTGCTCTTTCAGGGGACCTGAGTGTGGCTCCCAGCATCCACATCAGGTATCCTACAGCTGCCTGTAACTCCCGCTCTAGAAGGATTCAGAGCCTCTGACTTCTGCAGACACACATGTACACATTCGCATAACATGCATACATATAATTTTTAAAATGAAATAAAATGCTAAAAAATGATAGGTAAAGAGAAATGCCGTACCACGAATGGCATGGAAAGGGTGTTTGCTATACCTGTACCAAAAATGAATTAAATGAGTTGTAATTCATTTCTATTAAAGCCTCTTTCTAAACCAAAGATAAAGGGACAATTTTTTTGTGTGGGTAGATAAGCTAATTAACTGAAACTTTCTACCAACTGTGACAGGCTTTTTTACTCTCCTTCCTTCTTTCCTTTCTTTGTTCCTTTCTTTTATATACTGGGTCTTCTTGTACAGACATGGTTAGCCTGTGACCCATTTTGTAGACCAGGCCTCGAACTTACAGTGGTCCACCTGATCGGTACTGGAATTAAAGGCATGCACCACCAAACTCATCAGGCAAAATTCTTGTAATCTAATTCTTTGGCTTAAAGAAACTATAAAAACTAGATAAAATGCACAACTAGCACAGCTGTTCACAGGCACCACACAGCCAACATTAGAGAAGTTGACATGATTCAGTGGAGGGGTAACCATTCAAGTAATTTGCATTTTTTTCTTCCCAAAAGGCATTTATGAGTCCTTATTCTGTGTGGAATCAAGAGGACAAGTAGAAGCAGTCCTTTGGAGCTTACAAACACTTCAAAAGGTAGGGTGCAAAAAGTACATTTGTAGAGATACACAATCTTGTGCATTGTATGGATAGATTACTTGTCAATAAAAAACCTGTGGCCTATAGGAAAGGGTAGACTAGAATGGGGGACATCCAGGAAGCAGAAAGGATTCTGGGATAGAACCAAGCATGGGAGATTTTAGCCCGTAGGAACCCCTAGGAGGAGACAGGAGACACACAGAAGCTGAGCAGAGGTAACCTGTCATATGGCAGAACTTAAATTAGAACAAATGGGATATTACTTTATGAACTAGTCAGAGACCAAGCCAAATTTCATAGCCAAAGAGTTTGTAAATATATTTTGAATCTCAGATTTGTCGTTATTCTGGGAGCTTGGGGTCAGGAGGAAAAACATGCACATTAATACTTATTGTTTGATACTATTGTATCTAGGACTTAAAGGTCATGATCCAGCAAAAGAGGGACTACAGTGAAGTGAACTCCAAACCATCAACAGTTTATCTTCTAAACCTGCACAAGACAACATGGCAAGAAGCCAAGTAGAGAGTGATCAAAATGTACATGTATATCATAGAGGCTTTTGATTTACAGTGTTGCAGGCCATTATATGTGCCGGGCAAGGACTCTACCACTGACCTACATCTGTATCCAAACACACAAAATTTTGAGTCTGTCAGACTCTCAGATAAAAAAAAATACGGAATGACTTTGTTCTATGAGCAAGAGAAATCAGAGAGCTATCAGAAACAGAAAAGAGAGTGTGGACACATCTTGATCCTTGATGAGGTGAGGGTTATCTGCTCCTGCTATATCTAAACATTTTCATAATTTAAAAATGATTTTGTTTTATTAAAATGATCAAGTGAGGCAAGGAGGAACACTTTCTGCATAAGCATGAAGACCTGTATCCAGATCAGCACCCATGCAAAAAGCATGGCATGTCACTACACACCTGAAGCCCCAGTGCTAGGGAAGTAGAACAGAAGAATCGCTATAAGTTCTTGGCTATCACATCTAGTTAATTAACAGCTCTAGGTTTGGTGAGAAACCCTCTCTCAAGAAAAAGAAAGCAGAGAGAGCAGTTGAGGAAGGCACCCAACGTCAACCTCCAGACTCCACATGCACAGATGCACACATTCACATGCACCAGCATGCACATGGATGCACACACAGATGCACAACCCACATATACCTGTCATGGTGTCTGTTCACAGCAGTAAAACCCTGACTAAGACAGAGAGGGAAGGGAAGTTTTTAAAATGGGGTGTATGAGATATGGACCATGATAGAAATGTCTGTTTTGAAGGAATACCAACCTGAAGAAATACCAAAACCAAAAAAAAATTTTTTAAAGCCACTGACTCAAGAGTTTCTACTCTCTCAATGAATGTAATGAAATGTAAAGGAATTTATAAAGAGGCACATTATTGTTAAATTTCTGGGAATAAAAGGTAATTTTGAAGGAACAATGACAGCTAATTTTCCAAGAAACACAATAAAAACATTATAAAATAATATATTACAGGTTCTGAGTCAAAATAAAATGTCAATTAACCTAAAATTCTGTTTCTAGAAAAACAGCCTTTATAGTCAAGATGAAGATGAAGTCAAAAAGTAGTGCAATTTGACTGGACAGATGGCTCAGTCAAGTGCTTGTTATGCAAGCACAAGGACCTAAGTTTGGATTCCCAGAAGCTGCATGAATAGATAGTCATGGAGGGGTTGGAGAGATGGCTTAATGGTTAAGAATGCATGCTGCTCTTGCAGACAACCCAAGTTTGATCTCCAGTATCCACTTTGGGTGGCTTCCAATCACCCATTACTCCAGTCCAGGAGGACAAGATGCACTGGGAATCTTCTAGCTGCTATACTCATATGCACATATCCATCCAGCCACAAATAATTAAAAATTAAAGTTTAAACATAGAAATTACAACAGAGTTCAGCATGGAGGCACTTGTCTGTAACTATAGCCTTATGGGAGGATCTCATTGTTCAGTTACAGACAATCTAATTCAATTGATGAACCTCAAGTTCAGCAGGACACCCTGTTAGCCTCAGACCTCCATACACACACATGCTTACACAAGTACACTTGCATCTTCCACTCCTCACCCCAACACACATGATTTGGGACACACAATGATTTGGGAGAGGGAATGTGAAAATTCATTGTCTGAAATTCCCAAAGAATTATTAAAAGTGTTTTTTAAATAAATATCACAGGTGACCAGGAAACAGAGAATGTAAGCAGTAACTGAAAGTGAGTATAAGCTTCAATGGCCTGACCCTAGAAATTTCACCTCCTAAAGGCTTCATAACCTCAAAGTAGAGCCACAGCTAGACTAAAAAGAGGAGCCAATGAGGGAGGACATTAGCCAAAATACCCAAGAAAGGGGAGATAGAAACTGTAGAGACCATATCCGGTGGTTAGGTGCAGCCCCAGGTTGAGGTATGGGGCCACCTCAAAAATATTAATCCAGAATTCCTCCTGTCAAAAGGAAATGCAGCGACAAAGAGTAGAGCAGAAACTGAAGGAAAGGCCACCCAGAGACTGCCCCACCTAGGGATCCATCCGATCTGCAGACACAGAACTCATACATTATTGCTGATGCCAAAAAGTGCTTGCTGACAGGAGCCTGATATAGCTGTCTATTGAAAGGCTCTGCCAGAGCTGGACAAATACAGAGGTGGATGCTCACAGCCTATCATTGGAATGAGTGCAGGTTCTCTGATGCAGGAGTTGGAGAAGGGACTGAAGGAACTGAAGGGATTTGCAACCCCATAGAAAGATCAACAATATCAACCAACCAGAACCCCCAAAGCCCCCAGGGACTAAAACACTAACCAAAGAACACACATGGAGGGACCAATGGCTCCAGCTGGATATGTAGCAGAGGATTGCCTTATCAGGCATCACTGGGGGGGGAGCCCCTTGGACCTGTGGAGGCTGGATGACCAAAGGGTATGGGGAATGCTAAAGCACTGAGGCAGGAGTGGGTAGGCAGGAGTGGGTAGTGGGTGGAGGTAGCACCCTCATAAAGGCGGTGCACGGAGGAGATAGGAAGTTTGTGGAAGGGGAAACTGGGAAGGGTGATAACATTTGAAATATAAATAAATGAAATAACTAATAAAAATGAAAAACATAAAATTAAAATAATAAAAAAAAAGATTACCAAGAGTCACTCTCTGACAAACCATGCTGCAAAGATAGACCAGTCCAGCTGCCTGGGAGAAGCTGAAGTCTGGAAAAGGGTTAGACCAACTGAGTCACTTGGAAAGGACACTCTCTGATCCAGTGAACTTCTTGCAGGCTGGACAGTGTACTCCAGGTGTCTAGCATTTGTGACCTGTCACCCATACTTGGGTGAACTGTATCTTTGAATCTTTCTACCCTTGTAAGCAATCCTTTACCAATATCCCTGTAAATAACTGAAATAAAGCATACTGGTTCACTAAACTGAACTTTGGTGGTATTTGACTTTAGCTTATGGTAGGCTACCTATCTGGAATGAGTAGATGTGTTTTATGTCTCCCCAGGAAAGGTCTTGTCACCCAACAAATGAAAATTGAATGCCTGATGGATTCTATAATCATCTTTCACACATATATCTATGAAAATTTCCAGTCATTCAAAATGATGGCTCTAGCACAGAAGGAACTAGATATATTTGGGCTTTGCTCCACCCAAGGAGACCTGCAGGGTAACTAGGAAGGTACAGCAAACACAGAGCACACCCTTGAACTCTGCTCCCAGAACCTGACAGGCAATGGCTATGTGCTATTTGACAGTGGTTTCAAATATGTACAAGCCAGATGGTGTAGGGTACCAAGAACCAAAGGTCATCCATCTGTTACAGAAGACTTGGGTATCTGAGTCTCTTCCCTCATTTCCAGAAGATAGAGTCCTGCAGTTCCAGCTCCAACGCCTCCAGGCCTCTTCTGCATGAGCCGCTTCCTTCTGCTCTTTCACCTCGGTCCTGAGCAGCCACACCCCATCACAGATACCTGTGGCGTGAATCTCCTTTTTCTGTCCCTGGAGTCCACTGGAAACAGAAAAGTGTTCAGGGGACAGGAGCTGCACAGGACCACAGACAGAGCAGGAGGCTTCTGGTCTCAGATCTAGCACTGTCAGAAGAAAAGTTCCTGTGGGCTACCATGTATAGTACCAGCAACAGTGCCAGCCCTGGTGCCCCTGCCATTCTTGGGCTAATGTGTATGTATGGTGCTTGACCTGGCAACTATAGTAGTTAAGGGAAAAAGGAAGAGCTGGATGTCCCCAGACATCTGGATGTGGGAGAGTGTCACTGGCTGCTGTCATCCATCACTGAGGTTTCAATTGGGCTTTGTCTGAGAAGAAAATGACAGGATTGATCCAGAGAGGTGGTGGACCAGGGGGTCGAATAGGTACACCTGCAGGGGCCAAATGACCTAGAGCTCAGAGGTTTGTGGGCAGCGAGTGAATGAAAACTACATCCCCTAGCTACAAGAGCTGCCACTGCTTCCCTTACCTGGACTTCCCCAGAGAGAAAGCAACAGAGCTCTTGAAAGCCTCAAGGGTGTAAACCTGAGGCATGCATCCTCCTTTCTGTGTAGCCTTCTGATGGACCCTGTACTTGTTTATCATGTATATTGTTTCCTGCCGGCCTCCCCAACTGGAATAAAATGTCTGGAGAAGAGTAGACTCTCGAGACTTTGTGTGCTGATGTGTCTCCAACCCATACAACAAGCACATCAAAGGCATTCTCAGATTATTTATAAAATGAATACAAGTGGGCTAGTAGGCCACCAGTTAGTTCCAGAGCCTTAAGACTCCTTATAAGCCTTAACTCCTGTTGAACCACTGAGCAGATGGTGATAGCTAAGCACCTGCTGAGTGTTAACTCTTGAAACTCAGAGAGGCGCTGTTGACTCCTGTAGCACATGGGCTGCTAATGGAATCTTCTCGGTTCATTGTTTCCAGAGAAGGCTGCATTACTGATCACACTGCCTGTGCAATTTAGACACCAGCCTGACATCACCCTGCTTCCTCATTAGTTTGCAATGTCCCAGCCCTCATGAGTCCTGGTGTGATGGTATTCTTGCTTATCAATCTGATGACATCTGGAATTAACTAAAGCCCAAATGACTAGGCACACCTGTGAGGTGTTGCATGTAGTTTTAGAAACACATTCACGCTGGCTAGGCTCTGGTATCAGTGCCTCGTTTGCCTACTGTCTGCTCAGCCTCCACAAACAGCTAATGCTTTCCCAGAGTTCACAGCTATGCTCCAATAACAGCAGCCTCCATTTTGCAAGATGGCATTTTCCTGAGAGTGCTGCCCATACCTCTGACTGACTTATTAAGCTGGGCAACAACCATCCCTGCTGAGAACACCTGGAAGAAGAACTTATTCTCTCTTTGCCTGCAAGTTCACTCCTTCATTGCCATTAAAGTCCACAGCCACACGGCAGCTTACAACCCCGTGTAACTCCACTTACAAGAGATCTGACACCCTCTTTTTTCCTCTGTGGGAACAAGACATGCACCTGGTCCACCCACATACATATGGGAATTCACATACATGAAACAAAAACAAATCTTTGAAAATGTTTTCTAGACTTCATGTGTGTAACTACTGAAAAATGGGCCACCCTTCACTTGCTTTTATGTAACCTGTTAAACACTGAAAACTAGTGTTCCATAGCAACTGAAAAATCCATGTGGGGTACCTGTTTTTTTTTATTAGACATATTCTTTATTTGTATTTCAAATGATTTCCCCTTTCCTGCCACCCATGAAGATCACATAAGCCATTTCTCCTCCCCCTGTTCCCCAATCAACCCTCTCCCATTTCCATGCCCTGGTATTACCCTACACTGCTGCATTGAACCTTTCCAGGACCTTTGATGTCCAGCAAGGCCATCCTCTGCTGCCTATGCATCTGGAGCCATGGGTAACACCATGTGTACTATCTGGTTGATGGTTTTGTCCCTGGGAGCTCTGGGAGTACAGGGTTGCTCATATTGCTGTTCCTCAAATGGCACTGCAAACCCCTTCAGCTCCTTGGGTCCTTTCTCTAGCTCCCCCATTGGGGACCCTGTACTCAGTTCAATAGCTGGCTGAGAGTGTCCCCTTCTGTATTTGTCATGCACTAGCAGAGTCTCCCAGATGACAGCTACATCCCGCTCCAGGCAGCAAGTACTTGTGGGCATCTATAATAGTGTCTGGGTTTTGTAACTGTATATGGGATGGATCCCTAAGTAGGGTAGTCTCTGGATGGTCTTTCCCTCAGACTCTGCTCTACACTTTGTCCCTGTAGCCCCTTCTGTGGGTATTTCGTTCCCCTATTCTAAGAAGAACCAGAGTATCCATATTTTGTTCTTCCTTCTTCTTGGACATCATTTGATATGTGAATAGTGTCTTGGGTATTCCAAGTTTCTGGGCTAATATCCACTTATCAGTGAGTGCATACCATGTGTGTTCTTTTGTGATTGGGCTACCTCACTCATAATGATATTTTCCAGTTCCACCCATTTGTCTAAGAATTTCATGAATTCATTGGTTTTAATAGCTGAGTACTTCCGTCTTCTCTACCCCTCCCTCCTTTGCTGCCTGTCCTGTTCATTCCGATGTGGTAGACCTGTACTAGGTCTGCCACGGGGGAAGACTCCATTTCCCGGTGCTTTCTAGAGATCCAGCAGCAGCAGGGCATTCGAGATCCAACAGCAGCTGGCATTCAAGATCCAGCAGCTTCAGGGCATTCGGCCTGTGCCAGGTCTGCATGGTGGAAGCCCATATTTCCTGAGATCCAGCAGCAGCAGGGCATTCGAGAACCAAGAGTTTGCAGGACATTCAACCCTTGCCAAATCTGCCACAGAGAAGAGCCCATTTCCTGATACTT
This sequence comes from Tokudaia tokunoshimensis, assembly GCA_036184795.1. Classification (NCBI taxonomy): domain Eukaryota; kingdom Metazoa; phylum Chordata; class Mammalia; order Rodentia; family Muridae; genus Tokudaia; species Tokudaia tokunoshimensis. The sequence continues at coordinate 1,814,526 of BTHU01000023.1, read as the reverse complement.
CCTGGAAAACCAGCTGTATGCAGGACATTTGAGAGAAAGGGAATCCCAGGAGTACAGATACACAGGCCTGAAGGACAGAGAAGTCACAGTCAGAGACAGTCACACCAGCTAACACTAGAGATAACTAGATGGCCAAAGGCAAACGCAAGATCATTACCAACAGAAACCAATGCAGCATGGAACTATCAGAACCCTGTTCTCTCACAATAGCAAATCCAGGATACTCTATTACATCAGAAAAGCAAGAACTGGATTTAAAATCACATCTCGTGATGCTGTTAGAGGAATTCAAGAAGGACGTAAATAACTACCTTAAAGAAATAAATGAGAACATGGGTCAACGGATAGAAGCCCTTAAAGAAGAATCATAAAAATTCCTTAAAGAAATGCAGGAGAATATGGGTCAACAGGTAGAAGCCCTTAAAGAGGAGACACAAAAATCCCTTAAAGAAATATGGGAAAACATGGGTCAACATGTAGAAACCCTTAAAGAGGCAACACAAAAATCCCATAGGGATTTCAGAAAAATACAAACAAACAATTGAAGGAACTGAACAAAACCATACAAGATCTAAAAATGGAAGTAGAAACTATAAAGAAATCGCAAAGTGAGATGTCTCTGGAGATAGAAAACCTTGGAAAGAATTCAGGAGTCATAGATGCAAGCATCAAAAACAGAATAAAAGAGATAGAAAAAAGAATCTTGGATGCTGAAGATTCCATAGAAAACATTGACTCAGCATTCAAAGAAAATACAAAATACAAAAAGCTGGTAACCCAAAACATCCAAGATATCCAGGACACAATGAGAAGACCCAACCTTAGGATTATAGGTATAGAAGAGAACGAGGATTTACATCTTAAAGGGCCAGTAAACATCTTCAACAAAATTATGGAAGATGCCGGGCGGTGGTGGCGCACGCCTTTAATCCCAGCACTTGGGAGGCAGAGGCAGGTGGATTTCTGAGTTCGAGGCCAGCCTGGTCTACAGAGTGAGTTCCAGGACAGCCAAGGCTACGCAGAGAAACCCTGTCTCGAAAAACCAAAAAAAAAAAAAATTATGGAAGAAAATTTCCCTAACCTAAAGAAAGAGATGCCCATGAACATACTAGAAGCCTATAGAACTCCAAACAGACTGAACCAGAGCAGAAATTCCTCAAGTCACATAATAAAACACCAAATGCACTAAACAAAGAAAGAATATTAAAAGCAGTAAGGGAAAAAGGTCAAGTAACATATAAAGGCAGACCTATCAGAATTACACCAGACTTCTCATCAGAAACTATGAAAGTTAGAAGATCCTGGGCAGACGTCACACAGACCCTCAGAGAACATAAATGTCAGCCCAGACTGCTATACCCAGCAAAACTTTCAATTACCATAGATGGAAAAAACAAGACGTTCCATGACAAAAGCAAATTTACACAATATCTTTCCACAAATCCAGCTCTACAAAGGATAATGGGTGGAAAATACCAACACAAGGCAGGAAACCACACTGTAGAAAAAGCAATAAAGTAATCTTTCAACAAACCCAATAGAAGATAACTACACAAACAGAATTTCACCTTTAACAAAGAAGATAACAGTAAGCAACAATCACTTTTCCTTAATATCTCTTAACATCAATGGCCTCAATTCCCCAATAAAAATACATAGACTAACAGACTGGATACATAAGCAGGACCCAACATTTTCCTGCATACAAGAAACCCACCTAAGTAATGAAGGCAGTCACTACTTCATAGTGAAAGGTTGGAAAACAATTTTGCAAGCAAATGGTCCCAAGAAACAAGCTGGAGTAGCCATTCTTTTTTTTTCTTTTTTTTTAATTATTATTATTTTCTAAGTTTTTATGTTTACATTCCAAATGATTTCCCCTTTCCTGTTTCCTACCTTCCCGAAAGTTCCACAAGCCCTCTTCCCTCACTTTGTTCCCAATTCAACCCCCTCTCGCTTCTCTGTCTTGGCTTTCCCCTACATCCAATTTTTACAGGACCAGGGGTCTCTCCTTCCATCTTCTTGGAAATCTATTGATATGTGAATTGTTTCTTGGGTATTCCGAGATTCTGGGTTAATATCCCCTTATCAGTGACTGCATACCATGTGTGTTCTTTTGTGATTGAGTTACCTCACTAAGGATGATATTTTCCAGTTCTGACCATTTGCCTAGGAATTTCGTGAATTCATTGTTTTTAAATGGAGATTAGTATTCCATTGGGTAAATATACCACATCTTCTGAATCCATTCCTCCATTGAGGGACATATGGGTTCTTTCCAGCTTCTGGCTATTATAAATAAGGCTGCTATGAACATAGTGGAGCATGTGTCCTTATTGCATGCAGGGGAAGCTTCTGGGTATATGCCGAGGAGTTGTATAGCAGGATCGTCCAGGAGTGTCATGCCCAGTTTTCTGAGGAACTGCCAGACTGCTTTCCAGAGTGGTTGTATCAGCTTGCAATCCCACCAGCAGTGGAGGAGTGTTCCTCTTTCTCCACATCCTCACCAACAACTGCTGTCTCCTGTGATTTTGATCTTAGCCCTTCTGACTGGTGTGAGATGGAATCTCAGGGTTGTTTTGATTTGCATTTCCCTAATGACTAAGGATGTTGAACATTTCTTTAGGTGCTTCTCAGCCATTAGATATTCTTCAGGTGAGAACTCTTTGTTTAGCTCTGTACCCCATTTTTTAATAGGGTTATTTGGCCCTCTGGAGTCTAACTTCTTGAGTTCTTTGTATATATTGGATATTAGCCCTCTGTTGGATGTAGGGTTGGTAAAGTTCATTTCCCAGTTTGTTGGTTGCCGCTTTGTCCTTTTGACAGTGTCCTTTTCCTTACAGAAACTTTGTAATTTTATGAGGTCTCATTTGTCAATTCTTGATCTTAGAGCATAAGCTATTGGAGTTCTATTCAGGAAATTCTCCCCTGAGCCCATATGTTCAAGGTTCTTCCCTAGTTTCCTTTCTATTAGTTTCAGTGTGTTTAGGTTTTATGTGGAGGTCCCTGATCCAATTGGAAATGAGCTTAGTGCAAGGAGATAACAATGGATTGATATGCATTCTTCTGCATGTTGACCTCCAGTTGAATTAACACCATTTGTTGAAAAGGCTATCTTTTTCCACTGGATGGTTTTAGCTCCTTTGTCAAAGATCAAGTGACCATAGGAGTGTGGATTCATTTCTGGGTCTTCAATTTTGCTCCATTGATCCACATGTCAGTCACTATACCAATACCATGCAGTTTTTAACACTATTGCTCTGTAGTACAGCTTGAGGTCCGGGATATTGATTCTCCCAGAAATTCTTTTACTCTTGAGAATAGTTTTAGCTATCCTGGGTTTTCTGTTATTCCAGATGAATTTTTGAATTGCTCTTTCTAACTCTATGAAAAATTGAGTTGGGATTTTGATGGGGATTGCATTGAATCTGTATATTGCTTTTGGCAAGATGGTCATTTTTACTATATTAATCCTGCCAATCCATGAGCATGGCAGATTTTTCCATCTTCTGAGGTCTTCTTCAATTTCTTTCTTCAGAGACTTGAAGTTCTTGTCATACAGATCTTTCACTTGTTTGGTTAGAGTCACACCAAGATACTTTATATTGTTTGTGGCTATCGTGAAGGGTATCATTTCTCTTATTGCTATGAAACCATTTCTAGGAAACTATTCCAAGTGACATTAACCTCTCACCCTGTACTTTTTTTTAAATTTAGGGATACTTATAAACCCCTATGCTTAATCTTACGACTCATACATATACTTAGAATTTGAGGTTAAGTAGGATTTCAAGAAAAGCATGCCCCTTTTCTGCAGTATTCACTTGGAACAGAGGTACAATAGATAGAAGAGAATATGGAGAAGACCGATTTAAGACCTGCCAGGGTCCAGGCTGTTACTGATGCATGTCACCTGCTCTTTTTGTAAAGAGTGAATATTTCCACGTTTATATTTGTGTGGTATATATGTATATGTATATGTGTACATTCTGGCATTGCGTGGAGACAAGTGTACATGGTGTGTTTCTTTGTGTGTGTGTGAGTGTGTGAGTGTATGTGTGTGTGTGTGTGTGTGTGTGTGTAACATGCATTCGGAAGCCTGAGGTTGATGTCAAGTATCTTTACTGCTCTTCTGCCATTATCCTTTGAGGCAAGGTTTCTTGGTCAAGCCCAGAGATCACAGACACATTAATCTCATTAGCTATCTTGATTTAGCAATACCCTAATTCTGCCTTCTGAAGCTGGGACTATAGATTGGTTACCATGCTCCCACATCTGCCGGATCTTCATGGCATCTGGGGATCTAAGCTCTATCCCTCTTGTTTTGGTAACCAGTAAGCAGTCTTCCTAGGTCAAGAAGGTATTCTTGCTTCCTTCTTGCTCTAAACACGTGGCTGCTTCATTGACTACTTTGTCTCATATGAATTCTCTCTTAGGAGCAAACCAGTTTAGCCCATTGGGACACGAAGAAGCAGGAGCATGTCCCAAACACACATTACTCATCTTTAAAAGTCAGGTAAAGAATTATGCATTCATAATTATGTTTTATAATTATGTATTTATTTTTGCTAATACTTGTTTTTATTTTTATTTTTTCTGGTGTGAATTTGGATTTTGGTGTAAAGGTTCCTATTTTTACTAAGATTGGACTGATGGAGGAACATTGCTCTTCTTATTTATTTAGTAATGTTTCTTATTTCACCTTTATCTCTGTAAATTAGCTTTGCTAGATGTAGATCTCTCAGTTGACTCCTCCACTCCTTTGGAGCATTGTAACTGGTTCCCTGACTTCAATTCATGTCTCCTTCTTTGTTATTGTTGGGTTCTTATTCTGGAATTTGTTCTTGTTTTCCTCTGTGGATTTCTGGGTTATTTTAGTGAAGTCTACACCCTGTGTGAAGCCTCTGATATTGTTCCTCTGGCAAAAATCCTGGAGCATGTACCTCAAACCTCCCTGAAGTGATAGAAATTTTACAGGCCTCTCTTCTTCTCTGGAGCACTTCTATCTGTTAAGTTCCATGGACTTCCAGCCAATAGCTTTATTGTTATCAACCATGTCTTAAGGCTTAATGTGATATACAGACTAATACAATCCAATGTAAGGTCTTTTGACATTTGTTTGTTTGCCTTTCTCTCTGCCTTTCTTTCTTTCTTTTTTTCTTCCTTTGTTCCTTCCTTCCTCCCTCTCTTCTTCTCCCTTCTCTCATTCTTTCCTTCTTTCTTTCTTTCTTTTTTTCTGAGACAAGGTGTCATGTTGGAGAGACACAACACAGCCCTCCCTCATCTCTGTGTTAACCCCAGGTGCTGAGACTTAAGTTCCCTTTCATGCTAAGTCAAACAGCAGGCACTCACCACCTTGGTGCTGATGTCTCCTGCCTTTGAAGGAGGCAAAAAATTAGTGCCCCTGAAGTAATAATGCCCTCACCCTTGAACTATGCCAAAGAGGCAACTAAATGTACCCAGACAGCTGTGGCTGGCTTGGAAAAATATATTAGCCTCTGACAATGAAGTAAGTTATTTCTTCCCAGGTCAAAAAGATCCTTTTCCAGGTATGGTCCTGAGGGACCCTAAGGGCTTTTTCTAGTCCCACAACCTCCTTATAGCTTCCCCCACCTATCTGGGGTCAAGGCTAGGTCGAGTTCCATTCCCCACCCACAGGAACATTCTTGAGTAAAATATTCTCAGAATATAGTGACTGATAGTCATCTGATCCTCTGGAAAGTCCCAGGTAGAGTTCAAATGAGTGCCATGCTTGCTAGCCAATAGATTTAAAGGTCAATATGCTTATCTAATAAGTTTGAACTGTAACTTTGCTGATGTAACCTGTGCCCCTAAAAAGTATAAAAACTGCTTGTAAGAGCAATTGGGGTTGCCTTCTAGTCACTTGCCTTGAGGAACTAATTGAAGGTTGACTCTGATGCAATGGAAAACGAACCTCTTGCTTTTACAAGATCTGTATCTCGGTGTCCCACCAAGATGTCGAGGAGACCCCACCCCCACTCCCCAGTGAGGACTGACAAGGCTGATCAGAGGGAAAAGGACAAGCTCAGCTACAGGCGCCTACTCTTAAGTGTTTGTCTTTGTCTCTCTGTCTTTTGCTTTCCCTCTTGGCTCGAGAGCACGATGTCATCTGGAAAGCCTCTGGTCTGGTGTGGTTGATTGTGGCAGGGAGATGTGCCCTAACACTGTGACCTTGGGGAGTCTGTTTTTGTTTTAACATCTATTTTTATTCTGATATTGACATTGCAACTCTAGCATTCTTAGGGTTGCAACTTATATCTTGTACCTTTTTCAATTATTTTAAACTTTCTGTTTAACGGGATACTTTTTGAGATACTCAGTTTAACAGATTTATTTATTATTCTTCCATACTGAGGGTGAATGGAAATGAACTCATTGCCACACTCAGAAGTGGCCCGATGGAAAAAGACCTATTGTTCCTCAGGGATTAGAGGCTGGAAGTGATACCCCTTTCTTTTTCTCCCCCTGCGATGTGGGAAATCTCAAACCTAGATCTCCTTTGCAACCTTTCACCTAGGATTGAAGGGTATGAACCAAGTGATTCAGGCAGAAAAAGGGCCAGAAGAAGAAAATTACATTAATCAAGAAAGAAGAAGAGTACAAGCATGTCTTTAAAGTCTGTACTGTGGGAGGAAGGCAGAAACTTTGAGAACTTTGCAAGTTTGGAAACAACCTGGTCTTGAAAAGAATAGAGGAGAGGAGAGGAGAGGAGAGGAGAGGAAAGGAAAGGAAAGGAAAAAGTCATCTCTCCTCATGCGCCATCATTAGGACATCAGAGTGGTGGTCCAATCATTTTGCTATGGAACATAGTAAATTTGCATAAGACTTCTGATTGGTTGACGGTCATAAGCCCCCCCCCACGATGACGTTTGTTTATGATTGTTGCCAGAGAAACCAGTCTAGCTGTTGGACAAACAGCCGGAAGGCTCCTCACTGCTGCTCCTCAACCCTCTTTAAAAAGAACTGAATTTGGTAAATAATTGGGGGATTTGATCCGGAATGTAGAAGTCACTTGGACTACAGATGTCTGGGTTCTGTTCCCAGTTCACTGTTTTTTCCATCCAGTCCCAGAAAATCTGGGAATTCATTAGTTCTTTGAAGATAAAGCAAGAAGATTCCTTAAATGAGTTCCTCTAGGAAGAAAGTTCGTGGTCTTCGTGGCCAGCAGTTTGCTGAAGGAGATGACTTCGTGAAGCTGAAGTCACGTGACAGGCGGGTCCGAAAGGCGAGAAGTGTCTCCTCAGGACACAAGTCAACGGAGCCGAGGAGTCTTCAACCAGCTCCTCAAAGAAGATGGCGGGGCTGCTCTGTGAGGAAAAGTCATTCAGTGGATAAAGGTTACTCTGAGGAGAAAACCTGTACAGTGGAGAAAATTTCCTTCACTGAGAAAAATCCTTCTACCAAGAAGCATTGTTCTGCTGAGAAGACTACAGTTCAAAGCTCCTCGGCTGAAAAGCTTCTGTTAGAGGAGAAGCATCCCTATGCTGAAGAAAGCCTCACTAGGGAGAAGAGATCCTCTGCCAAGAAGCACTCTCCGACTGAACAAGGTCGAATGACCCAGAAAAGTTCTTCTGCTGGGAGGCACCTCTCTGACATGTGCCGCTCTGGGAAGAGTCCTCACTTTCCTGAGAAATGCCATATTAAGGAGAAAGGTCATTCATCTGTGAAGCGTGGCTCTTCCGACAAAGATCATCCTGCAGATAGAGGCCGTCCTATCAAGAAAGGACGACCTTCAGAAAAACCTCAGTCCACAGAGAAAGGTCGGTTGACAGGGAGAAGTCCCTGTGCTCCTGCCACAGAGAGAGGGCGCCCTACCAAGAGAGGTCAAGCTAGAGAGAAAGGCCTTTCTACTAAGAAGGGTCCCTCTAATGAGGACCGGCACCCTGCAAGGAAAGGCTGCTCAGCCAAGATCCTTAGCTCTGCAGAGAGAGATCACCAGCTAGAGAGAGGCGGTGCTACAGATAGCAGACTCTCTACAGACAAAGACTGTCCTTCAGGGAGAGGTTGGCCTGCCAAAAAACGTCATCTGGCAGAGAAGGGCCGCTCAGAGAAAAGTAGCTGTGTATCAAGAGGAACTTCTGCAGAGAAAGATCGCTCTGCAGGAAGAGTTCAGCGCAACAGAAGTGACCCTGCAGAGGAGGGTCACCCAGGCAAGTGTAATATCTGTGAATCCAGTGTACCCTCTGCAGGGAAAGACCGCCCTGCAAGAAGTCACTCCAAGAAAAACAGCCCTGGAGAGAAGAGTCACTCCGTCAAGAGTGACATCTGTGCATCAAGAGGACCCTCAGCAGGGAGAGATCGTCCTGCAGGAAGAGGGCGTCCCAATAAAATTCATAAGGCAGAGAAGGGTCGCTCAGTCAAGGGTGACATCTGTGCATCAAGAGGACCCTCAGCAGGGAGAGATCGTCCTGCAGGAAGAGGGCGTCCCAATAAAATTCATAAGGCAGAGAAGGGTCGCTCAGTCAAGGGTGACATATGTGCATCAAGAGGACCCTCAGCAGGGAGAGATCGTCCTGCAGGAAGAGGGCGTCCCAACAAAATTCATAAGGCAGAGAAGGGTCACTCAGTCAAGAGTGGCATCTGTGCATCAAGAGGACCCTCTGGAAGGAAAGATCGCTCTGGAGGAAGAGGTCGCGCCAACCAAAGGAGCCGTGCAAAGGGGAGTCGGTCAGCTGAAGGTGGGAGCAATACATCCAGAAGACCCTCTACAGGAAGAGAGCGCCCTGTAAGACCATGTCTCTCCAACAGAAGCAGCCCTGCAGAGCGGAGGTGCTCAATCAAGTGTGGTATCTGTGCAGCAGGAGTACCCTCTGCAGGGAAAGATCGCTCTGGAGGAAGAGGTCGCTCCAATAAAAGTGGCCCCATGGAAAAGAATCGCTCAGGTGAGAGTGGTTCCTGGGCATCAAGCAGACTCTCGACAGGGAAAGAGCGCCCTGTAAGAAGAGGGCGCCCCAACAAAAGCAGCCCTGCAGAGAAGGATCGCTCAGAGAAGGGTAGTAGCAGTACATCAAGAGGACGCTCTGCAGAGAAAGATCGCTCTGGAGGAAGAGGTCGCTCCAATAAAAATGGCCCTGCAGAGAAGGCTCGCTCTGTCCAGGGTGGTAGCAGTACATCAAGGGGAACCTCTGCAGGGAAAATAGGCCCCACAGGCAGAAGTTGGCCTCCAAAGAAAAACCCCCCTGAAGAGGAGGGTCGCTCAGCAGAGAGGGGAAGCTATGCAGAGAGAGGGCCCTCTACAGGGCAAGAGCACCCTGCAGGGAGAGGTTACCCCAAATATAGTCACACTAAAGAGCAGATTCGCTCCTTTGGAAGGGGTAAATCTGCAAAAAGAGGGCCCTCTACAGGGAAAGATTACCCCATTGACCAAGGCCAGCCTCCAAAGAAAAGCTGCCCTGGAAAGGATGCTTGCTCAGCTGAAAGGGATGACCATGCAGAGAGGAGAGCACCTACAGGAATACATCAGCCCACAGGCGGAGGCCAACCTCAGAAGAAAAGCCACCCTACAGAGGCAGGGCACTCTGATGAGAAGGGTAATAATGCAAAGAGAGGACCCTCTGCAGGGAAAGATTCCCACACTGGGAGAGGTCAGTCTCCAAAGAAAAGCCACCCTGCAGAGATGCATCTATCTGCCTCTATGAAAGGTTGTCCACCTAAAAAATATCGACCTGCAGAGAAAGTTGTTGATGCGAAGAGAGTTCATTCTCCAGAACGAGTTCACTCCATGGAGAGAGGTCATCTTGCTAAGAAAAGTTGTCCTGTAGAGAGACAGCTGTCTGCTGAGGAAGGTAGCATGGCAGAGCAGGTTTGCTCCTCTGAGAAAGATCTTTCAGGGGAGAGAGCTCACTCTTCCCAGGAAAGCCGCACAGCTGAAGAAGGGAGTGTGGCAGACAATATGTGTTCTGTGGAGAAGGGTCATCCCTCCATGGAGATAGGCTTCCCTGAAGAGAAAGCCTCTTCAGGATCCACGTCTGAGGCGACAGTGCCAAACAACATACAGAGTCCTCCAGAAAACAGAATTGGCAGTGATACCAACCAAGTAGCCCAGGTCCCTCACCATAATGTGTCTGCAACTGTGAAGATAAAAATGGGAGTTGAGTTGAGGGTGCCTGATGAGCTGAAGTCTCGTCTTGTTGAGGACTGGGACTTGGTCAACAAGCAAAAGCAGTTATTCCAACTTCCTGCCGAGAAGAATGTAGATACCATTCTTGCCGAATATGTGACTTTTGTGAAATCACAGGGGCTTGGTGATAATAGAGAATACTCCGTTGATGAACTTGTAGCTGGAATAAGAGAGTATTTCAACATGATGCTGGGCACCCAGCTGCTCTGCCAGTTTGAGAAGCCCCAGTATGCCGAAATTCACCAGGCTTATCCTGATATTCCAATGTCTCAGATTTATGGGGCTCCACACCTCCTGCGATTGTTTGTGAATATTGGGGCTGCACTGGCCCATTCACCCCTCAATAGGCAGAGTCTTCTCTTAGTGTCTAGCTATATGCATGATTTCCTTGAATACCTTTCAGAGAACTCCGCTTCTCTGTTTAATGTCATCAATTACAAAGTAGCTTCTGTTGAATATTGTTGCAAAGACCTGTGAGGGTCAACTGACCACTCTGTTAGTCCTGGATCAGTAAACATTTCTGTCTGCTGTTTGCATTGTGTAATGGATATTCTTGAAAATTGTATAACAGGGCTCAATGTTTCCATTTGATTATTGTTGTGAGCAGAAAAAAAATATTAAGTGCTTCTTTACCACCATGTACCATCATTCAAAAGCAAATAAATATTCACTAAAATTTTTGTTGCTTTTTGACATGGCTTGAATGTCGGTGCTTCTAACCCTTCTGTATTATGAGTTTCAACGAAGTACTCACATTATTTGATAAAATGCCCTCATTTCTCATGTCAAAGGTTCCACATAATGGATATACACAAAGCACATATATACACATAATTAAAAATAAGTCTTTTTAAAATATAAAAGGCTAAAGATATAGCTAAGAAGACCATGGGTTCACTCCCTAGATTAAAGCAGGAGGAGGAAAAAGAGGAGGAGAAAGAAGGAGAGGAGGAAGAAGAGGAATGATTGATAAAAAAAGAAAACGATAAGAGGGCAGGTGGGGGAGCTAGAGAAGGGGTAGAGAAAAGGGATGGTGTAGAGAAGGGGAGGAGAAGACGGGGAGAAGACTTGGAGGAGGGGAGGAAGAAAAGAAAGAAGAGATGGTCAAGGAGGAAGTGAGGAAGGAGGAGAGGAGGGGGAGGAAAAGTAGTGGAGTAGTAGTGAGGAGGAAGAGAAGAAGAAGAATGGGGTAGGAAGAGGAGGGGAAGCAAGGAGAAAGAAGGAGGAGAGAAGAGGAGGGGACAGGTAGAGGAGGGGGAGGAACAGGAGGAGTTGGAGGAGGAAGATGGGGAGGAGAAAGAGAGAAGGAGGAAGAGAAGTGGGAGGAAAAGAGACAAAAGACAAGGAGGGAATGGAGGAAGAGGATAGGGAAAGGGCAGAGAAGAAGGAAAATAAGGGAGGGATAGGGCAAGAATATAAAGGAGGCTGGAATAAATGGTGGAGGAGGGAATGTAGAAAAGAAAGACAAGAAGGGGCAAGGCACTGGAGAGAAGGAAAGGAAGGAGATCAGAAGGAAGAGGGGAAGTAAAAAGATTGGAGAAAAAGGAAGAGAGGAATAGGGGAAGAGGCAAAAGAAGAGAGGAAGAAAGGATAGGGGAAGAACAGAAAGGGCGAACAGGAGTCACAGAGGGGGAGGAGGACAAGAAGAAGAGGGGGAGGAGTATGGAAAGGAGGAAATAAAAGGAAAGAGTGGAGAGGGAAAGGGGAGAAGGGGTAAAAGGAAACAAGTGACAAAAGAATGGAAAGAGGAAGGAGAGAGTGAGGAGAGGGAAGACTAGAAAGATGAGAAGGAGCAAGGCATAGAGGAAAAGTAAAGGTGGAGGAGGAAGATAAGGAAAGGGAAGAAGAGCCATAGAAGACAGTTGGAAGCAGGACAAGCGGGAGAAGAAGGAGGGAGAAGGGATGAAGGGATGGAGGAGGAGAGGTTGGGGAGGAGGGATAGGATAAGAAAAGGGGAAGATGGAGGGGTAATGAGGGGGGCTAGAGAGGAGGAAAGAGGGAGAATGGAAGAGGAAAAGTAGGGAAAACAGCAAGAGGAAAGGAGGGTGAGGTGGTTTGAATAAAAATGGCTCCCATAGGCCCATAGGGAGTGACACTATTAGAGTTGTGGCAGGTTTTTTGGAGTAGGTGTGGCCTTCTTGGAGGAAGTTTCATATTGTCTTCCTGCAGCCTGTTGAGTTGCAGAACTCTCAGCTCTTCCAGCACCATGTCTGCCTGAATGCTGCCATGCTTCCCACCATGCTGACAATGGACCAAATCTCTGAACTATAAGCTAGTCCCAATTAAATGCTTTCCTTTATAGTAGTATAGTAGTATAGTATATAGTATATATATAGTATATAGTATATATATATAGTATATATAGTATATATATAGTAGATAGTATATATATAGTATATATAGTATATATATACTATATAGTATATAGTATAGTATAGTAGTATAGAGTATAGAGTAGCCTTGGTCATGATGTCTCTTCATGGCAATAGAAATCCTAAGACAGAGGGTGAGGAGGAAGAAAAGAAGGGATGAAGGAGGACAGGAATGAGTAGGGATAGAAGGAAGAGAGGGGAGGAGGAGTGGGAAGAGTGAAGAAGAGGAAAGAAAGGAAGGGGAGGGGAAGGAAGAGGGGAGGAAGATGAGAAGAGGATGATGAGGGGAGGAGAAAGAATGTGTGTGTGTGTGTGTGAGAGAGAGAGAGAGAGAGAGAGAGAGAGAGAGAGAATGAATCATATGTGAATGCTGTTTGCTGCAGTTTTGAACCATAGGTAAACATGATTTTGAGTTTATATACTGTCATAATGTATTGAATAGCAATAAATTCACAATGCTTATAGGTGTCTGTGGCAGCCATTTGTCACATAATACACCTACCCTAGTAGCTAGGCTGAGGAAAATACAGGTTCATTATTCCCATCTTAATTACTAATATTAACCGATCACATAGCACAGTAAACACAACTGCATGCAAACATAATAGTTACAGAATGGATATGAGTTAAGGAGGCTACAGTAATGTTGGAGAGGTTTCATCATTGGACTGAGAAGGAGTCTGCAGGGACAATGAACCAGACAGCGCCTTGAGGGAGCTGCTGGAGCCAGGTTTGAGATTTAAAGATGATAGTTCAGCTGCCAGCTGAAAGGTTGAACCACTCAGAAATAGGAAATGGGTGAGGGGCAGGAAAAGGCTGATAAGCCTGGTCCAGATAGGCAAATAGCTGAACAAGCAAGGGGTCCAGGAGGCAGTGCTGTACCCTACTTCTCAGATACCTAGGCTCAGAGCAGCCAAATTATAAACACAGATACTTTGAGGCAGATTTTGGGCTGTACATCTCTAGGTGTATCCAGCATGTCCCTGTAATCAGGGTTGTTCTGTGCTTAAACTGAAATGCCTGAAGCTATCACTCACATTTCTCAGGCCATCTACCCCCTGGGGCTGGCCTGCAGAACACCAGCTCAGGCTCACTCAGCTCCCCTTAGCCCCATGAAATGAAAACACTAGAGACTTATACCATACCAACCAGATTTGTAACCCTAAAACTCGAAACCCAAAGCGCCCTTACAAAGAACACCCAACTCAGTTAATATGAATCCAAGCTGGATGCCTAGATTGGGTAAATATGTCACTACACTACTATATCACCCAGTTACAAATTCCCTAGATACTTGGTTCTCATGCAGGCCACATGGGTCAGTTCCATCTTCAACCTCTTCATCCATTTTCCTCTCCCTCTGTCCTCCATCTTGTCCTCTTCTTCCTTCTCTCCCTTTCTAATACTTTCAGCTCTGCCATTTCCTTCCATTGCCCAATCACAGGCTCTAGGCTTTATTTGACTAATTAAGATTTCACCTGGCACTACCTGAGTACATGATCTACTCCTTGTCAGGGCACCCCTCTTGAGGCAACAGAAAATACGAACAGAAGTCTACAACATTGTTTATCTGCTGTGGCTTCTACTTGCCCCTCTTCTCAGAGTTCCTAATCACAGGTAATTCCCAGACCTCATTTGTTTTAGCACCTGTCAGAGATGTGTTCAAGGATTTTCCCAGACCTCAGGCTTGGGGTCTGTGAGAATAACAATATTTTCCCCAGTCTGTCACACAACGGCCATCACACTTTTTGCTATCATACTCTCCATCACAGTTTTCTGGCTTGGTAGCTTCTGAGATCCCAGAAAGCCAAATAACCCTATTAAAAAATGGGGTACAGAGCTAAACAAAGAGTTCTCACCTGAAGAATATCTAATGGCTGAGAAGCACCTAAAGAGATGTTCATCATCCTTAGTCACTAGGGAAATGCAAATCAAAACAACCCTGAGATTCCACCTCACACCAGTCAGAATGGCTAAGATCAAAAACACAGGTGACAGCAGTTGTTGGCAAGGATGTGGAGAAAGAGGAACACTCCTCCACTGCTGGTGGGATTGCAAGCTGGTACAACCACTCTGGAAAGCAGTCTGGCGCTTCCTCATAAAACTTGGAATGACACTCCCAGAGGATCCTGTTATACCACCCCTGGGCATATACCCAGAGGCTTCCCCTGCATGCAATAAGGACACATGCTCCACTATGTTCATAGCAGCCTTATTTATAATAGCCAGAAGCTGGAAAGAACCCAGATGTCCCTCAACAGAGAAATGGATTCAGAAGATGTGGTATATTTACACAATGGAATACTACTCTGCAATTAAAAACAATGAATTCACGAAATTCCTAGGCAAATGGTCAGATCTGGAAAATATCATCCTTAGTGAGGTAAACCAATCACAAAAGAACACACATGGTATGCAGTCACTGATAAGGGGATATTAACCCAGAATCTCGGAATACCCTAGACACAATCCGCATATCAATAGATTTCCAAGAAGATGGAAGGAGAGACCCCTGGTCCTGGAAAGACTGGATGTAGGGGAATACCAGGACAGAGAAGTGAGAGGGGGTTGAATGGGGAACAGGGGTAGGGAAGAGGGCTTATGGGGCTTTCAGGGATGGAGGAAACGTGAAAGGGGAAATCATTTGGAATGTAAATAAAAAAAAATATAGAAAAAAAAAACAACCCAAGTCGTCTACTTTAGCACCCAGTCATTTTTTATTGAATATTTTCTTTATTTACATTTCAAATATTTTCCCCTACCCAGGTCTACCCTTCGAAAACCCCCTATCCCACCCCCATGCCTGACTCTATGAGGGTGCTCCCCCAACCACCCACCCGCTCCCATCTTCCTGCCCTGGAATACCTCTCCACTGGGGCATCGAACACACTCAGGCCCAAGGGCCTCTCCTCCCACTGATACCAACAAGGCCATCCTCTGCCACATATGCAGCCAAAGCCATGGGTCCCTCCATGTGCCCAGTCCCTAGGAGCTCCAGGGGGTCTGGCCGGTTCACACTGTTGCTCCCTCCATGGGGCTGCAAACCCCTCAGCTCCTTCAGTCCCTTCTCCAACTCCTCCATCATGGACCATATGCTCAGTCCAATGTTTGGCTGCAAGCATCCACCTCTGTATTCGTCAGGTTCTTGCAGGGCCTTTCAGGAGACAGCCACATCAGGTTTTCATCAGCAAGCACTTCCAGGCATCCATAATAGCATTCGGGATGGCTGATATCCACTTATCAGTGAGTACATACCAGGTATGGTCTTTTGTGACTGAGTCACCTCACTCAGGATATTTTCAAGTTCCATCCATTTGCCTACGAATTTCATGAAGTCATTGTTTTTATTCATTTTTTCCATTGAGTAGTATTCCATTGAGTAAATGTACCACATTTTCTGTATTCATTCCTCTGTTGAAGGACATCTGGGTTCTATCCAGCTTCTGGCTATTAAAAATAAGGCTGCTATGAACATAGTGGAGCATGTGTCCTTATTGCATGCAGGTAAAGCCTCTGGGTATATGCCCAGGAGTGGTATAACAGGATCCTCCGGGAGTGTCATGCCCAGTTTTCTGAGGAACCGCCAGACTGCTTTCCAGAGTGGTTGTACCAGCCTGCAATTCCACCAGCAGTGGAGGAGTGTTCCTCTTTCTCCACATCCTCGCCAACAACTGCTGTCTCCTGTGTTTTTGATCTTAGCCATCCTGACTGGTGTGAGATGGAATCTCAGGGTTGTTTTGATTTGCATTTCCCTAATGACTAAGGATGATGAACATCTCTTTAGGTGCTTCTCAGCCATTAGATATTCTTCAGGTGAGAACTCTTTGTTTAGCTCTGTACCCCATTTTTTAATAGGGTTACTTGCCTCTAACTTCTTGAGTTCTTTGAATATATTGGATATTAGCCCTCTGTCGGATGTAGAGTTGGTAAAGATCATTTCCCAGTTAGTTGGTTGCCGCTTTGTCTTTTTGACAGTGTCTTTTGCCTTGCAAAAACTTTGTAATTTAATGAGGTCCCATTTGTCTATTCTTGATCTTAGAGCATAAGCTATTGGAGATCTGTTCAGGAAATTCTCCCCTGTGCCCATATGTTCAAGGTTCTTCCCTAGTTTCCCTTCTATTAGTTTCAGTGTGTCTGGTTTTATGTGGAGATCTTTGATCCACTTAGAATTGAGCTTAGTGCAAGGAGATAAGAATGGGTCAATTTGCATTCTTCTGCATGTTGACCTCTAGCTGAGCCAGCACCATTTGTTGAAAAGGCTATCTTTTTTCCACTGGATGGTTTTAGCTCCTTTGTCAAAGATCAAGTGACCATAGGAGTGTGGATTCATTTCTGGGTCTTCAATTCTGTTCCATTGATCTACATGTCTGTTACTGTACCAATACCATGCGGTTTTTAACACTATTGCTCTGTAGTACAGCTTGAGGTCCGGGATACTGATTCCCCCAGAGGTTCTTTTACTCTTGAGAATAGTTTTAGCTATTCTGGGTTTTCTGTTATTCCAGATGAATTTTTGAATTGCTCTTTCTAACTCTATGAAGAATTGAGTTGGGATTTTGATGGGGATTGCATTGAATCTGTGTATTACTTTTGGTAAGATGGTCATTTTTACTATATTAATCCTGCCAATCCATGAGCATGGCAGATTTTTCCATCTTCTGAGGTCTTCTTCAATTTCTTTCTTCAGAGACTTGAAGTTCTTGTCATACAGATCTTTCACTTGTTTGGTTAGAGTCACGCCAAGATACTTAATATGGTTTGTGGCTATCGTGAAGGGTATTATTTCTCTTACTTCTTTCTCAGCCTGCTTATCCTTTGAGTATAGGAAGGCTTCTGACTTGCTTGAGTTGATTTTATATCTGGCCACTTTGCTGAAGTCGTTTATCAGCTGTAGGAGTTCTCTGTGGAGTTCTTTGGGTCGCTTATGTATACTATCATATCGTCTGCAAATAGTGATAGTTTGACTTCTTCCTTTCCAATTTGTATCCCTTTGACCTCTTTTTGTTGTCTAATTGCTCTAGCTAGAACTTCAAGTACTATATTGAAAAGATATGGAGAGAGAGGGCAGCCTTGTCTAGTCCCTGATTTTAGTGGGATTGCTTCAAGTTTCTCTCCATTTAGATTGATGCTGGCTACCGGTTTGCTGTAAATTGCTTTTACTATGTTTAGATATGGGCCTTGAATTCCTGATCTTTCCAAGACCTTTAGCATGAAAGGATGCTGAATTTTGTCAAATGCTTTCTCAGCATCTAATGAGATGACCATGTGGTTTTTTTCTTTGAGATTGTTTATGTAGTGGATTACATTGATGGATTTCCTTATATTGAACCATCCCTGCATCCCTGGGATGAAGCCTACTTGATCGTGGTGAATGATCGTTTTGATGTGTTCTTGGATTCGGTTGGCAAGAATTTTATTGAAAAATATGGAACGCTTCACGAATTTGCGTGTCATCCTTGCGCAGGGGCCATGCTAATCTACTCTGTATCGTCCCAATTTTAGTATATGTGCTGCCGAAGCGAGCACTCCCATTGTACTTCTTTGGCTGGAAAATGACTTCCTTCCTTGGTCAGGGGTAATGCTGGTGGATAATAGTAAGCAAACCTCCTTTCAAGTTCTGGTCTTGAATTCCTGCTTTGATTTCATCAATGATGGGCCGTGATCTGTTATTGTAAGCAGGGAAGAGGGAAACTCATCTTCACCTGAATTTTGGTCAGAGGGTTTTATCACAGCAAAAGAAATGCAACTTGAACGGTGAAGGAATGGAACTATGCTCAGCATCCATTAACAGATGAATGAGTAAAGAAAATGTGGCACATACACAGTAGACTTCCATTTAGCCATAAAGACAAAAAAAAAAGGAAAATTTCAGGTAATAGATGGAACTATGGTAAGGAAAACAGGTTATACTCAGAAAGAAAAATATTTCATATTCTTTCATATTTGGATCCTAAATTTTAATTATATGTATATAAATGTCATGAAACTAGAAAAGGGATTCTTCCAGTTTATTTTCTGTTGCTGTGATAAAACACTGGCCAAAAACATCTTAGAGAAAAAGGATTTATTTCATCTTACAACTCCTACATCACAATCCATCGTAAAGTAAAACCAAGACAGGAACTTGAGGCAGGAACTTGGAGGCAGAAACTGAGGCACAAAGCATAGAAGAACACTGCTTACTGACCTATGACTTGTCCAGTCTGCTTTCTTATACACCTCAGGAGTGCCTGCCCAGGAGCAGTACTGTCTGCAGTGGGCTGTGCCCTCCTACTTTAAACAATTACTCAAAAAGAAACCCTAGACAAATACCAATCTGATGGTTGTAATTCCTCAGTGGAGTTGTCCTCTTCCCAAGTCACTCTAGTTTGTGTCAGGTTAACAAAACCAGCACAAGAATCATGAGAGTGAGAAAAAGACATTAAGGAAGGTAGGGGAAAGAGGATAATATGATACATGCATCAAGGCAGTAGAAGGGAAGCTGTTAGACAAAAGAAGTAACAGCAAGAAAGTCACTGTAGTTGCCATAAATTGAAGAGTTTTTTTTCTTTTAAATGGTAGTCCATGAGAATATATCTTGAAAATCATAAAAACTATTTATGACAGGAAAGCATGATGAGTACCATATCAACATCTCCAACACTGCCTTGATTTTACAAACCCTAATGACACATTCTCAGTTGCCTTGTGCATTTTAAAGCTTGGAAATCTGATTTCCACAACTCAAATTTTTGTTTAAGAGAAAAATGTTCATTTACTGTAGTTTGGGATCCAACACAGAGACTTTGACATGTTGCGGAGTGCTTACTCACTGAGCCACACGGGTCTCCAGCCTCATCATATTTTTAATCACATTGTAATGTATCAAAAACAATGAGCCAGGCATGGTGGTGCATGCCTTTAATCTCAGCACTCCAGACCCAAAGGCAGGTGATCTCTGAGTCCAAGGCCAGCCTGGTCTGCAAAGTAAGTTTGAGGATAATAGACTACACAGAGAAATCCTGTCTTAAAGCAAATAACAAACAAACAAACAAAAGAGGGTAGTGATTTGGAACTCTTTTACTAAATCTATGGAATTATAAAATGGTTCTTCTGCTTAGGAAAATAGTCTGGAATTTCCTCAGAAAGTTAAACGATACTGGAAAGATGGTTCAACACTTTGTGTTGAGGCCTTGCCATCCCCACCTTAATCCCTCTCCCTGCATAGCTATAGCCATTTTGTTCTGTGCCCAGCATCTATTTCACATTGTTGCTGTATGTCTGTATTGTAATATGCCTGAGAATCACTGACACAGAAATATAAGTTGACTCAGAACACACACATACACACACACACACACACACACACACACACACACACACACACACTGAACACCTTTAAGTCAGCATAGTGACCTGGTTTGGCCTATTTGCTTCTATTCCTCCCAGCTCTACCCTCCCACCCTTGTACCCTCACCCCTTGCCAAAAAACGTGCCAAATCCAATTTGTGTTACCCATATACTCATTGAAGAATAGTCAGACTCTCAGTGGCCAGCCTCTTAAAGAAGAAAACTGGATCCTTCCCTATTACACATTCCTCCATAATGCCAGAAATCATCAACTGTGAAGAAAAAAAAAAGATGGACAGTGTCTGGCAACCTGGTTGTTCTGCTCCATTGTTTATAATTGAGTCAGGAAGAAATGTTTTCCTGAGTTCCATGGACCCTCTAGCAAATTAGTGGAACCCTAAAAGGGGATCATGAGAACCCTACCGTTCAGTCAGTTACAAATTGAAGAAACAGTATTCTGGGACAGAGTCCCTCAATCTATGTGTTCTGATATCACCTCCAAAGTAGATAGTGCCTAATATTCAGTTGAGACAGAGAATACCAATAATCTGGAGAATCTACTGAAAATGTATTCCTTGATGTAGGAAGAGAAACCCCCAATATTTGGTGTCAGAAGTAACATATTGAGTGGCCATATAAGATAGGAAAACACCTTGGGTTTTCCTCCCTTTCTCATAATGACCAGAAGAATGGAAACCAAGTTCACACAAAACTTCCCCATGAATATTAATAGGAGTATTATTCCTAATACACAAAGGGTAGAAACAATACTAATTCTTTCTGTTGTCCACAAACTGATAAATGCATTCATGAATTGTAGTGTTGTCATACAGACACTCTGAGAAGGGCAGAAAGATCTTTGGAAGCAGCTGGAAACAGCCAGCATAGACACTGAGAGATAAATGTTTCTGGGGAATGGAGTTGTTAAGACTTGGAAATCTATGTTCACTGGTGAAGTCTGTCAAGTCTTTATTGAATAAAAGAGAATGTCTTTGGCATTCTTCATGAGACAAAATTGCCACGCAGCAATGGGATGTCCCTAGAGAGATGATCTGGCTTTGAGGTAAGTGATTCTTTCAGTCAAGTACTGCAAAGAGAGAGAGTCAACTTATCCTTATCTGAAGGACCTCATCAGCCAGGAGGCTAGGTCACTTGGTCCTGAGATGGAATGTATTTGAGAGGCACACCCTTGCATTCATTGTGGGTCTTAGTTACTATTCCTGAATGGAAATACAAAGACATACAGATGCTGTATAAAATTGGTAATTCCTTAAAGTGGAAACTTAAAGGTTCTTTGGAAAGTCAGTTGTGTTGGATGGTGTTTTGCTGGGACAAACACATAAAGGAAAATTTCACTGAATCAGATACTGGAGAAAGGATATTCAGCAAAAACAAGCATGTGAAAGGACACATGATGAAGGATTCTTTTCTAAAGACATGCATGTATTGGCCTGCCTTACATTGCATAGTTGAGCTCCATTTGTCAGGATTCTATAAAGAGAAGGACACCAAAAAACTTCTGGTGGTGTGCTATGGCTTCCTGTCATTTCTTTTTTTTTTTAATTTTATTTTCTATATTCTTTGTTTGCATTCCAAATGATTAACCCTTTCCTGGTTCTCCCCTCCCGGAAAGTCCCAAAAGCCCTCTTTCCTCCCCCTGTTCCCCAGTCAACCCCCTCCCACTTCTCTGTCCTGGCATTCCCCTAAACTGCTGCATCGAGTTCTTCCAGGACCAGGGGCCTCTCCTTCCGTCTTCTTGGGAATCAATTGATATGTGAGTTGTGTCTTGGGTATTCAGAGCTTCTGGGCTAATATCTACTTATCAGTGACTGCATACCATGTGTGTTCTTTTGTGATTGGGTTACATCACTTAGGATAATATTTTCCAGTTCCAACCATTTGCCTGAGAATTTCATGAACTCATTTTTTTAATTGGTGAGTAGTATTCCATTCTGTAAATATATCATATTTTCTGCATCAATTTCGTCGTTGAGGGACATCTGGATTCTTTCCAGCTTCTGGCTATTATAAATAAGGCTGCTATGAACATAGTGGAGCATGTGTCCTTATTGCATGCCAGGGAGTTGTCTGGGTATATGCCTAGGAATGGTATAAGAGGGTCCTCAAGAAATGTGATGCCCAGTTTTCTGAGGAACCACCAGACTGATTTCCAGAGTGGTTGTACCAGCTTGCAATCCCACCAACAGTGGAGGAGTGTTCCTCTTTCTCTACATCCTCTCCAATGCCTGCTGTCTCCTGTGGTTTTGATCTTAGCCATTCTGACTGGTGTGAGATGGAATCTCAGGGTTGCTTTGATTTGCATTTCCCTGATGACTAAGGATGTTGAACATTTCTTTAGGTGCTTCTCAGACATTCCAGATGCCTCAGTTGAAAATTCTTTGTTTAGCTCTGTACCCCATTTTGAATAGGGTTATTTGGTTCTCTGGAGTCTAACTTCTTGAGTTCTTTGTATATATTGGATATTAGCTCTCTGTTGGATGCAGAGTTGGTAAAGAACTTTTCCCAATTTGTTGGTTGCCATTTTGTCCTATTGACAGTGTCCTTTGCCTTACAGAAACTGTAATTTTATGAGGTGCCATTTGTCAATTCTTGATCTTAGAGCATAAGTGTTCTGCTCAGGAAATTTTTCCCCATACCCATGTGCTCAAGGCTCTTCCCCACTTTCTTTTCTATTAGTTTCAGTGTGTCTGGTTTTATGTGGAGGTCCTTGATTCACTTGGAGTTGATCTTAGTACAAGGAGATAAGAATGAATCGATTTGCATTCTTCTGCTTGCTGACCTCCAGTTGAACCAGCACCATTTGTTGAAAAGGCTATCTTTTTTCCACTGGATGGTTTTAGCTCCTTTGTCAAAGATCAAGTGACCATAGGTGTGTGGGTTCATTTCTGGGTCTTCAATTCTATTCCTTTGATCTGCATGCCTGACACTGTACCAATATCACACAGTTTTTAACACTATTGCTCTGTAGTACTGCTTGAGTTCTGGGATGCTGATTCCCCCAGAAGTTCTTTTACTGTTGAGAACAGATTTAGCTATCCTGGGTTTTTTGTTATTCCAGATGAATTTTTGAATTGCTCTTTCTAACTCTATGAAGAATTGAGTTGTGATTTTGATGGGGATTGCATTGAATCTGTATATTGCTTTTCGCAAGATGGTCATTTTTACTATATTAATCCTGCCAATCCATGAGCATGGCAGATTTTTCCATCTTCTGAGGTCTTCTTCAATTTCTTTCTTCAGAGACTTGTAGTTCTTGTCATACAGATCTTTCACTTGTTTGGTTAGAGTCATGCCAAGATACTTTATATGGTTTGTAGCTATCATGAAGGGTATCATTTCTCTTATCTCGTTCTCAGCCTGCTTATGCTTTGAGTATAGGAAGGCTACTGACTTGCTTGAGTTGACTTTATATCCAGCCACTTTGCTGAAGTCATTTATCAGCTGTAGGAGTTCTCTGGTGGAGTTCTTTGGGTCGCTTAAGTATACTATCACATCGTCTGCAAATAGTGATAGTTTGACTTCTTCCTTTCCAATTTGTATCCCTTTGACCTCCTTTTGTTGTCTGATTGCTCTAGCTAGAACTTCAAGCACTATAATGAAAAGATATGGAGAGAGAGAGCAGCCTTGTCTAGTTCGTGATTTTAGTGGGATAGCTTCACGTTTCTCTCCATGTAGTTTGATGTTGGCTACTGGTTTGCTGTAAATTGCTTTTACTATGTTTAGATATGGGCCTTGAATTCCTGATATTTCCAATACTTTTAGCGTGAAAGGATGCTGAATTTTGTCAAATGTTTTTTCAGCATCTAATGAAATGACCATGTGGTTTTTCTTTGAGATTGTGTATATAGTGGATTACATTGAAGGATTTTCTTATATTGAACCATCCCTGCATCCCTGGGATGAAGCTTACTTGATCATGGTGAATGATCATCTTGATGAGTTCTTGGATTTGGTTGGCAAGAGTTTTTTTTTTATTTTCTAAGTTTTCTTTATTTACATTCCAAATCATTTCCCCTTTCACGTTTCCTCCCTCCCCGAAAATCCCAGAAGCCCCCTTCCCTCCCTCTATTCCCCATTCAACCCCCTCTTGCTTCTCTGTCCTGGCATTGCCCTACATCCAATCTTTCCAGGACCAGGGGTCTCTCCTTCCATCTTCTTGGAAATCTATTGATATGTGAATTGCGTCTTGGGTATTCTGAGATTCTGGGTTAATATCCCCTTATCAGTAACTGCATACCATGTGTGTTCTTTTGTGATTGGGTTACCTCACTAAGGATGATATTTTCCAGTTCTGACCATTTGCCTCGGAATTTCGTGAATTCATTGTTTATAATTGCCGAGTAGTATTCCATTGTGTAAATATACCACATATTCTGAATCCATTTCTCCGTTGAGGGACATCTGGGTTCTTTCCAGCTTCTGGCTATTATAAATAAGGTTGCTAGGAACATAGTGGAGCATGTGTCCTTATTGCATACAGGTAAACCCTCTGGGTATATGCCCAGGAGTATATGGCCAGGAGTAGCAGGATCCTCCGGGAGTGTCATGCCCAGTTTTCTGAGGAACTGCCAGACTGCTTTCCAGAGTGCTTGTGCCAGCGTGCAATCCCACCAGCAGTGGAGGAGTGTTCCTCTTTCTCCACATCCTTGCCAACAACTGCTGTCACCTGTGTTTTTGATCTTAGCCATTCTGACTGGTGTGAGATGGAATCTCAGGGTTGTTTTGATTTGCATTTCCCTAATGACTAAGGATGATGAACATCTCTTTAGGTGCTTCTCAGCCATTAGATATTCTTCAGGTGAGAACTCTTTGTTTAGCTCTGTACCCCATTTTTAATAGGGTTACTTGCCTCTCTGGAGTCTAACTTCTTGAGTTCTTTGTATATATTGGATATTAGCCCTCTGTCGAATGTAGGGTTGGTAAAGATCATTTCCCAGTTTGTTGGTTGCCGCTTTGTCCTTTTGACAGTGTCCTTTTCCTTACAGAAACTTTGTAATTTTATGAGGTCTCATTTGTCAATTCTTGATCTTAGAGCATACGCTATTGGAGTTCTGTTCAGGAAATTCTCCCCTGTGACCATATGTTCAAGGTTCTTCCTTAGTTTCCTTTCTATTAGTTTCAGTGTGTCTGGTTTTATGTGGAGGTCCTTGATCCACTTGGAATTGAGCTTAGTGCAAGGAGATAAGAATGGCTCAATTTGCATTCTTCTGCATGTCGACCTCCAGTTGAACCAGCACCATTTGTTGAAAAGGCTATCTTTTTTCCACTGGATGGTTTTAGCTCCTTTGTCAAAGATCAAGTGACCATAGGAGTGTGGATTCACTTTTGGGTCTTCAATTCTGTTCCATTGATCTACATGCCTGTCACTGTACCAGTACCAGGTTGGCAAGAATTTTATTGTGTATTTTTGTATCAATATTCATAAGGGAAATTTGGTCTGAAATTCTCTTTCTTTGTTGACTCTTTTTGTGGTTTTGGTGTCAGCATAATTGTGGCTTCATAGAACTAGTTGGGGAGTGTTTCTTCTGTTCCTATTTTTGGGAATAGTTTGAAGAGTATTGGTGTTAGGTCTTCTTTGAAGGTCTGATAGAATTCTGCACTAAAATCATCTGGTCCTGTGCTTTTTTTAGTTGGGAGACTGTCAATTACCACTTCTATTTTTGTAGAGGTTATGGGACCATTTAAGTGGTCTATCTGATCTTGGTTAAACCTTGGTACTTGATATCTCTCTAGGAAATTGTCCATTTCCTCCAGATTTTCTAGTTGTGTTGAATATAGGCTTTTGTAGTAGGATCTGATGATTTTTTGAATTTCCTCAGTTTCTGTTGTTATATCTCCCTTTTCTTTTCTGATTTTGTTAATTTGGATACTGTCTCTGTGCCCTCTGGTTACTCTGGCTAAGGGTTTATCTATCTTGTTGATTTTCTCAAAGAACCAGCTCCTACTTTTGTTGATTCTTTGTATGGTTCTATTTTTTTCAACTTGATTGGTTTCAGCCCTGATTTTGATGATTTCCTGTTTTCTGTTCCTCTTGGGTGTATTTGCTTCTTTTTGTTCCAGGGCTTTCAGGTGTGCTGTTAAGCTGCTAGTGTATGCTCTCTCCAGTTTCTTTTTGGAGACACTCAGGGCTATGAGTTTTCCTCTTAGCACTGCTTTCATTGTGTCCCATAAGTTAGGGTATGTTGTACCTTCATTTTCATTAAATTCTAAAAAGTCTTTGATTTCCTTCCTTATTTCTTCTTTGCCCAAGGTATCATTGAATAAAGCATTGTTCAGCTTCCATGAGTATGTGGGCTTTCTGTTGTTTTTGTTGCTATTGATACCACCCTTACTCCACAGTGATCTGATAGGAGGCATGGGATTAGTTCGATCTTCTTATATCTATTGAGGTTTGTTTTGTGACCAAGTATATGGTCGATTTTAAAGAAGGTACCATGACATGCTGAGAAGAAGGTATATTCTTTTGCTTTAGGATGAAATGTTTTATATATATATATGTTAAATCCATTTGGTCAATAACTTCTTTCAGTTTCACTGTGTCTCTGTTTAGTTTGTGTTTCCCTGATCTGTCCATTTATGAGAATGAGAATTGAAGTCACCCACAATTGTTGTGTGAGGTGTAATGTGTGCTTTGACATTTAGTAAAGTTTCTTTTGTGAATGTGGGTGTCCTTGCATTTGGAGCATAGATGTTCAGAATTGAGAGTTCTTGGTAGATTTTCCCTTTGATGAGTATAAATTGTCTTTCCTTATCTTTTTTGAGTACTTTAGGTTGAAAGTCGATTTTATCTGATATTAGAATGGCTACTCCAGCTTGCTTCCTGGGACTATTTGCTTGTAAAATTGTTTTCCATCCTTTTACTCTAAGGGAGTGTTTGTCTTTGACATTGCAGTGCATTTCCTGTATGCAGAAAATGCTAGGTCCTGTTTGTAGATCCAGTCTGTTAGTCTATGTCTTTTTATTGGGGAATTGAGTCCACTGATGTTAAGAGATATTAAGGAATAGTGATTATTGCTTCCTGTTACTTTTGATGCTATTTTTATGTTTGAGTGGTTATCTTCTTTTAGATTTGATGCAAGAAGGTTACTATCTTGCTTTTTCTGGGCTGTAGTTTCCCTTCTTGTATTTGCGATTTCCACCTATTGTCCTGTGCAGGGCTGTGTTTGTGGAAAGATATTGTGTAAATTTGAATTTATCATGGAATATCTTGGTTTCTCCATCTACGGTTATTGAGAGTTTTGCTGGGTATAGTAGTCTATGCTGGCATTTGTGTTCTCTTAGAGCCTGTATGAGAGCTGCCCAGGATCTTCTGGCTTTCATTGTCTCTGGTGAGAAGTCTGCTGTAATTCTGATAGATCTTCCTTTATATGTTACTTGGCCTTGTTTTCTTACTGCTTTTAATATTATTTCTTTGTTTAGTACATTTGGTGTTTTGATTATTATGTGACAGGAGGTATTTCTGTTCTTGTCCAGTCTGTTTGGAATTCTGTAGGCTTCTTTGTATGTTCATGGGCATTGCTCTCTTTAGGTAAGGGAAGTTTTCTTCCATAATTTTGTTGAAGATATTTACTGGCCCTTTAAGTTGGAAATCTTCACTCTCATCTATACCTATAATCCTTAGGTTTTGTCTACTCATTGTGTCCTGGATTTCCTGGATATTTTGGGTTGCAAGCTTTTTGCATTTTGCATTTTCTTTGACTGTTGAGTCAATGCTTTCCATGGCATCTGAGATTCTTTCTTCTATCTCTTGTATTCTATTGTTGATGTTTGCATCTATGACTCCTGATTTCTTTCCCAGGTTTTCTATCTCCAAAGTTGTCTCCCTTTATGATTTCTGAGTTGTTTCTACTTCCATTTTTAGATCCTGAATGGTTTTGCTCAGTTCCTTCACTTGTTTGTTTGTGTTTTCCTGTAATTCTTTAAGATATTTTTGTTTCCTCTTCATGACTTCTGCCTGTTGACCCAAGTTCTCCTCTATTTCTTTAAGTGATTTTTGTGTTTCCTTTGTAAGGGCTTCTACCTGTTGATTCATGTTCTCCTGTACTTCTTTAAGAGATTTATTTATGTCCTTCTTGAAATCCTCTAATAGTATCATGAGATGTGATTTTAAATCCAAATCTTGCCCTTCCGGTGTGTTGGGGTATCCAGGACTTGCTGTTGTCGGAGAGTTGGGTTTGGATGGTGCCATATTGCCTTGATTTCTGTTAGTAATGTTCCTACATTTGCCTTTTGCCATCTGGCTATCTCTGACGTTACTTGGTCCTGCTGTCACTGGCTGGTGCTTGAACATCCTGCGAGCTTGCAAGGCTATTTCTGCACCCCTGGATGACCAGATTTCCCCTTGCACAGATTGCTTAGGGGTTGCCCTGCTCCTTGTTGCCATTGGAGCCCTGGTGTGCCTTGCTCCAAGCAATGTTATACTAGGAATATTTCCATGAACCTGGTCGTCCCTGTCTGGTCCGTCACCGGATCAAAGATGGTGGAGACTGTGGGACTCCCTCCAGGCGTAGGTCACCCTGCAGGGCAAATGTCCCATGGCAGGACTGGCCCACAGACGACCTCAGAGCTGCCCAGTTCTTGGGCACAGGTGGAACCCTAGCAGGCTGTGTCCCAAGCAATGTTATACTCAGGATATCTCTGTGTACCTGATTGTCCCTGTCTGGTCCATCACTGGAGCAAAGATGGCAGAGGCTGTGACTAGAAGCCTTCTTGTCACTTCTGAAGACTTGGGCCAATTGGCAGAATGATGTCAGCTGAAAAAGACTCATGTGGAATTTTTGCTAAGTCAGACTCACTTGCTGAGGCAAGACAGATGGCAAGCCAAGACCAATGGAGAACATGTGATGTTTGGAGGGAGTATAAATAGGACTCAACAGACAGTGAGAAAGGCTTGGCTTGACTTGGCTTGGCTTGGCTTGATTATAGAGGTAACTATGCAATGCTCATTGGTCTCACATCTTCACTGATCTTCGCTTCCCTCAGAGAAGCATAGCTGAGAACTTCTCCAGGCATCCCTGCTGGTCTGAATCCCCCTGGTGAATCGTGTTGATTTGACTGAGGCCTGATTTTACCTGCTAGGTCATGCCACCACTGCTGGTATCCTGACATTACTGAATTGGACTGCTAGTGTATCTGTGAAGTATTTGTTAGTGGATTGAGCTGCCACTGCTGACCTGACCTGAACTGCTGATTTTTTGACTATGCAGTTGGGATTTACTCCAAAGAACCATTTCTAAACAAGTCCACTTCCCCCATATCCTTTCTTTCCCACTACCTCTGGTGGGTGGTGGGCTAGAATGGAGGTTAAAGTGCTTAAGAACCATCAATAAAAGGAGGCTTTGAGAAAAATTAAAGTTACAATTTCTTTAAAAATTGAACAAACAAACAACTATATGATACAGCAATTTCACTTCTGGGTAGAAACCCAAAAGAATTAAAAACAAGACTTTCAATAAATACTTTTACGCTGTTGTTGTTGTTGTTGCCCATAGCAACATTATTCACAATAGCTGAAAGCTACAAAGAAACCTGTATTAATTGTGATACATACATTTAATGCAATAGTATTCAGTCTTTAAAAAATTAAATTTACATACATGCAGCAGTATGATAAGTCTTGAGGACAATATGTCAAGTGAACATGCAAGAATAAGTGTTTGTATGTGTTGTTTAATAAGTAGATTTTTAGTTTGGGAAAATGAAAACATTTGGGAAATAGATATGGTGATGTTTTACTGACAATTTCATCATGCCTTGTGTTGTTGAACAATATATTAAGAAGACCAAAGTGGATCCATCTTCCACTAGCATCCCTCAGATGAAGATGTTGAACTCTCAGCTTTGCCTGCACCATGCCTGCCTAGATGCTGCCCTGCTCCTACCTGAACCTGCCTGAACCTGTCATCACAAGATAGTAAAACACTTTTCATCAATTGTCAGAATAAGAGTTTTTCATAGTCTTTTGAAAATCTTCTTGATAAACCAGCATATGGGTGAATACAAAAAATTAAAAAGGATCCTTATACAGCAACCATGGGAGGATTTTCCAAAGTTATAAATTACATTTTTGATAGGTTGCAAAGCAGCAATCCCTCTACACATCAACAACCACCTTTAGAAATGGCAGATTTTCTTAGTTATGCTATTCCAGGCTTAAAGATAAATCAGCAAGAAGAACCAGGATTTGAAGTCATCATGAGAATTGATTTGGGAGAGTGACCTGTTGTTCACAGGCAGGAACCAGTATCCCTAGAAGAATAGACCAAAAGCCCTGACTCTGAAGGAAGACTCCTAAATATAGAAACCATGAAGCAGATGGTATTCAGAGGGGGTCTTAGTCATTTCTTAAGAACGAAAGTACAGAAATTTCTCCTGGATTACTTTCCTTGGCATAGTATGAAATAGGAAAGAACTCAATTACAAAAACAAAAATTGATGAGTACTTCAGGATGAAACTGCAGTGGAATTCTGTCAGCAAGGCACAAGAGAAGAAAAACTCATGCTTGAGAGACTACAGAAGTCTGATTGAGAAAGATGTCAACAGAACAGATGGAACAAATAAGTTTTATGAAGGCAAAAATAACCCAGGGTTGATTGTGCTCCATGACATTTTGATGACCTACTGCATATATGACTTTGATTTAGGATATGTATAAGAAATGAGCAACTTACTTTCACCCCCTTTTGTATGTAATAGAGAATGAAGTAGATGCCTTTTGGTGTTTTGCCTCTTACATGGACCAGATGCATCAAAAATTTGAAGGACAAATGCAAGGCATGAAGACCCAGTTAATCTAGTTGAGTACCTTACTCAGATTATTGGACAGTAGATTTTGTAGCTATTTAGAATCCCAGGACTCTGGATATCTATATTCTTGCTTCAGATGGCTTTTAATCAGATTTTAAAGGGAATTTAGTTTTCTAGTTATACTTCGATTATGGGAGGTAATGTGGACTGAACTACCCTGTAAGAATTTTCATCTTCTTTTGTGTTGTGCTATCCTAGAATCAGAAAAGCAATAGATAATACGAAAGTATTATGGCTTCAATGAAATCCTTAAGCACATCAATAAATTGTCCATGAAAACTGATGTAGAAGATATACTGTGTAAAGCAAAAGCAATTTCCCTACAGATGGCACAATGTGAGGAATTGCCACAAGCAGTTTGTGAGATACTGGGACTTCAGGACAGTGAACTTACAAAGCCAAATTCTAACACTGATGAAAGTGTTGACACCCCTTGTCCCATATCTGCATTTCCAAGTAGCACCTTGCCCATACTTGCTGCCAGTGAAGCCAAAGACAACAGACCAGCAAAGACATTAGCATCCCCAAATGCCTACAGATTACATCTGCATGATCATTTGTCTTACATTTTTTAAGAGATACTTTGTTGCAATTCCTTTTTAAGTATGTGAAAGTTCATGCTTTAAGTTTTATGGAAAGACAGTGTACTAATGTTCTTGCATTAAAGCTTTACAATTTTTTAAACTAATTATTTTTGTAGTTACTTCTACCAAATACCTTTCCTTTTCAATAACATTCCTTAGTATCTTTATAGCTAAGCACATTTTATTTTGTTGTGGATGAACCAGTATTGGATACATACTACAAGTGGAAGCTTTGGAAATTATGCACTTTGAAGAACATTCACTGTGTTTACTCTTTAGTGGGCTTTGGAATTGATTAATTTAAATGTTGAGCCTTTATAAAGCGTTCTAAGCTGAGAAGTAGATTGTTACTCAGTGATGAAATTTAAAATATAAACAAATTTGGTTTTCCTATTGTTTAAAGCAATATTCTGCTTAACTATGCTGATTGAATGTGATTTAAATAAGGCATTTTTACCAATGTAGTTAGTATGTGGATAAAGAACTATTTCAACCTTAGCAACTGGATTGGCAGCATATTTTTTTTTTACAAAGAACTCTTCTTCACTTGTATATAGGCTATATATACATACTATTTATGAGTATAAAAAGGCATAGTCCTATTTTCTTTAACAGAATAAACTTGATTATTCATTTATATAAGCTGATTCAACAAAATTAATACATGGCTTCAATATAAGATCTTTATCAAAACTATTTTCTTAACTGAGCATTTATTTAACAAGACTACATTGAACCCTGTCTATACCTGGTATAAATCACTGTAACCTCTTTACTAATAAAGTGTATTATCTTTCCTAATACTGCACTAATTGGTTAATCAGATCTTTTTTTTTAAAAAAAAATATTCTTTGTAAAAAGCTTATGTCAGAAATTTCCAGACACTGTCATGAGTCTCAACGGAATATTTTCTGTATATGAATAAAACTGTTTTTACCATGAAGTGCTGCATGTTTTTAGGTTCTATGTAATTACCATAACAAATTCCATTTAATTGTAATTTGTTAACATTTGTATGTATCATTAAAATAAAATCAAAGCTAAAAAAAAAAGAGACCAAAGTGGTAAATTTCATGTTGTGTATATTTTATCCCTTCTATATCCAAGAATCAAGATACTGTATGTGTTCAGAAAGACTCCAAACAAGAAATTCTGTCACGAGATGGTCATTCTCCAGATGTGACACTAAATTCTAGCCCACGACCAATTGCATGCAGAAGATACTTATGGTATATCAAGCTTAGAAGTTCTGCGTTTACGATTGGCTTCTTTCTGATACTTTCATTCCTCTTTTGGTCAATTTCCAGAGTCCTGACTTATTTTATTTTTCTTTTACTATCTTGTTGGTTTTAGATGTACATGTATGCATGTGTGGACATATGTAAACCAAAGGATACACTAAGTGTCATTCCTCAGACACTGTCCAGATTTGGGGGGGGGTGGGTGTGATAAAAGCTATCACTAGCCTGGAACACATCATAGGCTGTGTTCCATAGGCTTTCATAAGATTAAACAATATCTTTCATAAAAAAAAACCATAGGTTGGAAATGGTCATAGGCCAGGCCAATGGCTAGTGAGCCTCAGAGATCTGAATAGCTCTATCTCCACAGTGAAGGGGCTACATGGTCATGCTGCCATGCTCAGCTTTTTAAAAATATTCTGTATATTAAAGTGCCCAGCACTTTAAAATATTTTTTCAATTTTTATTAAATGAGTTTTTTATCTGCATGTATGTCTGTGTACTAGATCCTGAGTCCTATCATGGTTTTTTTGAGGGGGGAATTAGTTAAGGTTATCTGTAAGCCATTCTAAAAGTTCAACTCTGGTAATAGCTGATTTGGTTTTCTAATTCTTCCAATTTAAGTCCTAAGTGGAAGGAGCTAAAAAGAGAGAATGAGTGACCTTCCAGCCCCCAGAAAGCTTATTCCTATCTAAACTGCCCATTAAAGAAAACATCGCCCCAAACACAGGAGAATAATGAGTGCTATTTGTCTGTGTGATCTTGTAACTCATCAGCAGCTGAGCTGATGTGATGTTTTGCTACAAACAAAAATTTCACCCTCTAGAATCTAGTCAAGATAATTATGTGGACTTAAAATAGCCTTTCACAGTCAAACTGAATTGCACCTCTTTACTTCACCCAGTAGAGGGAGACGTTTTATAAGCCATAAGAAATTGTTCAAGCATATTTAAATATCTAAACTAGAAATTGTCTTTATTCTTTCTCCTTTACCAACACTTTGAAATCATTTACAAAATGTCATTGATCTAGAAGTAACATTTATCACATATATATACATATATAGATATGTACATGTGTGCATATGTGTATATACGCATATATGTACATATATACACATATACACTTATGCATATACATATATATAGTATATACATATGTACTAAGAACAGTTCTAAAAAGCAATAAAAAATTGCAAGTTCTTCCATTTCTAGTTTGCAATAGGGTTTTTGTCAGATATTGTCTCATTTAGCATCAGATTACACAAATCTACCTAGTTACTGGCAAAATAGAACAGTACATGTAAAAATGGGCAAATCTATCTTTCAATAATTACTCCTCTGTTTTCTTCTCACTTCTTTCTTCAGCAGTTTCCTCACTCTTCTTTGTCTTCTCATTAGTTCTTCAGAATTAAAATCCCCATCCCCACTCCATGGAAGTTTTTATTTCCTGCAATTTCAGTTACATACAGTCAAGCATTGTCCAAAAATGTTGAGTAGAAAAATTCATACATAACTCATGACTCCTAGATTGTATTAGTTCTAAGTAATGTGATTAAAACACAGGTCTTCCTGCTTTGTCATGCCCTACACATAAATCATCCTTGGTCAAGTGTATTCATAGTGGCTGCCGTACCTGCCAGCAAGTCTCTTATTAACCACCTGGGTTATCAGATCATCTACTAGAATATCACGTTGCTTTGTACCAACAATGTTTGACAACAAAGAGCAGGCCAGCCATACCAAAGAGAAACTGCTGGAAGTGTTCACCTACATTGTAAGGAGAAAAGTTTTGACTTAAGGAAAGAAAATATTGTACACTGAGCTTGCTAAGAGTATACAGAACCATAAGATGTTTTGAAACTAAACATAATTTGTGTGTATATGTGAGTGTGATAAATGCACACACATGGAGCAGAGGCAGACATCTGGTGTCCTGCTCTGTCACTTCACAACTTAACCATTTGAGAGAGGACAGGATCTCTCACTGAACCTGGAGCTAGGCTAGCAGTCAGCAAGCTTCACCAAGCCTTCTCTGCTTCCCACAACTCTGGTGTTACAGGTACATACAAGATCATGCTCAGCACTTTGAAACATTTTTAAATTTTTTATTATATGACTGTTTTATCTGCATGTATGTCTGTGCACCATGTATATGTCTGATGTCTGCAAAAGTCAGAAGAGGGTGAAGAACTGGAGTCACAATTGGGGTGTGAACTGTAATGTAGATGTACAGAATTGAACCCAGATCCTCTGGAAGAACACAATGATCTTAACTTCCGCATTATGCCTTAAGTCCCCTGCTTCTGTTTTTTAACATGAGTGCTGGAATATGAACTCAGATCCTCATGCTTCTTCAGCAAGCACTCTTACCCACTGAGCTGTATCTCCAGCCCACACACATAATTTTTATTAACATTTCATTGTGACTAAGTGGTTAGGAGTACTCGTTGCTCTTACGGAAGACTGGGGTTCGATTCACAGCACCCACATGGCATCTCATAACTTTCTGTAACTCAGTCCCAGAGGATCTAATGCTGTCTTCTGGCCTCCTTGGGCACCAGGTGTGCATGTAATGCACATACATACATTCATGCAAAACACTCATATATAAAATGAATCATTAATTATACTAAAGTGATTTTATATGTAGACTTTTAAATCTATGTGGGATAGCACAGTCTATGAGACAGTATTTCAGGCAGAGTGAATAATTTTGAGTTCAGGTTAAAAAGTATTAAAACATCTTACAATTTCTCATGGAAGCCACGATACTCTGGATACAACACAGAGTTAAAAGCAATATGTGCCAAGAGAGCCAAAATGTAGGATGGAGAAGTGATAGGAAGTGAGACAGCAGAAATATGCCAGAGCCAGATTGTGACAACCCTTACAAGAGGCACTAAGAAACAAGGACAGCATTGCAAAGCTATACCGTCATCTTGCCTACTTAAAAGCTTCATATCAAATGTGGAACTTTAGAAGATAGAAGCAGAGAAATTAATTAAGAGAAGATAGGCTGAACAGTGGTGGTGCATGTCTTTAATCCCAGCACTCTGGAGGCAGAGGTAGGTAGATCTCTGTGAGTTCGAGGCCAGCTTGCTCTTCAGAGTGAGTTCCAGGATAGCCAGGGCTGTTACACAGAGAAGCACTGTATCAAAAAAGAAGATGAGGGAAATAGATGGGGTCTAGAGAGATGGCTCAGTAAGTTACAGCTCTCCTTGCTCTTACAGAGGACCTGTGTTCAATCTCCAGCACCATGTAGATGGTGGCTTACAACCAACCGTAATTCAGAATTCCAATTCCAGAGGATATGACTGAGCTTCTGATTGCTATGATCACAAAGCACGTACACAGAGTCCACATACAGACATACAGACAAAATTTTATACACATAATCTAGAATAGATACATCTAAAATATTTTTTTAAAAGAAGAGTTGGTATATTCTCTGCTGATAGCCCATATCCATAATCTTTGGAAATTGAGGGAGGAATATTTTTAGGAGTTGAAGACCAGACTAGGCTATCTAGCAAGACACTATCTCAACCAAAAATTTTGAGATAATGGATCACACAAAGTATAGACTCATTGTGGGTTGATGAGGGGGTTAGGAGGGGAAGCATTAAGGATGAGACCTTTAAGAAATATTAGGGAAACTGGTGTCTATGAAACACTGAAAAATAGGAGCAACATAACTGGAGACCTACTGACACTTTGGCATGACATCTGGCAGGTGGCAGAACCTAATGTTCTGTTCAGCAAAACAAAAGCCCCAAAGACAGCTGCAAGTAAGTCTTCAAGGAAGATGGGTTGAGGCATGTTCTGGAGAAGTTGAAAACTTGATATGAACAAAACAAATCTGATTTGAATGAAGCAAAGCTAGCTGGTGAGAAGATCTGATACCAATCAGCAAATTTTGGCATTAGTTAATAAAGGAGTCTAGACTATAGCATTCTGCACTCTGCACTAAGGCTGGGTGCTTTGAATTCCACTTGGGTGGGAATGTGGAAGCATCTTGCTAAGTGCTTTATAGTTCTACACATATGCTGAAGAAATAGACTGGTTCAACCATTATAAAAAGTCTCCTGCTACTTACATGAGGCCACTAGGAGGAGACAAAGGTTTAGATACCATAGAAGATGTAAAGCTTCCAAAATGCTAATATATTAAAGTATAGTGTCTAAAAGACTATCAGTTTGGAGAATTCTCAAAAGCTAAAATAAATCTACTGTGTGACCCAGATATCCCTAAATGACTCAGCATCATGTTTCCCAGATACTTGCTCAACCATGTTCACTGCTGCTCTAGGAAATGGAAACAACCTAAATGTCCTTCAACGGGTAAATGGATAATGAAAATGTGGTACATAAATTGTTGACTACTATTCAGTTGTAAAGAAAAATGAAATCATGAACTTTGCGGGTAAATGGATAGAATTTAAAAAGATCATATTAAGGTAACCCAAATCCAGAAAGATGAGTGTCTCATGTTCTCTCTTATTAGAGGTTCTTAGATCCAAACCGTTGCATATGAGCACTCATCCAGGAGGAACTGCAGAAACATGAGAAGTAAAACAGGACTATTGCCAGGATTTGGTTTAGGCAGAGGAGAAATAGAAAAGGGAGGAGATTTTTAGGAAAGGTAATAAAGTTCAATACAGAAAAGGTAAGGAGGAAAGTAACAATAAGGGTATCTTTAAAAGCCATATGGAATCATACTATTACCTATTTACTTATAATCCTATAATATAAGTAATTTTATGTATAAACATACATATGTCATTTAATAACGTTTTCTCATCCAAGCTTATTATGCTCTGCCAAAAGCCAAAAACAAGTTAACAAAATCCCCAGTACCAGACATAAGTTCTCTTTTGAGCTCTTAGGCAAGGCTGTCCAAGAGATGCTCAAAACATATGGCCTATTATTATTGTTCCTGGATGCTTCCCCAGAGGTAGAAGATAAGTCCCTATTGCTGAAGACACCATGCCTTTCAGAAGCAGGGCCCAGAAATCCCTGAGCTGGAGTTGACTTGAATACCCTCTCCTTAAAACTAGATTTCATGATACTAGAAAGCACCATGCAAATTTCTGTAGTGGAAAGGAAGGGAGTCAACCAACAGTCTTTTTTATTATTATTATTATTATTATTATTTTGTTTACATTCCAAATTTTGTCCCCCTTCCTGGTCCCCCATCCATGAGTTCTTCACCTCATCCTCCCTCCCCTTTGCTTCTGAGAGGGTGCTCCCGCATCCACACACCCACTCCCACCTCACTCTGCTAGCATCTCCCTTCCCTGAGGCATCAAGTTTCTACAGGATTAAGTGCATCCTTTCTCACTGAGGTCAGACAAGGCAGTCCTCTGGTACATATATAGTGGGGACCACAGACCAGCCCATGTATGCTGCCTGGTTGGTGGCTTAGCCTCTGGGAGCTCTGAAGGGTCTGAGTTAATTAATACTGCAACCAACAGACTTATCCAGCTATGACACCTAGGAACTGTATCGATGACTAAGATTTCACATAGCCCTAAGAGTTCAGCAGTGGTACTCATACTCTGACAGCAACCAACAGCTCTCTCATCGAATTTAAGACTCTTTTAACAAGAGGGACACCGTGCCTCATACTAGAAACTTGGCTGACTACTCAATGTTAGTGAAGTCATGGATATTGGAGTAGTGTAACAGGTCCCCAGACTGACTCCACGATGAAAATGTTGTTTAGGCTGTAAAGCTAAGCAAATAGGCAGTACTTCTTGTCAAAAACTAAAGGAAAAAAAGGCCCCATCTATCAAAGTCCAAATGTACCAAGCTTGCTTTTAGGCTTCTGTAGCTCTGCTCTGGCTAACTGTTCATGTTAATGGAAGTATGTCAAACCATGACATGGGGGAGGGGGTTTATTTGGTTTGGTTTGGTTTTGGTTTTTGGTTTTTTGGGGTTTTTTTGTGCTTAAAATTTCACCCCAAAGAAAGGCGCTGAGCTACACTGGGGTCCCAAACACGCAGCGTAGTTGCCAGCTGGTTAATAAAGACTTTCTATTGGCTAAAACATGTGTCCAAGTAGTATTCTCTGGTGAAATACCCCACAATACTGCAACCATTACTTTACTAAAGCAGTGTACTCCATAATAACAATTTAAAGACTTGTCCTTATACCCACAGATAAGTGTACTCTTCGCCCTTCATCAAGGAAACTTCTTTTTGCAACAGATGGAAACCGCTACAGAAAGTCACAACCAATCAAAATGCAGTTGTGGAGCCCAGTCCCAATGGATACATCTACAAAATACCCCTGCTCCTAAGCCTCAGGGAACATTTTTGAAAAAGGGTAGAAAGACACTAACAAAACAGTATCAGGGAGTTTATTATGAGAGTATATTTTCTTGTAACATCAGAAACCACACTGGCATAGTCTCATCAACATAACAGGAACTGAACAACTATGACACTAGTGAACATGTCAAACTGGATGAGGAAAAGTGCAGAGACCTCAATACTACACAAAGAACTGTAGGCAACTATGAAATGCAGAGAAGGAGAAATAGTATTCTCCAGGAAAGAGCACACCAATTGGTATCTAATACCAAATGGTCAGTCCTTAAAACATTCATACAAGTAACATTACACATACTGACAATTTTGTGTACACATATATGTGTATATGCACATGTAAGTGTACATATAAAGTGTGTAATAATAATTAATGAAAAAAGAGCTAAACAAAGAGTTCTCACCTGAAGAATATCTAATGGCTGAGAAGCACCTAAAGAGATGTTCAACATCCTTAGTCATTAGGAAAATGCAAATCAAAACAACCCTGAGATTCCATCTCACACCAGTCAGGATGGCTAAGATCAAAAACACAGGAGACCTCAGTTGTTGGCAAGGATGTGAGAAAGAGGAACACTCTTCCACTGCTAGTGGGATTGCAAGCTAGTACAACCACTCTGGAAAGCAGTCTGGCGGTTCCTCAGAAAACTGGTCATGACACTCCCGGAGGATCTGGCTATACCACTCCTGGGCATATACCCAGAGGCTTCCCCTGCATGCAATAAGGACACATGCTCCACTATGTTCATAGCAGCCTTATTTATAATAGCCAGAAGTTGGAAAGAACTCAGATGTCCCTCAATGGAGGAATGGATTCAGAAGATGTGGTATAGTTACACAATGGAATACTACTCTGCAATTAAAAACAATGAACTCATGAAATTCCTAGGCAAATGATCAGAACTTGAAAATATCATCCTTAGTGAGGTAACCCAATCACAAAAGAACACACATGGTATGCAGTCACTGATAAGGGGATATTAACCCAGAATCTCAGAATACCCTAGACACAATTCACATATCAATAGATTTCCAAGAAGATGGAAAGAGAGACCCCTGGTCCTGGAAAGACTGGATGGAGGAGAATACCAGGACAGAGAAGTGAGAGGGGGTTGAATGGGGAACAGAGGGAGGGAAGGGGGCTTATGGGACTTTCAGGGAGGGAGGAAACGGGAAAGGGGAAATCATTTGGAATGTAAATAAAAAACTTAGGAAAAAAAATTAAAAAGAGGCCATGAATTTGAATGAGAGCAAGAATGAGTTCACAGGAGGACTTGCAGAGAGAAAAAGGTAGGGAGAAATGATGAAACTATATTATTATCTCAAAAAATTTTAAGTTAAAAAAAACTCTATTGAGAAGTTGAAGTTGACAACAGCTCTTCAGTCCTATTTGGAAAAAATTACAGCACTTTTTGCCTTGGTATAATTGAGCAGTTAATAATTTAAAGAGCTCTAGACAATGCACTGTCATGACTATTTTACATGCCCACATCCAGGGTACTTCTAGGCCTTATATAGGTGTGAAGCTGAGTCTAGCTCATGACAATATCTACAGTCAGAACTTACCACCCTCATCCACCTCCTCCTTTGGTTTTAAATTCTAGAAACAGGCCAGGACTGGTGGCACACGCCTTTAATCTTAGCACTCAGAAAGCAGTGACAAGATGATTTCTATGAGTTTGAGGCTAGCCTGGTCTACAGAGTGAGTTCCAGGACAACTAGCACTACACAGTGAGACCCAAAAAAACAAAATTTACACATTTTAAGATAATCCAAGAGGTAGTTGGGACCGCCAGGCTCAGAGACAGACAGGCATAATATCGCTTCGGGTTCAGGCAGCTTGTGTGTAACCTGCTCCCAGGTGCTGGGCTGATCTGCAGTAACCAGCGCGCCAGTTCCGCGGTGGGACCTTCTGCCTGGTGGAGGGACCCCGCGCAGGGAGGGAGCCCGCCAGCTTCCCTTCCGCGACCTCTGTTCCCGCGGACTGCGCTGGAGAGACCGGTACCCAGGCTCTCCCCCCGATATAACATCACTTGGGACACGGCCTGTTGGGGCTTCCGTCTGTGCCCGAGGGCGGGTTGGCGCTGTGGTCGTCTGGGTGCCAGATCGGCGGGCCATCGTGACCACAGGGCAGCTTGTGTGTAACCTGCTCCCAGGTGCTGGGCTGATCTGCAGTAACCAGCACGCCAGTTCCGCGGTGGGACCTTCTGCCTGGTGGAGGGACCCCGCGCAGGGAGGGAGCCTGCCAGCTTCCCTTCCGCGACCTCTGTTCCCGCGGACTGCGCTGGAGAGACCGGTACCCAGGCTCTCCCCCCAATATAACATCACTTGGGACACGGCCTGTTGGGGCTTCCTTCTGTGCCCGAGGGCGGGTTGGCGCTGTGGTCGTCTGGGTGCCAGATCGGCGGGCCATCGTGACCACAGGGTGAGCAGCGCCACGGAGAGTGCCCTCCGCCATCTTTGCTCCAGTGACCAGGTAGTTGGGACCACCAGGCTCAGAGACAGACAGGCATAATATCGCTTCGGGTTCAGGCAGCTTGTGTGTAACCTGCTCCCAGGTGCTGGGCTGATCTGCAGTGACCAGCGCGCCAGATCTGCTGTGGGACTTCTGCCTGGCAGAGGGACGCCCCCTCCCCCCCCCCAGGAGAGATCACACACCCCTGCACAGGGCAGGAGCCTGCCAGCCTCCCTTTGGCGACCTCTGCTCCAGGAATCCACTAGGCTGAGCCTTTAGATGTGCAAGGCCTCCCCAATATAAGATCACTTGGGGCAAAGCACATTAGGGCTCCAAAGTCACTCAGGAGCAGGCAGGCCCCAGAAATCGGTGCCAGGGGAATCCTGGTAATCCAGGGGGGGCAGAAATAGCTTTGCAAGCTCACAGGAGGTCCAACCAACAGCCAGTGGCAGCAGGACCAACTAACACCAGAGGTATCCAGATGGCAAAAGGCAAACGTAGGAATGTTACTAACAGTAATCAAAGTAATGTGGGACCATCCGAACCCAACTCTCCAACAGCAGCAAGTCCTGGATACCCCACCACACCCGAAAGACAAGATCTGGATTTAAAATCACTTCTCATGATGCTATTAGAGGATCACAAGAAGGACACAAATAAATCTCATAAAGAGTTACAGGAGACCATGAATCAACGGTTAGAAGCCCTTACAAAGGAAACACAAAAATCGCTTAGAGAAATGCGGGAGAACATGGATCAAAAGATGGAGGCGCACAAGGAGACAACACAAAAATCGCTTAACGAGATGAATCAACGGGTAGATGCACTCACAAAGGAATCACAAAATTTGCATAAAGAAATGCAGAAGAATATGGGTCAACAGACGGATGCCCATAAGGAGGCAACACAAAAATTGCTTAAAGAAATGAATCAACGGTTAGATGCCCTTACAAAGGAAACACGAGAACTGCTTAAAGAAATGCAGGAGACGATGGATCAACAGATGGAATCCCATGAGGAGGAAACACAAAAATCGCTCAGAGAAATGCAGGAGAACGTGGGTCATCAGGAAGAAATCCTGAAAGAGGTAATGCAAAAATACCTTAAAGAAATACAGGAAAATACAAACAAACAAGTGAACGATCTCAGCAAATCCATCCAGGAACTAAAAAAGGAAGTAGAAACAACTAAGAAATCACAAAGGGAGACAACTTTGGAGATAGAAAACCTTGGGAAGAAATCAGGAGTCATAGATGCAAACATCAACAATAGAATACAAGAGATGGAAGAAAGAATCTCAGGTGCTGAAGATTCCATAGAAAGCATCGACTCAACAGTCAAAGAAAATGCAAAATGCAAAAAACGCGTAACCCAAAACATCCAGGAAATCCAGGACACAATGAGAAGACCAAACCTAAGGATTATAGGTATAGATGAGAGTGAAGATTTGCAACTTAAAGGGCCAGTAAACATCTTCAACAAAATTATGGAGGAAAACTTCCCTAACTTAAAGAGAGAGATGCCGATGAACATACAAGAAGCCTACAGAACTCCAAACAGACTGGACCAGAACAGAAATACCTCCCGTCACATAATAATCAAAACACCGAATGTTCTAAACAAAGAAAGAATACTAAATGCAGTAAGAGAAAAGGGCCAAGTAACATACAAAGGAAGACCTATCCGAATCACATCAGACTTCTCACCAGAGACTATGAAAGCCAGAAGATCCTGGGCAGATCTCATGCAGACACTAAGACAGCACAAATGCCAGCCTAGACTACTATACCCAGCAAAACTCTCAATCACCATAGATGGAGAGACCAAGATATTCCATGATAAAACCAAATTTTCACAATATCTTTCCACAAATCCAGCCCTGCAACGGATAATAGGTGGAAACCTCCAATACAGGGAGAGAAACAACACCCTGGAAAAAATGAGATAATAACCTTCTTGAATCAAACCCAAAAGTAGATAACCACTCAAACATAAAGATAGCGTCAAGAATGGCAGATGGCAATAATCACTATGCCTTAATCTCTCTTAATATCAATGGTCTCAACTCCCCAATTAAAAGACATAGACTAGCAGACTGGATACGTAAACAGGACCCAGCTTTTTGCTGCATGCAGGAAACGCACCTCAGTGTCAAAGACAAACACTACCTCAGAGTAAAAGGCTGGAAAACAATTTTACAAGCAAATGGCCCCAAGAAACGAGGTGGAGTAGCCATCCTAATATCGGATAAAATTGATTTTCAACCCAAAGTCATCAAAAAAGACACAGAAGGACACTACATACTGATCAAGGGAAAAATCCACCATCAAGAACTCTCAATCCTGAATATCTATGCTCCAAATGCAAGGGCACCCTCATTCGTAAAAGAAACTTTACTAAAACTCAAAGCACACATCGCACCGCACACAATAATAGTGGGTGACTTCAACACCCCGCTCTCTGAAATGGATCGTTCAGGAAAGCAGAAACTAAACAGGGACACAGTGAATCTAATTGAAGCCTTGGACCAAATGGAACTAACTGATATATATAGAACATTTCATCCTAGAGCTAAAGAATACACCTTCTTCTCAGCTCCTCATGGTACCTTCTCCAAAATTGACCATATAATTGGTCACAAATCAGACCTCAACAGATACAAGAAGATAGAAATAATCCCATGCCTCCTATCAGATCACTATGGAATAAGGGTGGTCTTCAATGGCAACAAAAACAAAAGAAAACCCACGTACACATGGAGGCTGAACAATGCTCTACTCAATGATAACTTGGTCAAGGTGGAAATAAAGAAAGAAATCAAAGACTTTTTGAAAGTTAATGAAAATGAAGGCACAACATACCCTAACTTATGGGACACAATGAAAGCAGTGCTAAGAGGAAAATTCATAGCCCTGAGTGCCGCCAAAAAGAAACGGGATACAGCATACACTAACAGCTTAATGGCACACCTGAAAGCCCTGGAACAAAAAGAAGCAAATACACCAAAGAGGAGTAGAAGGCAGGAAATCATCAAACTCAGGGCTGAAATCAATCAAGTAGAAACAAATAAAACCATACAAAGAATCAACAAAACGAGGAGTTGGTTCTTTGAGAAAATCAACAAGATAGATAAGCCCTTAGCCAGACTAACCAGAGGGCACAGAGATAGTATCCAAATTAATAAAATCAGA
Organism: Tokudaia tokunoshimensis; assembly: GCA_036184795.1. Lineage (NCBI taxonomy): Eukaryota > Metazoa > Chordata > Mammalia > Rodentia > Muridae > Tokudaia > Tokudaia tokunoshimensis. The sequence goes on along the minus strand of BTHU01000023.1, from coordinate 1,770,055 downwards.
AACGAAAAGGGAGAGATAACAACAGAAACTGAGGAAATTCAAAAAATCATCAGATCCTACTACAAAAACCTGTATTCAACACAACTAGAAAATCTTGAGGAAATGGACAATTTCCTTGACAGATACCAAGTACCAAAATTAAATCAGGATCAAATAGACCATCTAAACCGTCCTATAACCCCTGAAGAAATAGAAGTTGTCATTGGAAGTCTTCCAACCAAAAAAAGCACAGGTCCAGATGGTTTTAGTGCAGAATTCTATCAGACCTTCAAAGAAGACCTAACACCAATACTCTTCAAACTGTTCCACAAAATAGAAACAGAAGGAACACTACCCAACTCGTTCTATGAAGCCACAATTACACTAATACCAAAAGCACACAAAGATCCGACAAAGAAAGAGAATCTCAGGCCAATCTCTCTTATGAATATCGATGCAAAAATACTCAATAAAATTCTTGCCAACCGAATCCAAGAACACATCAAAACGATCATTCACCACGATCAAGTAGGCTTCATCCCAGGGATGCAGGGATGGTTCAATATAAGGAAATCCATCAATGTAATCCACTACATAAACAATCTCAAAGAAAAAAACCACATGGTCATCTCATTAGATGCTGAGAAAGCATTTGACAAAATTCAGCATCCTTTCATGCTAAAGGTCTTGGAAAGATCAGGAATTCAAGGCCCATATCTAAACATAGTAAAAGCAATTTACAACAAACCAGTAGCCAGCATCAATCTAAACGGAGAGAAACTTGAAGCAATCCCACTAAAATCAGGGACTAGACAAGGCTGCCCTCTCTCTCCATATCTTTTCAATATAGTACTTGAAGTTCTAGCTAGAGCAATTAGACAAGAAAAAGAGGTCAAAGGGATACAAATTGGAAAGGAAGAAGTCAAACTATCACTATTTGCAGACGATATGATAGTATACATAAGCGACCCAAAGAACTCCACCAGAGAACTCCTACAGCTGATACACGACTTCAGCAAAGTGGCCGGATATAAAATCAACTCAAGCAAGTCAGAAGCCTTCCTATACTCAAAGGATAAGCAGGCTGAGAAAGAAGTAAGAGAAATAATACCCTTTACGATAGCCACAAACCATATTAAGTATCTTGGCGTGACGCTAACCAAACAAGTGAAAGATCTGTATGACAAGAACTTCAAGTCTCTGAAGAAAGAAATTGAAGAAGACCTCGGAAGATGGAAAAATCTGCCATGCTCATGGATTGGCAGGATTAATATAGTAAAAATGAGCATCTTACCAAAAGTAATACACAGATTCAATGCAATCCCCATCAAAATCCCAACTCAATTCTTCATAGAGTTAGAAAGAGCAATTCAAAAATTCATCTGGAATAACAGAAAACCCAGAATAGCTAAAACTATTCTCAAGAGTAAAAGAACCTCTGGGGGAATCAGTATCCCGGACCTCAAGCTGTACTACAGAGCAATAGTGTTAAAAACTGCATGGTATTGGTACAGTAACAGACATGTAGATCAATGGAACAGAATTGAAGACCCAGAAATGAATCCACACTCCTATGGTCACTTGATCTTTGACAAAGGAGCTAAAACCATCCAGTGGAAAAAAGATAGCCTTTTCAACAAATGGTGCTGGCTCAGCTGGAGGTCAACATGCAGAAGAATGCAAATTGACCCATCCTTATCTCCTTGCACTAAGCTCAATTCTAAGTGGATCAAAGATCTCCACATAAAACCAGACACACTGAAACTAATAGAAGGGAAACTAGGGAAGAACCTTGAACATATGGGCACAGGGGAGAATTTCCTGAACAGAACTCCAATAGCTTATACTCTAAGATCAAGAATAGACAAATGGGACCTCATTAAATTACAAAGTTTTTGCAAGGCAAAAGACACTGTCAAAAAGACAAAGCGGCAACCAACTAACTGGGAAATGATCTTTACCAACCTTACATCCGACAGAGGGCTAATATCCAAGATATACAAAGAACTCAAGAAGTTAAACTCCAGAGAGGCAAGTAACCCTATTAAAAAATGGGGTACAGAGCTAAACAAAGAGTTCTCACCTGAAGAATATCTAATGGCTGAGAAGCACCTAAAGAGATGTTCATCATCCTTAGTCATTAGGGAAATGCAAATCAAAACAACCCTGAGATTCCATCTCACACCAGTCAGGATGGCTAAGATCAAAAACACAGGAGACAGCAGTTGTTGGCGAGGATGTGGAGAAAGAGGAACACTCCTCCACTGCTGGTGGAATTGCAGGCTGGTACAACCACTCTGGAAAGCAGTCTGGCGGCTCCTCAGAAAACTGGGCATGACACTTCCGGAGGATCCGGCTATACCACTCCTGGGCATATACCCAGAGACTTTACCTGCATGCAATAAGGACACATGCTCCACTATATTCATAGCAGCCTTATTTATAATAGCCAGAAGCTGGAAAGAACCCAGATGTCCCTCAACGGAGGAATGGATTCAGAAGATGTGGTATATTTACACAATGGAATACTACTCTGCAATTAAAAACAATGAATTCACGAAATTCCTAGGCAAATGGTCAGAACTTGAAAATATCATCCTTAGTGAGGTAACCCAATCACAAAAGATCACACATGGTATGAAGTCACTGATAAGGGGATATTGACCCAGAATCTCAGAATACCCTAGACACAATCAGCATATCAATAGATTTCTAAAAAGATGGAAGGAGAGACCCCTGGTCCTGGAAAGACTGGATGTAGGGGAACGCCAGGACAGAGTAATGAGAGGGGGTTGAACGGAGAAAAGAGGGAGGGAAGGGGGCTTATGGGACTTTCGGGGAGGGAGGAAACGGGAAAGGGGAAGTGATTTGGAATGTAACTTAAAAAAATAAAATAAAATAAAATTAAAAAAAAAAAAAAAAAAAAAAAAAGATAATCCAAAAGGCTCTGAGGTAGCCAAATGTGGCATTTTGGAACATAATGGCAATGTTATTCAAAACAGAAAATACATTTTTTTTGGCCAGAAAACTATTTGTTCATTTATGTTTCTATTTCAAAACACAAAGTGCCCTGACAAATGTTCTGCTATTGAATTTCAGCAGAAACTCAACATTTCTGCCCTTTTTAAAGAGGTGTGTGGTAAATGAGGCCCAGATTCTCCGAAAGAAAGAGAGAGAGAGAGAGAGAGAGAGAGAGAGAGAGAGAGAGAGAGAGAGAAAGGAAGGAAGGAAGGAAGGAAGGAAGGAGGAAAGGAAGGAAGGAAGGAAAGAAAGAAAGAAAGAAAGAAAGAAAGAAAGAAAGAAAGAAAGAAAGAAAGAAAGAAAGAAAGAAAGAAAGAAAGAAAGAAAGAAAGAAAGAAAGACTTCCCTTATGATAGCAATGATGCCAGCTCCTTCTGGGACTGTCTTGTCCAACAAGATCTGCTTTGCCCAAAATTTAATCTTTCTCCTTTTAATTTTTATTAGATATATTCTTTATTTACATTTCAAATGTTGTCCCCTTTCCTGGTCCCCCCCCCGAAAATCCACTAACCCATCTCTTTCCCACTGCTCAACAATCCACCCACTCCCACTTCCCTGTCCTGACATTCCCCTATACTGGGACTTCTGGCCTTCTCAGGATGAAGGGTCTCTCCTCCCTTTCATGTCTAACAAGGCCATCCTCTACTACATATGCAGCTGGAGCCATGGATCCCTCCCTGTGTACTCTTTGGTTGGTGGTTTAGTCCCTGGTAGCTCTGGGAGTTCCGGTTGGTTCATATTGTTGTTCCTCCTATGGGGCTGCAAGTCTCTTCATTTCCTTGGGATCATTCCCTAGCTCCTTCACTGGGGACCTTGTGCACAGTCCAAAGGTAGGCTGAGAGCATCCCCCTCAGTATTTCTTAGGCACTGGCAGAACCTCTCAGGAGACAGCTATATCAGGCTCCTGTCAGCAAGCACTTGTTGGCATCCACAACAGGTTTTTTAACTGTATATGGGGTGGATCCCCAGGTGGGAAATTCTCTGGATGGTCTTCCCTCAGTCTCTGCTCCACACTTTGTATCTGTATCTCCTCCCGTGGGTACTTTGCTCCCCCTTCTAAGAAGGACCAGAGTATCCATACTTGGTTCTTCCATCTTCTTGAGCTTCATGTGGTCTGTGAATTGTATCTTGGGTATTCAAAGCTTCTGGGCTAATATCCACTTATAAGTGAATGCATACCATATGTGTTCTTTTGTGATTGAGTTACCTCACTCATAATGATATTTTCAAGTTCCATCCATTTGCCTAAGTACTTCATGAATTCATTGTTTTTAATAGCTAAGTAGTATTCTATTGCGTAAATATACCACAATTTCTGAATCCATTCCTCTGTTGAAGGACATCTGGGTTCTTTCCAGCTTCTGGCTATTATAAATAAGGCTGCTATGAACATAGTGGAGCATGTGTCCTTATTACATGTTGGAGAATCCTCTGGGTATATGCCCAGGAGAAGTATAGCAGGGTCCTCCAATAGTATTATGCCCAATTTTCTGAGGAACCTCCAAACAGATTTCCAGAATAATGGTTGTACCAACTTTCAATCCCACTAGCAATGGAGGAGTATTCCTCTTTCTCCACATCCTCACCAGCATGTGCTGTCTCCTGAGTTTTTCATCTTAGCCATTCTGACTGGTGTGAGATGGAATCTCAAGGTTGTTTTCATTTGCATTTCCCTGATGACTAAGGATGTTGAACATTTCTTTAGGTGCTTCTCAGACATTCAAGTTGCCTCAGTTGAAAATTCTTTCTTTTACTCTGTACCCCATTTTGAATAGGGTTATTTGGTTCTCTGAAGTCTAACTTCTTGAGTTCTTTGTATATATTGGATATTAGCTTTCTGTTGGATGCAGGGTTGGTAAAGAACTTTTCCCAATTTGCTGGTTGCCACTTTGTCCTATTGACAGTGTCCTTTGCCTTACAGAAACTTTGTAATTTTATGAGGTCCCATTTGTCAATTCTTGATCTTAGAGCATAAACTATTGGTGTTCTGTTCAGGAAATTTTCCCCTGTGCCCATGTGCTCGAGGTTCTTCCCTACTTTCTTTTCTATTAGTTTCAGTGTGTCTTGTTTTATGTGGAGGTCCCTGATCCACTTGGACTTGAACTTTGTACAAGGAGATAAGTATGGATGGATTTGCATTCTTCTGTATGATAACAGTCAGTTCAACCAGCACCATTTGTTGAAAAGGTGATCTTTTTTCCACTGGATGGTTTTAGCTCCTTTGTCAAAGATCAAGTGACCATAGGTGTGTGAGTTCATTTCTGGTTCTTCAGTTCTATTCCATTGATCTACATGCCTGTCACTGTACCAATACCATGCAGTTTTTATCACTAGTACTGCTTGAGGTCTGGGACACTGATTCCCTCAGAAGTTCTTTTACTGGTGAGAATAGTTCTAGCTATCTTGGTTTTTTTTTTTTTTATTCAAGATGAATTTGAGAATTGCTCTTTCTAACTCTATGAAGAATTGAGGTGGAGTTTTGCTGGGGATTACATTGAATCTATAAATTGCTTTAGGCAAGATGGTCATTTTTACTATATTTATCCTGTCAATCCATGAGCATAAGAGATCTTTCCAACTTCTGAGGTCTTCTTCGATTTCTTTCTTCAGAGACTTGAAGTTCTTGTCATACAGATCTTTCACTTGTTTGGTTAGAGTCACACCAAGATAATTTATATTCTTTGTGATTATTATGAAGGGTGTCTTTTCAATAATTTCTTTCTCAGCCTGTTTATCCTTTGAGTATAGGAAGGATACTGATTTGCTTGAGTTGATTTTATATCTGGCCACTTTGCTGAAGTTGTTTATCAGCAGTAAGAGTTCTCTGGTGGAGTTTTTGAGGTCGCTTAAGTATACTATCATATCGTCTGCAAATAGTGATAGTTTAACTTCTTCCTTTCCAATTTGTATCCCTTTGACCTCCTTTTGTTGTACACTTACTCAAGCTAGAACTTCAAGTACTATATTGAATAGATATGGAGAAAAAGAGGGCAGCATTGTCTAGTCCCTGATTTTAGTGGAATTGCTTCAAGTTTCGCTCCATTTAGTTTGATGTTGGCTACTGGTTTGCTGTATATTGCTTTTACTATGTTTAGGAATGGACCTTTAATTCCTGATCTTTCCAAGACTGTTTAGTCTTGCTAAAGGTTTATCTATGTTGTTGATTTTCTCAAAAAACCAACTCCTGGCTTTGCTGATTCTTTGTAGAGTTCTTTTTGTTTCTACTTGATTGATTTCAGCCCTGAGTTTGATGATTTCCTGCTGTCTATTCCTCTTGGGTATATTAACTTCTTTCTGATCTAGAGCTTTCAGGTGTGGTGTTAACCTGCTAGTGTATGCTCTCTCAAGCTTCTTTTTGGAGGCACTCAGAGCTATGAGTTTTCCTCTTAGCACTGCTTTCATTGTGTCCCATAAGTTTGGGTATGTTGTCCCTTCATTTTCATTAAATTCTAAAGTCTTTGATTTCTTTCTTTATTTCTTCTTTGACCAAGGTATCATTTACTAGAGTATTATTCAGGTTCCATGTGTATGTGTGCCTTCTGTTATTTTTGTTGCCATTGAAGACCAGTCTTAATCTGTAGTGATCTGATAGGAGGCATGGGATTATTTCAATCTTCTTAAATATGTTGAGGTCTGTTTTATGATGAATTATATGGTCAATTTTGGAGAAGGTACCATGAGGTGCTCAGAAGATGGTATATTCTTTGGATTTAGGATGAAATGTTTTATAGATATCTGTTAAATCTATTTGGTCAATAACTTCTTTCAGTTTCACTGTGTCTCTGTTTAGTTTGTGTTTCCCTGATCTGTCCATTTATGAGAGTGTGGTGTTTAAGTCACCCACAATTGTTGTGTGAGGTGTAATGTGTGCTTTGACATTTAGTAAAGTTTCTTTTATGAATGTGGGTGTCCTTGCATTTGGAGCATAGATGTTCAGAATTGAGAGTTCTTGGTAGATTTTCCCTTTGATGAGTATGAAGTATCTTTCCTTATCTTTTTTGAGTACTTTAGGTTGAAAGTCGATTTTATCTGATATTAGAATGGCTACTCCAGCTTGTTTCCTGAGACCATTTACTTGGAAAATTGTTTTCCATCTTTTTACTCTGAGGTAGTGTTTGTCTTTGACACTGAGATGCATTTCCTGTATGCAGCAAAATGCTGGGTCCTATTTACGTATCCAGTCTGTTAGTCTATATCTTTTTCTTGGAGAATTCAGTCCATTGATGTTGAGATATTAAGGAATAGTGATTGTTGCTTCCTGTTATTTTTGATGTTATTTTTATGTTTGTGTAGTTATCTTCTTTTGGGTTTGTTAAAAGAAGATTATTTTCTTGTTTTTTCTAGGGTATAGTTTCCCTCCTTGTGTTGGCGTTTTCCATCTCTTATCCTTTGTAGGGCTGGGTTTGTGGAAAGATATTGTGTAAATTTGAATTTATCATGGAATATCTTGGTTTCTCCATCTGTGGTGATTGAGAGCTTTGCTGCATATAGTAGTATGGCATTTGTGTTCTCTTATGGTCTGTATGAGAGATGACCAGGATCTTCTACCTTTCATCATCTCTGGTATGAAATCTGGTGTAATTCTGATAGGTCTGCCTTTATATGTTACTTGACCTTTATCCCTTACTGCTTTTAATATTCTTTATTTGTTTAGTGTATTTGGTGTTTTGATTATTATGTGATGGGAGGAATTTCTGTTCTGGTCCAGTCCGTTTGGACTTCTATAGACTTCTTGTATGTTCATGGACATCTCTTTCTTTAGGTTAGGGAAGTTTTCCTCTATAATTTTGTTGAAGCTATTTACTGTCCCTTTAAGTTGTAAATCTTTGCTCTCTTCTATACCAAAATTGGTCTTCTCATTTTGTCCTGGATTTCCTGGATGTTTTGGGTTATAAGCTTTTTGAATTTTGCATTTTCTTTGACTGTTGAGTCAATGTTTTCTATGGTATCTTCAGCACCTGAGACTCTTTCTTTTATCACTTGTATTCTGTTGTTGATGCTTGTATCTATGACTCCTGATTTCTTTCCAAGGTTTTCTCTCTCCAGAGTTGTCTCTCTTTGTGATTTCTTTATTGTTTCTACTTCCATTTTTAGATCCTGATTGGTTTTGTTCAGTTCCTTCAATTTTTGTTTGTGTTTTCCTGTAATTCTTTAAGGGATTTTTGTGTTTCCTCTTTAAGGACTTCTACTTGTTGACACATATTCTCCTGTATTTTTTAAGGGAGTTATTTATGTCCTTCTTGAAGTCCTCTATCAGCATCATGAGATGTGATTTTAAATTTAGCTCTTGCTTTTCCAGTGTGTTGTGGTATCTAGGACTTGCTGTTGTGGGAGAACTGGGTTCTGATGGTGCCATGTCACCTTGGTTTCTGTTGGTAATGTTCTTGCATTTGCCTCTTGCCATCTGGTTATCTCTGGTGTTAGCTTGTGTTACTGTCCATGACTATGGCTTATCTGTCCTGCAAGCCTATGTATCTGTACTCCTGGGAGACCCGTTCTCTCTGGGAGGAATTTAGGTATGGAGAGCTGTGATACAGGGTCAGCTCAGGTGTGCAGACAGAAACCAGAAGGATCCTGTTGCCAGCTGATCCTTGGTTCCTGTGTCCTGATGGCTCTGGACAGGTTCCTCTTGGTCCAGGAATTTGAAGAGAGGTGGTGGACTTACCCGTGCACACAGGTATGTAGGCACTCCTGGGAGACCAGCTCTCTTGTGGTGGTATTTGTATATGTAGCTCTGAGGCCCAGGATCAGCTCTGGGTGCAGACAGAAATCGGAAGACTCCTGTCCCAGACCGCTCCTGGGCTCTTGTGTCCTCAGGGTTTCTAGCTGGTTCCTCTGAATAGCAGGGGTGGTCCTACCTGTGCTCTCAGGTCTCTCCACACTCCTGAGTGGTTAGCTATCTCCCTGTGCCACCTGAATATGGTGCACTGTGGCAGATGATGGTCCCCAGCCAGAGACAGAAACCAGAAAGCTCCCATCTGAGGGTTCCAGATGTGTTCCTCCATGCAGCTGGGGTTGTCCTATCTGTGCTCTCAGGAGTCTCCGTACTCCTGGGTCAAATTTTATCTTTCTACAAGTCTGCCTGCAACTCATACCTAAGTGACATAGACCCTGGTTTCTCCCCTTGACTTGAGATAACTCTGAACAGCTATTTTATTTTCTAAGAGAGATTTTAAACTTGAATTTCAAACCAACTTTGGTGGTTTAAATAAAAATGGAGTGATTAGAATGTGTGGCTTCGTTGGAGGAGGTATATTCCTGGGAGTGATTTTTTGGGGATTCAAGAGCCTGCACCAGGACTTCCACCCAGTCCTTTCTTTCTTATTTTTCTTTATTTTTATTGGATATTTTCTTTATGTACATTTCAAATATTATCCCATTTCCCGGAAGCCCCCTATCCTTTCCCCCTCGCCCTGCTTCTATCAAAACCATCATTCACCACGATCATGTAGGCTTCATCCCAGGGATTCAAGGTTGGTTCAATATATGAAAATCCATTAATGTAATCCACTATAGAAACAAAATCAAAGAAAAAAATCACATGATCATCTCCTTAGATGCAGAAAAAGCATTTGACAAAATACAACACACCTTCATGTTAAAAGTATTGGAGAGATCAGGAATTCAAATCCCATACCTAAACATAATAAAAGCAATTTACAGCAAACCAACAGCCAATATCAAATTAAATGGAGACATACTTGAAGCAATTCCACTAGAACCGGGGACAAGACAAAGATGCCCACTCTCCCCATATCTTTTGAATATAGTACTCAAAGTGCTAGCTAGAAAAATAAGACAACAAAAAGAGATCAAGGGGATACAAACTGGCAAAGAAGAAATAAAGGTAGCACTATTTGCAGATGATATGATAGTATACATAAGTGACCCCAGAAATTCAACCAGAAAACTTCTCCAGCTGATAAACAACTTCAGCAAAGTGGCCAGATATAAAATTAACTCAAATAAATCAGTAGCCATCCTTTATACAAATGATAAACAGGCTGAGAAAGAAATTAGGGAAACAACTCCCTTCACAATAGCCACAAATAATATAAAATCTATCTTGGGGTAAATCTAATCTAACAAGTGAAAGACCTGCATGACAATATCTTCAAGTCTCTGAAGAAAGAAATCAAAAATCTCAGAAAATGGCAGAATTAATATAGTAAAAATGGCCATCCTACTAAAGACAATCTACAGAATTAATGCAATCCCCATCAAAATCCCAACACAATTCTTCAAAGACATGCAAAGAAAAATTCTCAAATTCATTTAGAAAGGCAAAAAAACCCCAGAAGAGTGAAAAACAATTCTTAACAATAAAATAATGGCTGGGGAAATCATCTTCCCTGACCTCAAGCTTTACCACACAGCAATAGTGATAAAAAAAAACAACTTTATGGTATTGGTACAGAGGCAGACACATTGATCAATGGAATAGAATTGAAGACCCAGAAATAAAACCACACCTACAGGCATTTGATCTTTGACAAAGAAGTCAAAAATATACAATGGATAAAGGGAAGCATCATTAATAAATGATGCTGGTCTAACTGGATGTCTGTATGTAGAAAAATGAAAATAAACCCATATTTGTCACCTTGCACAAATTTCAAGTCCAAGTAGATCAAGGACCTCAACATAAAACCAAATACACTCAATCTATTAGAAGAGAAAGTGAGAAAGAGCCTTAAACTTATTGGCACGGGGGAAATTTCCTAAACAGAACTCCAATGGCTTATGCTCTAAGATCAAGAATTGATAAATGGGGCCTCATGAATCTGGAAAGTTTCTGTAAGGCAAAGGAAATAGTCAAATAAGACAAATTGGCAATCTACAGATTGGGAAAAAAAATCTTCACCAACCCTACATCCGATAGAGGGCAGTATCCAAAATATATAAAGAACTCAAGAAGCTAACCACCAAAATCTAAACAACCTAATAAAAAAATGGGATATAAGATTAAACCATGAATTCACAACAGAGGAATCTCCAATGGCTGAGAAGCGCCTAAAGAAATGTTCAAAGTGATCAGAGAAATGCAAATCAAAATGACCCTGAGATTCCACCTTACACCAATCAGAATGGCTAAGATCAAAAGCTCAGAAGACTACACATGTTGGCAAGGATGTGGAGAAAGAAGAACACTCCTCCATTGCTGGTGGGATTGCAAACTGGTGCAACCTCTCTGGAAATCAATCTGGAGTTTCTTCAGAAACTTGGAAATAGATCTACCTGAAGGCCCAGCAATACCATTCTTGTGAATATACCCAAAAGATTCCCCCACCATGCCACAGGGGCACATGTCCCACTATGTTTATAGGCCTTGTTTGTGATGGCCAGAGCTGGAAGCAACCCAGATATCCCACAACAGAAGAATGGATACAGAAAATGTGGTTCATTTACACAATGGAATAATACTCAGCTAATAAGAATGAGGACATCCTGAGTTTTGCAGGCAAATGGATGGAACTAGAAAATATCAACCTGAGTGTGGAACTCAGACCCAAAAGGACATGCATGGTATATACTCACTAGTGAATATTAGCCACAAAAAAGTAAGGAGTACCCAAGATACTGTCCACAGAACTCAACAAGCTGAAGGGCCCAAGTGAGGATGCCTCAGTCCCACTTGTGTGGGAGAAGAAAGCAATCACAAGTGGGGAGAGAGGGAGGGACCTGGGAGGGAAAGTGGTCGGGGGTGGGGGTGGGGTGTGAGGGAAAAGGCTGAAGCTCTGAGGGCCAGCAGAAGGAATGGAAACAGGCAACCTCAGGAGGTAGACGGTTGGGAGGACCCTCCACAATGCACCAGAGACCTGGGAGGTGAGAGACTCTCAATACCCAAAGGGACCTTAGATGAAATGCCTGACTGTAGGTAGAGGGAAATTGTAGAGGCCACCTCCAGCAGGAAGAAAGGGCATCAATTGAGGGAGGGGTTGCCATCCCACAGTCACAACTCTGACCCATAATTGTTCCTGTCTGAAATAACTGCAGGGATGGAAATGGAGAGGAGCCTGAGAAAAAGAAGGTCCAGTGACAGGCCCAAAGTGGGATCCAGCTCAAGGGGAGATCCCAAGGCCTGACCCTATTACTGAGGCTATGGAGTACTCACAAAATGAACCTATCATGACTGTCCTACAGAAGACCCAACAAGCAGCTGTACCACCAACCAGGCAGCATACACCAGCTGATATTAGGCCCCCAACACATACAATAGAGGACTGCGGGCTCTGTGTTCATTCAGAGATGATGCACCTAACCCTCAAGAGACTGGAGACCCCAGGGAGTTTAGAGGTCTGGTTGGGTGGGGGCTGGGGACTGGAGTCATTCTCGTGGAGACAGGGTGTGAGGAGGAGATATGGGATGTGGAACAGTGAGCGGGTGGATGGGGGGGGTAAAATCTGGAGTGTAAATAAATAAATAAATAAGTAAAATATTTTTGAAAAGGTCCAATGTGTCTCCTTCTGCCTGAAGATCATATAAGGCTCTCAGCTACTGCTCCAGTGTTATGCTTGCCTGCTCCCCCACGATGATGATCATGAACTAACAGTCTAAAATTGTAAGCAAGCCCCTAATTAAATACTTTATTTTATGAGTTGGCCTTGGTCATGGTGTCTCCTTACAATAACAGAACAGTAACTAAGACACCAATTTCTACCCCTGCCCAATCTTGTATTCTTTCTTTCCCCTCCCATATCCACTTCCTTTTCCTCTCATTCCCTCCTCTTCTCATCCCATAAACACGTGTTGCTCTCAGTGGTTCTTTCTAATAAATTTCCTGTATTCAGATTGCAAAGTATGGTTCTCAAAGAACTCATCTTACATCAGATCAAATTGAAAGAGCTTTGTCATGGGTTGTAAGCCAACCATATACCAATTTTTTCATGCATTTGACCTCTGAAACTCAAAATAGTTTGATCACTGAATGAAAATGAATTTCATTCTTAAATTTACCTGGACTAATTTTTGGTGTATAGTTTTATGAATTTTGGCATGAATGTTTATGTGATTTGGTTCATTAGTGGAATGTGTGCTTAGCATGCATGTACCTTGAGTTTAATCTAACACATTGACAAAACACGGCACAGAAAGTTCTAATTATCCCCCTAAACTCCCTTAGCTCTCCCTTTGTAGTCATTTCCTCTACTTAACTCCTGGCCACCATTAATCTGTTCATTGTCAATATACTTACCCATGTTCCGGAATATAATATCCATGGAATCATAGAGATTTGGAACCTGGTCTCATCACACAAAATACTGCATTTGAGCTACTGTGTGTGGGGGTGGGTGGGGGTGCATATGTGGCAAATTTGTGTTTTGCTTGCATATATGTCTGTATGAGGGTGTCAGATCTCCTGGAACTGGAGTCATAGACAGTTGTGAGCTGCCATGTGGTTTGTGGTTGTTGGAAATTGAACCCAAATCCTCCAGAAAAGCAACCAGTGCTCTTAACCACAAAACAGTCTCTCTAGCCTGAGTGTGCTACTTTTTATTCCTGAATTTATTCTTTCTATGGGTCACTACAGTTTGTTTCTCTTTTTGCCAGGCAAATGGCATTAGGGTTTATTCCACTTTATTTTTTAGCTAACTGAAGAAGGAAGGAGAGACCACTGGTCCTGGAAAGACTGGTTGTAGCAGTGCAGGGGAATACCAGGACAGAGAAGCAGGAGGGGGGTTGACTGGGGAACAGGGGGAGGGAAGAGGGCTTATGGGACTTTTGGGGAGGGGGGAACTGGGAAAGGGGAAATCATTGGGAATGTAAATAAAAATATAGAAAAGAAAAAAGAAAAAATTTTGTATATAGTATGTGAGCATAAGTTTTTGTTTAAATGTGTAGGCATGGAACTAATGGGTCACATAAGTGTTTTTAATTGTGTAGTAAAATGAACTATTTTTTCCTAAAGTGACTGAACTGTTGTCCTGCATTGCAATCAGAAACATATCAATATTCCAGTTGTACTTAGTAATTTGTATTGTTAAATTTTTAAAAATTAGTTTGTTTACATCCCAATGCTGCTCCCCCTTCTGATCTCTCCCTCATTGAGTCCCTCCCTTATCCTCCTCCACTTCTCCTCTGAGAGGGTGGGGACACCCCTAGGTATGCCCTTCCACTGGCACATCAAATCTGTGCCAGATTAGGCTCATCCTCTTCCACTGATGCCAGACAGGGCAGCCACAAAGACTGAGCTGGAGGTCAGGGATCTTGTTCTAGACTATGTATATTCTTTGGTTGGTGGCTCAGATTCTGAGAGCTCCTAAAGGTCCAGGTTTGGTGACTCTGTTGGTCTTCCTTTGGGATTCCCATCTACTTCTGGGCCTTCAATCCTTCCTACAACTCTTCCATAGGTCTCCCCAACCTCCATCCAATGTTCGACTGTGGGTATCTGCTTGTTTCAGTCTACTGCTGGGTAAAGCCACTCATAGGACAGGCTAGGCTCCTGTCTATAAGCACATCATTAATAAGAGTATCATTAATAATGTCAGGGATTGATTCTTGTTCGTGGGATGGCTTTAGAATTGAGCCAGCTATTGATTTGCCTTTTCTTTGGTCTTTGTTCCATCCCTGCATTTCTTTTAGACAGGATAAATTTTGGGTCAGAAGTTTTGTGGGTGGGTTTGTGCCCCTATCTTTCCTGCCTAACTACAGGAGGTGGCCTCTTCAGGTCCCATGTCTCTACTGTTAAGGTATCTCAGCTAAGGCCACGTGCATTGACTCCTGGGAGCCTTCCCTATCCCTGATCTCTGAGACTTCCTAGAGATCCATCCCACGTTACCTCAGGCAGCTGCAGATGTCCATTCATTCTCCTGCCTCATTGGGCCTCTCTCCTGTCTCTCCCTATACTTGATCCTGCCTTCCCATTCCCCTCCAGTCACTCAAGCCGAAAGCCGGTGGGACATACTGAAGAGGTAGAAGCAGGAGGATCTGAGTTCAAGGCCAGCTTGGTATTATTAAGCTTTTAAGTGATTATAAGAGGTGATTTATGGTTTGCATATTAAGTTTCTCTACAAAAACTTGTGAGGTGAAGGCTTGGTCCCCATGTGTGTGATTCATTGATGGATTCATAATATGATGGTCTTATTGGGAAGTAATGGAAACTTTTGGAGGTGGGGCTGGGCCTATTTGGAGAAAGTAAGCTATTTGGGACATGGTCCCTGGACTATATTAGTCCAAATTCTCTAGAGGAACAGATCTGATGGGTAGAATGAATGTATGTTTTCAAATATATGTGTATATAGTCGAAATATTCACATATGTGCATATGTATGGATTTATTATAACGGCTTATGGGATGTGGTCCAGCTAATCCAAAAATGGCTATCTCCCAATGGAAAGGCCAAGAATCCTATAGTAGTTCAGTCCACAAAGCTGAATGTCTCAACTGGTCTTCAGTCTCTTTTGGAATTTTGAAGATATAGTTTCTTTTTTTTTTTTTTTTTTTTTTTTTTTTGGTTTTTTTCGAGACAGGGTTTCTCTGTGTAGCCCTGGCTGTCCTGGAACTCACTCTGTAGACCAGGCTGGCCTCGAACTCAGAAATCCTCCTGCCTCTGCCTCCCAAGTGCTGGGATTAAAGGCGTGCGCCACCATCGCCCAGCGAAGATATAGTTTCTAATACCAATAAATGAATGTCTCAGCAACAAGATAGATGAACTTGTCAGTAAGAATGAGGGTAGGCAGGCAAAAAGTAAGTTGATGTAGCTGACACCAGAAGGTGTGGCCCAGGATTGGGATGGATCTTCCCATTCCAAATGATCTTATCACAGGAAAGGGGAAATGATTTTGAATGTAAATTAAAAAAACTTAGAAAATAAAAAAAGAAAGAAAGAAAGAAAGAAAATCTCTTATAGCGGTGCTCAGCTGCTTGGACTTTAGTTGATCCCAAATTAGTCAAGTTGACAACCAAGGTTAGTCATCACAGGGGTTATATCTTATCTCTGACCCCTTTCTGTATACATCTTTTTCTGATTCCTGGTTGCCATGAAACAACTCACCTCCTCTATCACATTTTTATTTGCCATAGCATTCTGCCTCACATCAAACTCAAAGTCAAGAATCTAGCTGTCAACAAACTGAAACCTCTGGTCAATGAGGGGAAAAAAATTTCCTCTTTAGTTGTCTTTTATCCCCCAGACGTTTGTCATAGTTTGAAAAATTAAGTAACACTGTTTATCAGTGGTATTTCATTGTGGCTTTAGTTCATATGCATATATGTATGCACATATGTGGGAATGCTCATGTATGGAGGCAAGAAAACAACCTTGGGGGTCATTCTCAAAATGCTGAAAACCTTTCAGACAAAGTCTTTCATTGGCCTAGAGCTCATCAATTAGGCTACCTGACTAACAAGTCCTCCTGTCTGCCTCTCCAGTTCTAGGATTACAAGCACAGACCACAACACAATGACAAATTTAAATGTATTCTGGTAATCAGACTTAGGTCCTTATGCATACAAGGTTTTATTTTACTGACTAAGCTATCAGTCCAGCCTTCATAGTGGCTTTAATTTGCATATTACCATCAGTCTTAGATGTCTTGTTTGAGTCCTTATAGACATCAACATTATTTTTAATGTGATGCATGTTAAAATTGTTTGCTTATTTTTTTTATTGAGTTGTTGCTTTCTTCATTGTTTTGAGAGCCCTCTGTTCTGGTTACAAATCCTTTATGAGATATGTTATTTAGGCTTATTTTCTCCCAGTATATAGCTTGTATTTTCTTTTTATTTATTAATGTATTTCTTTATTTAATGTGTATCATATATGTCTTTGTGCATGGAACCATGTAAGTGAATAGGGAGACTGAAGTGGAAAATTAAGGGTACTTTGTAAAGTCGGTTGGATGGTGTTTTGCTGGAGCAAACATGTGAAGGAACACTTAGCTGAAGTGGACACAGGTGAAAGCATGTTCTGTTAAGGCAAGCTTGTGAAAGGACATGTGATGAGGGATATTTTGTTAACAACACGCATGTATTATTTTGTCTTATATTGTGTAGTCAAGCTACATTTATCTGGACTCCACAGAGAGAAACACTTTCTGGTAATATGCTGCAGTTTCTTACAGACCCGGGCTGATTGACTGAGTGATGTCAACTGAGACAGACACATGTGCTGAGACAGACACATGCTGAGGCACGACCCATGGAAGACATATAATGTTTGGAGGGTATAAATACAACTTGATGGGCAGTGATGGAGGCTGAGCTTGGCTTGCTGATAGAGCTAGTTGTGCAATGCTAGTGGGTCTCTAGTCTTCACGGATTTTCACTTCCCTAAGAGAGGCACAGAGAACTTCTCCTGGTGTTCCTCCGGGTCCCTCCTCCTGACTCCAGTTGAGGCTGAGGCCTGGCTGTCTCTGATAGGTCATGCCACCGCTGCTGATTCCTGTTTGCTAGCCTGACCCCACTGAACTGGACTGTGGTGTATTTGTGAAGTGTTTTCAAGTGGATAGAGCTGTCTCGGCTGACCTGTGAACTGAACTGCCAATTTCCAGACAACACAGGTGGGAATTGCTCTGAAGAACCATTTCTAAACAGGTTCACTTCCCCCTTATCTTTTCTTTCCCACTACTTCTGGTGGGTGGTGGGCTACAAGGGAGGTTAAAGAATTTAAGAACCATCATTAAAGATAGGTGTTTGAAAAAACAAAAGTTATAGGAGACCATAGATAAGTGGCAGGTGTCTTCCTCGATTTCTCTACATCTTGCTTTTTTGTTTTGTTTTGAGACAGGGTCTCTCACTGAACCTGAAGCTTATGGATTCAGTGAGGCTGGCTGGTCAAAGAGCTCTGGAGAACTGCCTGTGTCTACCATACTGGGCTTGTATGCAGATGCTGGGCATTCATATTCAGATCCTCCTGTTTGCATGGCCAACACTTTACCACCAAGACATCTTGATGGCCACAAGCCTGTATTTTCATTTCCTGAAAAGCATCTTTTAAAAAAATTTTTATGATGTCCAGCTTATCAGTTTTATTACATTTTATTTATTTTCATTGATTGTGTGTGTGTGCATGTGTGTGTGTGTGTGTGTGTGTGTGTGTGATAGTGAGCATGTAGAAATCAGGAACAGCTAGCAAGACTCATCTTTCTCTTTTTATCATCCCTGGGAAAGATCCTTTACCTATAGTTATAACCAATGTTCCATTACTGTAAAGAGACATCATGATGAAAACAACCATTATAAAAGAAAGAA